>JAGKQL010000028.1:442774-631904 GCA_018398635.1 Cyprinodon brontotheroides
GTTTATGACCCTTCTGGTTGAAACACAGGATAGATATCACTCTAACATTTCCCTCCTCTTATACATAAAAACATCAGCATCTTTTAATTCATATTGTATTCATAGGGTAGGAGGAATATGAGTACAAACATAACAGTCTGTTTTTATTTAAATCTTCTGCAACGCTTGGAATGCTGCCACCACATCTTGGCACTGTGGGATGACTTGCTGTGGATCCATCAAAAATCATCCCTGCTCTTCTTTGTTTCAGACAGTCAGTTTGAGTTCCTAGGAAGGCCGGTCAAACAGTCATCACCCGAGGGCAGCAAAAAAACCACTTTTGGTTTCAGATCTTTGCCAATCCGGGTCCAAGGAAACACCCACTAACCGGACTCTAAAAGACTGGGTTAGGTTGTTTCACTTCACCAGCGTTGAGACGAAAGGTCCTAAAACTAAACCCTTTGAAGCTGGACTTCACCACAGATCTATACCTTGAGTAGGTAGGGGTCCCTGTGAAAAGTAACTGGGCTTTTTTGCTGTGGAAAGTTTTTAATCAGTTTACAGCCCATGACTCTGGTGGATCCAGGTGTCTCTCTCCTGGATTTTCAGTGGTGTGGGGGTTGTTAGTTGCTCTTTGGGGTCCTTCCCACCCGGGCTTTTCAAGTTTTCCTTTGATGATTTTAATCAGCACTCGGTCTCCAGGCTTCAGGCCTTCCTGTGGGGAAACAAAAGGAGCACTGGGCAGATTACATGTTTTTCGAACAGTTTTGTGGCTGAAAGCTTCGGCATCCACTTAGTTAGCGGTCAATGTCTCATCTTACATTTCCGTTTTCGCGCCAAACCTGTTTTCTGCCATGAATTTTCTCAATCTATTTTTAACATCCTCTCCATGAACCATTTAACGGGTTCTGTCAGCTGGAGGGTAAACCTTGACAGGCGGTCTGCATCTCTGCGTCTGTCCATGGCCACACACAGAACAGTGGGTCCACAATCAGTGGGTCACCATCTTGGGGTCCCTTGCGTTGACCACAATGAGGGTTGGCCACCTCCAACACCGGAAAAGCACATGCTCCCTCCCCAGGATCTTGGTCCTGTTCTTGTTTTTTTAATTCAGCCAATCTTGGATAAATAGGGGCAGATGGGCCCCTTCCACAAGCCTCCATTTGATAATCATCCCTGTAACACTTCGAATCAAGCTTCACATCCCCCCCTGATTTTCTTAACTCATGCCCACAAGGGTCAGCAGCACTGAGTTCCATACCATCCATAGAGGACGATATGGACAGGGGGCCTGCTCCTGCTCCTCCAATATCACCACACGATGGTGGGGCTACTGGAGGAGGAACAGTGGCATGGCTGTGTTCATATTCACTGTGATGGGGTTTATCTCCATCTTCCTGCGCAGCTGATGCCACTGCTTGAACCCCATCACCCCCTTGAATTTGATTAGGGTCAGGATATTGAGGAAGCATACGGGATACAGCAGTTTCTTCATCAGCTTTAACTTTTACAGCAGCAATTGTAGCTGTCTTTCTATCCTTCTTCTGTTGTATTTGGCTTTCCCTATTTTTTGCTTGCATAATCCACTTATTTAACTCTTCTAATTCTTTTCTGTATTTAGCTTGTTTTCTTTTTGATTTATGCACCAACTTCATCTCCACCTTCTGCTGAATCTTTGTCAGCGGCTCAACTTTCAACTTTCCATCCCAGCCCTCCTTCTCAATCCACTTTCTGGCAAACTCTGGGTCACCACCACAACCGCCACCATCCATCCTAACTAACATCATCTGGCATTCAGCTGCCTTGTCCCATTTTTAAGGGAATTTAGTCAGTGATGATACAGCCCGGTTCAGGTGTTTCCTCAAACACTTTCACACAGTCACACACACCACCTAAAAGGCCCTAATATTTTTTTTATTTTTAGCCAACATAGAGTCCCGAACTCGAATGCGCACAAGAATACGGTCCCCAGACCTGTAAGAAGCAAAACTAGTTATATCCAACAGAGGGTCCTTGCATAGAATACCTATCCAGATCTATCACAACAAACCCTGTTTGTCAAATATTCTAGCCGCATCACAACTAGTTATAGCTTTCACGCAGGTTCACTGTTGATATAAAAACTTTAGGGCGCATCGCTTCTGTGTGCAGATCAGTCCTCGAATCCTGAGTCGCCACCAGGATGTCCAGGGCAGGGCTGACCAACCTATTGGCTCTGTCCAGCAACGCGGTGGGACGCTGTTGACAGTTTCTTGGCCTTGGTCCCGCACGGTCCTGGACAATTGGATCTTGAATTCTCGGGAGTTTCAGCACCAAAATGCTGGGGTTTTAATCCAGAGAAATGTGAGTTTAAAAACTGCTGGAGGAAATGATCAACACAGAGACAGGGTTTTGTGGACGCCAGTAGTAGCCGGTGAGAGAAAGGACGGCTTGAAAGCCACCACCTTCTCCCACAGATTCCTCTCATGGCAAAGCCTTTATTAACAGTTTACAACATCAAACAGGCGTGCCTAAAACAGCAGACCCAATAATGATTGTCTGAGAGGATGCAGGTAACAAGATGATGTGTGAATTGACCAACTGGTTGGATGGAAGTCACACAACCGCGTGATTCTGCCTCATGATTCCACAGGAGGTCATAAAAGTTTTGGACCCTTCTGGTTGAAACACAGGATAGATATCACTCTAACACAGATGATATTTGGCGTCAAGCTCACAGCGACACACTGCTGCAGGAGGATAATATCCAGCCCTTTAGTTGGAAATTGTAAGGATAAGAATATGTGGTTTGCAAAAAGTGTTGTTTTATTTTTTGGGGTTTTCCTAGTTCTCAGAGTAAATACTTTTTCTTCTTGCATTTACAGGTCTTTAAACAATTATTTGTGTTTTTTCTCTATCGCTACTGGACATGTAGAAACAAAGACTTAATGCCACCTCTTTGTAAATTCATCTACAGTGCTGCTTTATTGGTCAGAGAGCATTTCAATATGTTATTTTTCTAGTTTTCCCACATATTCTCAAATGGATTAAGCCTTGATTTGGAATGGACCATTCTACACGATTACTTCACTGTCACCACAATAACAGTGAAACTCTGGCTGGGTGTTTAGGGTTTCTTACTTCTGGAAGGTGAACCACTTCTGCACTCTCAAGTGTTCTGCAGTCCCCAATGGGTTTTCTTCCAGTGGTCCCTCCAGCCATTAGGGTGCACTGGGGAATAGTGGTTAGCACTCTTGCTTCACAGCAATTAGGTCCCAGGTTTCACTCCCAGGCTTTGCTGGGGCCTTTTTGTGCAGAGTTTTTTCTAGGTTTTCTCTGGCTGCTCCAGCATGAGACTCTTTTTTTTTTCTAGTCATCACCTATCTTTAAAAAATGAAGGTATCGGGTATGATTATATTATCCCATTTAAGCTGGAAAAATGAGTAGTCAACCATTTTAAAAGTATGTTCGCTCTGGAAGCTACTACATTTCAAAATGCTGTGCATAAAGATTTCAAGAAAGGTACATATTCCATCATGTTATTTGACTCAGTGGTTCGTTTTTTTTATTTTGTTTTTAATTGATGGAGGCTTCTTTATTGTTCTTATAATGGAGAACTGCCAGGCAGCAAATAAACAGGGGGGCAACATCCTTCCTTTTTGATTTCCAATTCTTTGGTTAACAGGACAAACTGCAATGTTGAAAGAAACTAGACTGTGCTGCGTGATACAGACATTACTTTAAAGCTATAACATTTATGGGAATTAAATGAAAAAAACCAAACAATTATGGTGGAAAAACTTAAAACTGTTTAATTTAACATTAAACTCGATGTCAGAGCCTGCTGACAGAAAATATCACAATATAGTGAAGTCTTCTAGAAACTTTAAGAATCAGCACACACGTTTAACATATGTTTATTCTAATGCTAAACAATGTATTGAATAATAAATACTTAACAAAATCATTTTAAAAAGTTCATGTTTTCTTTGCACATTTTGAGTTATCTGTGGGTTTGCAAAGGAGGTCCGTGGTTGAAGGCTAATGTGGTTTGAGATGCCTTGATCTACAGAGTAAAAATCCTTTTTTCTGTTAAGTCTCTCAAGAGATCTTAAGAGAGGCGGAGCTACTGGAACCTTTACCCGGATTAAAGAATGGATAAAGTCTCTCAGTGAATCTGCAGCCATTGAAAGAGTAGATGAGATCTTTACTATCAAGACCATAAAAACAGACTAAGCCTTCATCATAGTCCACAAACAGCCCGATTCTCTGAGGGCTCGGGGTAACACATAGAGGAATATCATGGCTTGCCCGAGCCTTGTACTCACTTCCCCTCCTTAGACTTAGTAACCAATGGCCAATCTCCTGGCTCTTTGTGATTTTATTCATCCTGTTGATCGACTCATTAACAACTCCCAGATCATATCTCAGCATCCCAGTCACCTGGACTTCAAAGAAGAATCTTCCTGAACAGAAACTCTCTTTTGCCACGATTCCTCCTCCTGGATTGAACCTCTTTGGCCCACCTGGAAGAGCTTTTTTAATATCACCTAGACGGACTTGTTTGCAGTCTTTAGATAAGATTAGCCAAGGATCTGCTGTTTGAGGATCCAGAGTTAAATTCACCTTAAACCCCTGTGCTCTCTGTATCTCTGCTTCCAGAAGGTTATTCTTTGCTTTTCCAAAGGTAGTCTGTATCTTTTTTTCAGCCGACTCTACAGCTTTTTTCACCATACCCTCATAGGAAGGCAGTTGGACACTGACTGCAGACCAGTTCTTCAAGGTTGGAATTATGTTGACGGAAAAGAAAGTCTGCAGAACATGAATATCATCTTCAGAAATTGACAGCTGTTGCACATCAGAGCTACTCTGCATCAACACTCGTATTTCCTTTTCAAGTTCAGCAATAAGCCCTTGAGTTAGCTCCTCTTTTTCGGTTTTGCTCATTTCAATGTTCTTGCAGAGTTCATCCAGACCCTGATCAAGGATCTTTTTCAAATCTTCGATGACCTGAAGAGCAGCTGCTGCCTGCCTCTCAGCAGCTTCTTTATTCAGTTTCGATGTGTGCCTGAGATCCAGTAGTTTTGCACGTCTGTCTTGAATCATCTGCTTCAATACTCCTTCAGTTCCTCTCAGCTCAGATCTCTTTAGTTCAAACTCTTGGCTCAGGGGAACATAGTTGTGCTCTTTATGATTGAAAAGGATGCAGAACATGCAGACAGTTTTGTGGTCTGTTCTGCAGAACAACTCAAAGGGTTTGTTGTGTTCAGAGCACATCCTGGCCTCCAGGTTCTCCACAGGGTCTAACAACTGATGTCTCTTTAGTCCAGCAGCTGTCAGGTGAGGCTTTAGGTGCATTTCACAGTAAGACGTTAGACACACCAAGCAAGACTTAACTGCTTTCAGTTTCTGCCCAGTGCATTCGTCACACAAAATGTCTACAACTCTGGTAGCCTGATGCTGCATCTGACTACTTCTGCTGATGATGTTTCTTTCCAATTTTCCAAGGCTAAAAAAATGTTCATTGGAAGTGCAGGTGGAGGTCCTACTGGTACTGCTGCAACTCTGCCTCCTCTGTAGCTCTGCTTCATGGGGTTTCATCTTAGGTTTTCTAAACAAAGTCTGCAACTGACCCACAGTTTTTACTACAGCTTTTCTCACCATCTTCTCATACAAAGGCAATGGGACACTGACAGCAGACCAGTCCTTCACAGCTGGAACTCTATTGACAGAAGAGAAAGTCTGCAGAACATGAACATGATCATTGGATAGTAAGAGCTGGTACACATTAGCGCTACTCTGCATCAACACCTTAACTTCCAGTCCAAGCTCTGCAATAAAATTTTGAGTTAGCTGCTCCACTTTGGTTTGGCTAATTTCAATGTTCTTGCTGAGTTGATCCAGACCATTTTCAAAGATCTGCTTCAAATCTACAAAGACCTGCAGACCAGCTGCTGCCTGACGATCTGCTGACTCTTTATTCAGTTTCGATGTGTGCCTGAGACCCTCCATCTTTGCCCGTCTCTCTTGAATCATCTGGTTTAATGTTACTTCCGTCTCTCTCAGCTCAAATTTCTTTTGTCCGGCCTCGACATTCACAGGGACGTAGTCGTGGTTCTTGTGATCGAAAAGGACGCAGAACATGCAGACAGTTCGTTGGTCTGTTCTGCAGAACAACTCAAAGGGTTTGTTGTGTTCAGAGCATATCCTGGCCTCCAGATCCTCCACAGGGTCTAACAGCTGATGTCTCTTCAGGCCAGCACTTGTTAGGTGAGGCTTTAGGTGTTCTTCACAATACGATGCGAGACACACCAAACAAGACTTAACTGCTTTCAGTTTCTGTTCAGTGCATTCGTCGCAGAATACCACTCCCTCGCCGTTACTACCACTGGTGTCTCTGGTACTGCTGGACTCCATTGTTGTTGACTTGCTGAAGCGATTGACCTTCTCAGAAAATAATAGATCAATCCTGAAGTCTGGGCATTTTTAGAGTTTCTCCTTACATTATCGGACACTAACAGAGAACATTCCTATTAAATGCTTGTGTGATTCAGCTTTGGCAGAAGTTGTGTGCACAAGGCAGCGTGGTAGAGGAGATGTTCTTAAATATATTCCTGGTCTTCAGGCAGCATTCAGCAGGCAGCCATGTTCCTCACTGACAAGAAACCAGAAAGAAATGCATTTATTAAAACACCTTTTCAGAGCAAATGAGCAGTGTTCTTCCTGGATTAAAAATACTGTATTAATTAACTAAATGTTAGGATTAGTACTTGATGACAGTTAAAAAACAGATTCTTTTGAGTGGTTCTTCAAGTCATGTCTATTCTACAGCAGATATACTTTGGTTTATAAAAGTGCAGTATTCACATTGTGTCCAGATAAACAAGTATTTACACTTATAACACCAGTGAGGTCATAAACAAATCGTCTTTTACTGCACTTAAGTTGATGAGCTCAATAAAAAAAAGAAGAATACCTCCAGAGGTAAACTAGGGAAAGATTCCAGTGAAGGTACTGCTAAAGTGAAAGAGGCAAGACAAATGGGTCAAAGCAGTCAGGCAAGAAATGGGTATAAACATAAAATGTAAGGAAAAGACATAGGGATGGATAGATCAACACTTAATACAAAAATCAATGTCAGAAAAATTCCCAACTAAAAGGTGGGAACAAAAGAACAAAATGATAAGTAAACATAACTTTTTACTAGGAACACAGTTACTTGCTACTCAACAACACAGGGTAAACAAGAAATACATAAGAATCTTAAAAAAAAATACAACCAAAAACAATTAGAATAGCAAAAACAAAAAAGAAAAATGGAAATAAAACCAATGAAAACTCAAAAACAAAAATCAAACAGATCCAAAACCAAGACAGATTATGTATCCTACTCAATATGTCATTTCAACTTCCCATGAAGTTGAATTTATGATTATGATGTATTATTAGTAAAACCATTTCAGAAACAGATGATTTATTAATGGCAGTGCTGAGTGGTAGCATGAGACTCCCTGTGTAAAACTTTGAAAACTTTGATTTATTTGACAGAAGTTATTGATAATATCACTACATTAAAGACACAAGCAGGCCAATATAAACAATCACTATATATTATTTGAGGAAGTTTACTGTTAAATCTACCCACCCAGTCATTTCAGTAAAATAAAAACTGACTGGTTTTGACCAAGTCTAGTTTCATTAATAAAACCAGATTCAATATAATGAAACAACACAATGTGAAAAAATAAATTCTCTGCTACAATTAAATGCGAAGAGCTGCGATGTACAAACTTATTTGCCCCCACCATTGGAGTTTGGAGTTCCCCCCCAAACTCCAAATGCAATATGGCAGTAAAGTGCTGTTCTGCATGGAAAGAATTCAGATCATTGAGTGAAAGTCTTTACATAATTTCTATGAATCTTTAGAGATACTGCAATTGAATAAATGGCACCATACCATCCAAATTAGAACCATGTGACTATATTACTTATATATATGTAAAACATATGGATTTTATAGTATTGCACCTATTTTATTTTTTTCCTTTCCATATACTTCTGAAGAATACCGGTGGAGAATTGTTACACTAATCTCTTAAATCAGAAATTCTTATTGCCAAAAAGTGTTTTACACATACTAGTATTTGTTTTAGTCAGGTGCTAAACATAGACAAGCAAAAATACAGTTAAATTAAACAAATCCAAAAAGATAAGTTTTAAACCCAAATTAATCAGCTCAAATAAAGTGCTTAATAAATGTATTTAGAAGTAGAGAAATCTTAGAGCTGGTAAAACAGATTGACTTGAGGTGCTTAAAACCATTTCAAAACATGAAATAGAATTTTAAGAAAGCAAATTTTAGGCTTTCATTTAAAATAAAAATGAGTTTACAGATTTACGGGACCATAGGGTAAACTACAAAATAATAATTAAATAATTCCTAAAAAATATGAATTGTTGTAACCAGAGATGTAATATCATTTTACCAAAATCTCAGTATCAGAAAACCTCTTATAATAAAACTTCACAATCTAAGGAACAAAAGCTGTTTATGTTTGTGAGACTCACCTTGTTGCTGAAGAAAACACCTGCTTGAAAAAGTCCTCAGTAATGTTCACTGTTCTTGATCTAAAGACCAAAGCTTTCTTAATATTCTTCTAAGTGAACTGGAACATTGATAGATGTTTCCCTGTTATGAAATCTGCTGCGTTCAAACCATTATCTGATATTGCCTTTGAATTACCGTGCAAAGGTGAAGTTTTACTATGTTCCACAATCATATAAAGTTTATTTATTAGTATAACCCATGAGTTAAAAAAAAAACTTGAAGATGCTGAATCACTAGAATAACAGTTTATTGGCTTTGCAGCTGGAGCAGCCAAATGTTATATGGAGCAAAGGTTTATTGAGAAGAGACAGGGATCAATTGGAAAAACAACTGCAAGTAGAAAACTCCAAACCATCATATTTAGAAAAGTAAAGTCAGAGTGCTAAGCCAATATTTAGGCATGGTGGTGGTTGCATCATACTGAAAGTTTTGTTTCACTGCCAAATTACTGCTTTTCATCTAAGATCTCACAGCCCGATGGTTAAAACATGCACACAGTCATGACTTCTAAAAGAAGAAACATCCCAAAGAAAGATTTCTTACAGTGTTCTGGAGGGTCCCAATTTTACTATGAGGGAACTTCAGGAATTGTGACGCCGTTGAAGGAAATCAGTTAGCTCAGTGAAAGACAGTCCATATGGTGTGCTCTGATGACATTCAATAGAATTAACAAGGACTCATGGACAAGTGTTGAAATGTCTGAGCAGAAGTCCGGTGTCCTTACAATTTAAGCCTCTTTTGTAGAAACCCATATTCTTCACCTGTCACGACTCAGACTTAAGGAACTAGTATTCAGGCGAGACAGCAGGATTACTCAAAAAGCGTTTATTAAAAAACTGGTGGAACGGATCAGGTAAAAAAAAAAAAAAACAAAAACAAAAAAAACTCAGGTACTCAAAACACTCAAAACACTCTCACCACTGACACAAGAGAACAAGTATAATCTTGCACTGATGGCTTGGAATAGGCAGTCATTAGTACCAATTTCATGACATCATCTCTTTAATTAGCAATATCTTTTCCTGTAGCACCCAGTTATACACTAAAATCAATGAAAATACTAACAAATTATCAGTCATTCAGAAGTGAGATGTTGGTCTGGTCTATATGTGGGGCGTGTTTAAAAGGGTAAAACAAATAGATAATCTTACCCAGTGGTAGACAAAGTACTCAACAGTAGTACTTGAGTAAAAGTATTGATACTGGTAGTCCTTGGTCAAACATCAACTCAACTTAAAGTATTAAAGTACTCACTAATACTTAATTATCTAAAAGCACATGCATTTAAAAGTACTTAAGCATTCAAAAAAAACAAACTACATTTACTAATATCAGTACATTTATATTTAATTTTCAGAGTAATTCTAAAGAACCTTGTAACTTTCAGAAACCAGTTCATGTATTAATGCTTAGAGCAACTCTGCTACAAATTCTGCACCACCTGTAAAGAACTTCAGTATAAATATGCCTCAAGAAATAAGAAAAGCTATTGTGATTGTTATTTTTTATGTAAAAACAAACCACAAATAAAACAGGACTGAATCTTGCCGTACTTTGCCTATGGAAGAGAGGTTCGAGGTTGAATATATTACCACAAAGAAACTGCAGCTTGGATATGAGACTCATCCTACTTAATAACTTGGCCACAAGGCAACAATAAAAACTGCAAATATCTGCCCTGAGTTTCTCACACTTGTGGAACATCATGCAAATATCTAACACATTGGTCTCCAAATGACCCAGCAATGTCAAATATCTGCCATTTTGACATTGCATAAAAAAATACCCAAAAACAGCAACAACAGATTACAAAGCTGAGCTGAGTCAAAATGAACAAGTAACTAAGCTCCCCCCACAGTAATCAAGTAAATGTACTTTGTTACTTTCCACCACTGATTTTACCAGAGTACCTTTTCTGCATTTTTGCTGTGTCCCCTAAATGTATTGTACCTAAATTTAAGCTGATTTTTTTATGGTTTTCAACACTTGCATGTATGTGAATGTAGCATTCAGAGGGCAGCTTACAAACAATAGTTACTTTATAGGCTTGTAAGTGCATTTACAGTCAGAGCAGCACATTTCATCGTAAGATCTTTAAGAAAAAAATTCACACTGTCACTTTTAAAGAGTTTTTTGTGTGTTTTTTGGCAACAGTTGAGATGCAGGTAACTTTGTATCATTTAAAGCATATTTTAGAAGGTAGTGATATATTTCCTGAATGTGAAATTCCTGTAATACCTCTATATCTGGGGTTGTATGAAAACCGCTGCTGGTCTTGTGATTGTTCCGTCTCTGCTGAGTTTGCTGTTGATAAAAGTAACAACTTGAGCTTATAATTACAGTGTCAGTTTCAGCATAGTGGTTTTCTTAAGATGCCCCCATCCTTTTATTCTTTCTTGGTGCAGCACTTCCGTGAGGTACTTTGTATTTAAGTGTGGATTTGTGTCTCATCAGGTTGTTCCGGAGCCTCTTAAAGGGATCAGGGCCAATTTCACAGTTAGGGATTAAACATCATCCCCAAACCAACTAATTTCCAACCCCATGAAAACTTCCACAGAGACAGAAAATAGTTCTTAAACTTATGGTAAAACTTATCTGTGAAAAACCTCTAGACTTAAACAAACAGATGTTATCATTTTGTATTCCTATTGATCCAAGACATGAGACAGATGCTAACCTGTATTTTTTCTAGTCTACTTGTAGTTTACTTTTGGTTTTACCATCATGTATGTAAAGTGTATTCAAACTTTTGTAAAATACATCTGCATAATGGATTTTAATTGATCTAAAGCTGGTGATTTTAGGGGAGTCTTTCAGTATTTCTAGAGGACTGATACTGAGAGACGATACATCTGCTGTTTTTATTGGCTGTTGTTACATGAATCACTTCTTAGAAATAGAACCCAAGTGCTGACAGGCAGGAAGAGAAAGACCACAGAACCTATAGAAAAATCAAACACAGTCCTTTCCAACATTTTTAAAGCCTTTCTGCATCATCCAAGAGTGACAGTAATTTCTTTCCAGTCCACAGTCTGTTGGTCTTAGGGATAATTATGGGCTAAATCATAAGATTTAGATCAGGGGTTGGTAATTCCAGTTCCTGAGGGTCGGTATCCTGCAACGTTTAGAAACAACCTTAGTCCAACACACCTGATTCAGGTGTGTCTTTTGTCTCCTCAGTCTTCTGTCAGTTCCTCCAGAGTCCTCTCAATTATCTAATTAATTGATTCAGGTGTGTTTAACCAAAGGCACGTCTAAGGCTACGTTCACATTGCAGCCTGAAGTGACCCAAATTCGATTTTTTGGCCCATATGCGACCTGGATCTGATCTTTTCATGGCAGTCTGAAGAACACAGATCCAATTTTTTCCAATGCGACCCAGGCCGCTTGGCTATGTGGTCCTGAATCCGATACAAATCTGATCTGTTGAAATGCTACATGTGTCTGAACGGCCAGGTCGCATTCATCCGACCTGAACGCCATTAATACCCGACAGTGGTCACTATTCTGTGTCTTGCTACGCAGAAGCGGCAAGAAAAACAACAACCATGGAAGATGATGATGCAGAGAGCAGTATTTATGTTTAACCATATTGAAAAGATTGAGTTTTTATGGTTGGAGAAGATCGCTAGATGCTCGCTGGCACTACCATCCATGTGTCATAATGGGCTTTAAAGATCTGACCCACATGCAAAGAACCACTTAGAGACCAAGGGTACAAGTTAACAGGTTTATTGTAGGTTAGCAAACAATGATGGAGATTGAAACTCTGTGGGGAAACAATGCTGGAACTCAGCGCACTGGTGAACCGGAACCGGAAACTCTGAAGGGGAGATCAGTGATCAGTTCAGGGACAGTGGGAAAATAGACTTGCTGGAGAGGCACTCACTTTGGGGGGCTCTTGGTTTATCCTTGGATCCAGTTTGTGGGGGTTTAATCCAGAGAGGGAACCCGTCGGACAGCGGACAGGCAGACATACGTTGGACCCCGAGGAGTAAAGAAGCGGACTGTCATTTGGTTTTCCAGGAGTGGACTTGAGCGGAGGTTTTCCCCTTGCTCAGTTAGACTCAGTAAATCCCTTCAGGGGTAGAAGGTCCAGGCTTATCCAGTAATACAGGAAGTCTTCCTGCCGAAGAACAAAGACAAAAAACAAGTTTAGACTCAGAGAAACAATGTGCTAAAGTTAGACTCTGCTAATCTCAGTTTTGGCTAGAGTACCCAATACTGGCAAACAATCTGGCGTCGAGGTGGTGACAGCCCGCTGCTCAAGTACTCCTCTATTAATGACCCAACGAGCGCGGGTGTGCAGGGGAGCTAACGAGGACAGGGCACCGCCTGGTGGTGGAAGGAAGCAAAACACAAAAACAACCACACAAACTGGAATCCTAACACCATTTTTACTTCCGTAAACACAGAACACGCTGGCTGGCCTGTAAAAGCGTCATTGCGTCCTCTACCTGCGGCATCTTGGGACACTTACTTTGGCATATGACTGCAGTTCACACTGGAGATCACATACAAGCGCGCATAAAAAAATCGGAATTGAGGCATCAGGCCTGCAGTGTGAGCTTATTAGCCTAAAAGTTGCAGGATACTGGGCCTCAGGAATTGGAATTCCCCACCCCTGCTCTAGGTGTTTATATTTGTGAACCCACCCCGCTAGGAGCTGGCGCTAGTCAGCCATGTTTTTCCCATGTTGAGGGATTTCCTTCGAGTCAATAAGTCGATGGAATCAACTGGTTTTCCTTAGATCGAAAACTTCTGACTGTATTATCTGGTTGACTTGTCTCTGTAAAGTGCCTCTAGATGACATGTGTGAATTGCCGCTATATAAATAAACTAAATTGAATAGAATTTTTCCGCACTGAGCTGTCCATATAGTTATAAATTTCAGAAATTCAAATTGCTTGCTCAAATTTTCAGGCCAAGTCCAAAATCCCCTAAAGTTTAATCCCCTAGAGAAAATAAATGTATAATTACCATTTATTATGCTGTGAGTCTATGCAAACATAATTACGCCGTGCAATGTTGTTACTTCAGTATGGCAATTGATGAATGTGCAGCATTGTTACCTTTGACTCAGAGTTAAACCTTCATTAATAGCTGTATAAAGTTGGTAGCCTCCGTCTTAAAACTAAGCAGTTGAAAACTGCTTCCCCAAATGATATTTTCCTCTTTTAGCAGAGTCCAGCTTATCGCATGTTATCCCTGGTTCCTTTCCACTGTGTGCCGCAGTATTGGGTTATCTGCTCTTCAGGGATTTAAATGATTTTCTCTGGTCTGGAGGAATGTGTGAGAACAGCGTGGGGTTGGCAAAGGGAACAATAGATCAAACTAAACTTCCAAATGCTGCACGAACTTGATACTGAGAGGCAGAGATGTTTATATCAAATGGGATATTAATATTTACTAAATACTCAGAAACACTGCTGTGATCTCTAATATGTAGAGTGATTAGAAGATTGAGGATAGCCTAGTGTGAGAAGGAAAAATAATCAATTCACAGTCTTTTCTGAATATATTTATATACTTAATTAATCAAAGGTAGCTTACTTTTTTACCTATTCTTTAGAAAATATTGATTTTGGAGCAGAAGAAAAGCAGTAGAAAAATGGATGAGGTTCTGTGAGATACCGATGCTTTCTGTGTTCATTAAACACAGTTTTTTTTAATGATCAGATAAAGGCTCAATGCGGGAGGATCCTTTTTAAATAATGAGTTAATTTATTGAAATTACAAGTTGAGAAAGGATTAGTGTCCTAAGTCAAAGTTCACCTTCCAAAACGTTAGTTTTTATCTTATCGGTTCTCAGATTTTCCATTGAAGATTTTTTTTTTTAGATCTTCAAGATGTTTTTCTTTTGGTATCATCTCACTCTTCATGTTTAGTCACACTCTGGATTCTCCAATAAGCGTCCTATATTTGGGTAGGTTCACCACTGTTACATGTTTGCCCAATTGTATGTGGTTCACTTGCATTTTCTAATGTTTTAGGAAAACACTTTTGAAATCCCTTTCCAAGCTGACAGATACCAATGACTCTGCTCCTTATTTCCATTTTTGAATTCCTTGATGGTCTAGATTATGAGTTTATTTCTGAGATCAGCCTGCCCACGCAGGGCCCGGTCGGGGCTCCGGCAAGGGAGTGGGGCACTCCTGGGGCCTCTTGTCCCATGGCTGGTTCCACTTCAGGGTGGCTGCCAGCGGAGCCCGTGGGCTCTTTCCCGTGGCTTCTTGGGGCTTTATCATTGAAGCAGCTGGGATATTTCCTCAGGGCCGTCTTTCCTCTTCCCTTGGTGGGGGGCATATTTCCTGGGTTGGCCCCTCTTGGGCCACTTTGCTCTTGGGGTCCCTTTGGGGATCTGGGACTTTGGGTCCCCCGGTGCCTGTCTTGGTGTTCCGGGGGGGGGCGGGTCCTTGGCTCTTCACAACCACTATTGAGCATTTTTCCTTTGGATAAACTTTACATGCGCAAGTGTACTCTCACAAACACCCACATGTGCTTGGCTCTAGGTAATTAGAGATTCACTTCCATACAGAAAGCCCATATTCTTATCTTCAGCTACCATAGTATACATGTCAGATAGAATAATACTACTTAAACTTCAGCGATAGTATCAAGGTTGTGCTGTTCTTTTTACATCTCTTTGCAGGTGATGAAGCAGACTGAAGAGGTTTTATCATTGTCTCCCTTTTTCTTCTCTTCTTTCATCCTTTCTCCTTTTCCTGTTTTTCCTTTCCTGTTCTACTTTCCCATTACAGTGTCCATATAATCTGTAATACTCCCTGCATGAATCATAATTAAGATATTTACATGCATAAATCAAGCGGAACACTATGGCGAAAGCCGTACTGCTCCACAAAATAAAAACTGTTGAGCTCTTTTTGGCATCAAGACAATTCTTATTGTCACATTGCCAGACAGGACACTTAAAAAAAAAAAAGAAAAAAAAAATAAATAAAAAAATGTCACGTCAGGTTAGGGCATTTTCGAATTTAGTTCCGCAAGCAGACCGCAAGATGTTAAAATAACTCTCCAAAAAGCTACAACTTCATCATGGGCTGTTACAAGATGCTATGACCTTATTAATATTAAGTTTAATGCCTGTACAATCATAAAGAAACAGTTTAAGTTCAAGGCTGAGTGAAAGCCCTATCTTGGTGTCGTACATGGAAGAAGTCTCCTATCATTTTACAGCTAAAAGTGGGGCGTGGCGCTAATCTTCTGACGGTTGTAGATGGTAGATAGCTACCAGAAGAGCATCAGAACTAATTTAACCGAAGGGGTTCACAATAGACTTTAGGGGTGAATTAATTTAAATAGTTTCTGTGAAATCAATTACTTTTCAAGACAAAAAATAAAATTAGAACATTAAAAGGTAAAGATTTCTGAACAGAGAGCCAACTATAAAGTTATGCATTCCTAAATTGCCAGGAAAGTATAAAAACACGATTAATATAGTTCTCACAGATGTCCTCATTTGCACTTGAAGTCTTTGTTTTGCCCACAGCTGAAATAACAATCAGATTGGGCCAAGTGTGATGTGGTTTCCCACGCCGCTTGCATGCATCTGTGGCAGTATCATCAGCCAGCAGCAGCAGCTGTAGAGCATCTGACTATAATGACATCATGTGTTGCTGTTACACGGCAGCTCCTCTGGATCATATCTGTGTGTGCTTCAGAGTCTGCCAACACTGAGGCAATTTGCTGCTTCTTAAGATATGCTCCATAGATACAATGAGCACCACATTTTGGTCAGAGAATAATAATTTTAACATCAGTAACCTTTCTGTTGATTATGAAGGATCATTAAAGCTCTGGAGTAATATGAAATATACTTATTATAATTTGCTTTTGCAAAATCTTGGATACAGCAGGTACATCAAATAGTTTTTTTTTTTACTTAAGATTGTGTCTGGGTTTTATGAGAAATAAGTCAACCTGCTGTATAATGCAGACAGCTTCATATTGGATGGACGCTTTTCTTCAAAAGGCCAAAGGAAGTAGGGCAAGGTTGATGGGAAGATGGATGGAACTAAACGCTTTATAGTTCTACAAGAAAACCTTTTAGAGACTGCAAATGATATAAAGCAGGGGCGGAGGTTCACCCTAGTCTAGCAGGTTCAACAACCCTGACATACAGCACAATGTAAGCTCTTATTTCAAGGCCTTTTCAAGGGTTAGAATGACCTAGTCAAGGCCTAAACCCAAATTCCACTGCAAAACTGTGGAAATACCTAAATAATATGGATCACAAATGCTCTGTCCAAGCTGCAATGGCTTGAGCTATTTTGCACAGAAGACTGGGCAAAAAGTTCAGTCTCTGGTCTCTTTTAATTACATCTACTTGATCTCTACTATTTCTATTTACTCTACTTATTTTATGTATGTTTGTAAGGTTTGCAGACAGAGGCAGAAACCTTGTGGACTTAGAGTGGCCAATGAGGCACAGAAAACACACCAAAAGAGAGAGAAAAACAAAACATTACACTGGATCCAGAAATTGTAGAGCTCTGTTTATATGTATATATATTTGCAAATAATACTTCTTACATTTCAAAGCAGAGAGGCAAGGCTCCCAACCTCTTCAATCACAGCAGAAGCACCCAGAAAAAAAAGACACTCGCACATTTAAACAACCCAACTTCCTAAAGCATCAGCCTGTACCAACTGTAAGGGGTGGAAACTTTGAAAACATTTACATTTTCTGTTTGGATCAATCAACTAAATAAAATTCTATAGAAAAAAAACAACAAAATTTAGAATTAACTTAAATTGAAGCTAAACAATACTCCAAATCCAAACAAAACCAAAAACATCTTCAATGTGGATTTCCCTTATGAGGCTGGAAACACCAGGTCCTTGTCAGCATTGCTCATGGGCACGCTTCCATGGCAACGCCTGACCAGGTGACCTCAAAGAGAAAGAAAGTGATGAGAACAGAAAAAAAAAAGTTACATCAATAAAGATACTGACTTAAACCTTCCCCCAATAACTCATTTTTTTAAAAGACAGGAAATGCCCGTTTGCAACACCAATTAGTGAGGGGGTATATTGTTATTTCTTATTGTTTTATATGTTTAATTTTTCCAATCCCATTGGATCTATGATTGTTATGTGACATACCCAGAAAAAAACTTGACAACACTTTACTGGGTGTGCAAAGCTGTTAGAAACATATTCAGAAAGGCTGGGTTCCATTGACACAGCAGGGTTAATACAAAAACACACCACAGTTTTCAGGGTTTCGTTTTTTCGAAAACAATATCTCACACTCACTTTACAGTTACACATTTATTTGGACTGGATATCCCAATAAATCTGTTGTGGTTGTTGTTGGGCAAAATGTGAAAATATTCAAGCTACAAGGTTAACTGTGCAAGGAATAAGTGCAGATTTTGTAATCCATCTTCATCCATTTCCACCTGTTTAGTACTTGTCAGGGTCGCAGTGGGGCCAGTACCTAGCGAAAGGTGGGGTACACCCTGGACTGGTCGCCAGTCTATCTCAGGGCAACACAGAGACACAACCACACTCACACCTAAGGAGAATTTAGAGAAGCTAAATAACCTAACAGTCATGTTTTTGGACTGTGGGAGGAAGCCGGAGTACCCAGAGAGAACCCACATATGCACAGGGAGAAGATGCAAACTCCATGCAGATTCCGGGCCGGGAATTGTACTCAGAACCTTCTTGCTGCAAGGCAACAGTTCTACCCACTGCCCCACTGTGCAGCCGTAATCAATCTCCACTTGTTTCTTAATGAATGGAAAGTGTGCAAAACAGAAGTAGAACTCACGTTTTAATGTCTTACCTCGTTGTAATGTGAAAATGTCTCATTTTCAATTAGTAACACTAGAGTACTTGATATAAACTCGTTATTGATTAAAAGACTTTATTGATCTCACAGTGAATTTAGTGCATTTTTGCTTTTTTTTGCATAATGTGAAACAAAACACACAATATAGAGACATCATTGCCACAGATTTGGCCTCAGTACATCTTGGCACACATTTAGGTGGCTTTATGATTTATTTACATTGTTGTTTTGCCTTGAGGATGAGCTAAATGTTTAAACACCAGCTAACATTGCTGATTATTTTTTGATTAAGAAGCTGCAAGGGGAGACAACGGGAGGCAAATGAAATTAAACAGCATAATAAAGCAGAACTAAACACCAAAACTCTGATGAGCTATAATTCCCCTTAGCACAATAAGACAGAGCTAACAAACTAATCTGCATTGATTTTCTAAGTGTTTTTTTTTTTTTTTTTTTTATACCTGGCATTTGATTTGGCTTGAAAAGTAAAAGAATTCTGCAAAGGGGAAATGTTTTGGCTATTGTATTGTCTAAGGTTGAAATATATGATGGTATCTACAAGCATGCTTAGTGTGGGGGATTACATTCGAGTCAATGATTCGATGCAATCAACTAGTTTTCCATAGAAAACTTTGAATCAATTTGACTGTATGTTCTGGTGATCTGTAAAGTGACTTGAGATGACATGTATTGTGGGTTGGTAGCCTGATAAACCAGACTAAACGTGAGATTAAATGTGTAATTTAGTCTGGCCCCGATGAATGAGACATCAGAAGATTGTTGATGAGAACAACCCATTGTCTTTCAAACTCTGTCTGTGCCTATTGGCCAACGCTCTGACCAATGAGCGCAACTGACTGACCCTGCGCATACCGGCACGCACGTGCAGGGTACGAGCAGTTCTGGTACCTACACTGTCCTTTAGCCTTAGGCTACATATTCAGACAAAAATCAGATATTCTATTCTATTTAAAGATAACAAAACTTGCTATATACCATTGTTAAAGTGCTCAGGGAAGCTTTCTGCCTCCAGTTAGGCTCCTCCCACATCAATACATCACAATGTTTACCAACTAGAAAGGGGTCTATACTCTGTTTCTATACTCTGTGTTCCAAAAAAGTTTTAAAAAACAATCCACTAGACTTTGTTTCTAAGTTTGAAGACATTTCGCTTCCAATCCAGGAAACTTTTTCAATTCAAAATGTCAGAAATTGCATTGAGTTCGAGGTTTTATACAGTAGCCCAACAAAGCCTTGTTTTTGTTTTGAAAACATGCAAATTGAAAAGAGACGAAGGGGTCGACTCCTTTGGAATGGGGGTCGTTTGGCTTCTTTTGTTAGCCTGTAATGCCCCATACCTGTTTATGTCTCTGTAAGGGGTGTTGTTAAAGGTAATTGTTGGCCTGGCGATATAGGCAAGGTCGATCCAGCCAGTCACAGTCAGAGAAATAGGACTACATTGGAAAACAGGCTGATCTCCAACATCTATAAACAAAGGTGTTGATTGCAGAAGCACAGCTGATATTTCTCTCCAGGATGGAGTCACAGCCAAACAGGAACAGACGAGGAGAAGCTACTATGAGAAAAGCAGAGAGAGCAGAACATTAGAGATTGAACTAACAGATTCTGCAGAGTGAGAGAATAGAGATTGAATGAAGCAGTTAAAATCATTTAAAAAACAAATAAAAAACTATCAAAAATATGAAAGTAGGGGAAACACAAGAAATAAATAATCCTTAAAATAATCCTATATTGAACCTCCCTTTGGTTTGATCCCAACTTTCTCTTTTTAATCTATAAATATCCCATTTGTCAACTTGGCCACATTTGTCCACTTTATCTTAAAGTGGACAAATGACTCTAGGCTTTTTTGGGTCCAAAAGGTATTGATATTCGTTCTGGCAAATTAATAATTTGATAATTTGTTGAGGCACCTGGACTCACTCACTCAAGGTTTCTAGTTGAACACAAAGATTTGAATCGATTCTGACTGGTATAAAGAAAACTGTTCTTTATACCAGTCAGATTCAATCCCAATTGTTTTACCACAACCATGTTTCACTGTAGGTTTGGGAATCTTTTAATAACGTGAAGCTTTGTACTTCTTTTTCAAAGTATCGGTTGAAGTAAAATTTTGTCTCGCCAGCCTAACCCTATAGGAAGTTTTAGGAGCTATGAGAAGTTTTATTAACCTCAGTGTGACGTTGGAGCTGCAAAGTATGGTGGGAGCTCTACTTACAGTTTGTTCATGATAATCTCAGCATAACAAATGTTTTTTTCAGTTTAATTGTACCAGAACTTGGGTGCAAGAAAGGTGGCAACTCCTTCAAAAAGGTTTATCATAACCACCTTATCACATAAGGTTGTCATTTTAAAAAGGGTTTTTAAGCTTATAACCTCTAATATTGTCTTACTATATCCAGAACCGATTGCTTTTGCCCAAAGGGGTTAATTTGACTGTTTTTCTGTATGTCCCTATTGAGATTAGGAAAAAAAATATTTTAACAATTTTAATAAAACTAACTAATAGAGTGTTTCACAGAAAAATGAAGAAGACTTGTTTGTGTTGCAAACAGTAAATCAGATGGAGACTTTTTCAATACAAACATGTTTAGTATCACATGCTCTTGAAGTTTCCTTTCTTGTATTTCTTATTATTAATATCTTAAATCTGTTTCAACCAAATGAAATTAGCCTTGAGAGTCTTAAACTAGGCTATTACAGGGGCTGAGACGACATTTTGTCAAATTTAAAACTGCTTTTTAAATAGTTACCCTCATTTAAATTATTTCATGTTCAGGAGCTCAGTTTCACCACCAGGTGTTGTGGGGGTTTTTTGCAATTCCAAACGATAACCTAAATATGATGCACAACATCAAAAGTGATATCTGCACGAGGTTCCCGTCATGTGAAACTGGTGTTAAATGAGAAAGGAAAAGACAGCTTGGTTAAAGTTTGTCTGCTTTATACAGAGCGGGAAACCTTGAAGCAGGCATGGATGTGACAGCCATAGCCTGACAGCAGAGTAGGCCCAAAGATAAAAGGCAAAACTCATGGTTCAAAGTTCTGACTGGGAATTGAAATGACCTAAATAAAACTCTTCCTACAGACGCATGCAGCATGTTAAATAGATGTATAGGGAGTCAATCTATCCAAATCCTATATCCACAATTTCACACCTGAGTTTCTGCATTGAAAACCTAACCTAATGTATCTGAAGAGGAAAGACGTCTGGATTAGATGATCTGGTTTGTGTGTGTTTAGCAACAGGGATGTAAAGTAAGCAATTATCAACCAAATGAAATGAGATGTAGAAGTGCCAGCTGGAACCAGTGTCTTTTTTAGAAAGGATGAGTGAAAGTCTCAATCAGGCATCTGTCTTTCAGTCTTTTAGCATATTGGTAACAATCTGTACCATGCAGCTTAAACCCAAGACAGATACTGTTGTTTTTGGTTCTGTTGCTCAACAGTCTGTAGACTGGAAAGATTAACAGACTGTATTGGTTATGAGCAGCTGACCTACGTTCAAGAGCAAAGAGTCGCAGATGTGATCTATGAACAGCATAGGGTCTTTTCTCAGTACACAATATCATACAATACCCAAGAATAAGTTAATAAGAATTAGCCAAATATGAGGGGAACAAAATTTTATCTTTTAAGTTTCTTTAACATAATGAAAACTGTATTTCTAAAAGAGTGATGTTAGAACTTTGATATACTTTTTGACTTTTCACAAATGGAACAAAAGAGTTTCATAGCCGAGTTTCAAATATCCTATTTAAAAAAAAGTCTAGATTCAGTCTTTATCAGTCTAAAGTATTTTAAATTTTAAAAAAGAGAAGATCCAGCTCTGTCAGAGTAATTAGCATGGCATCTTTATCATCATAATGGTGAGCCAATTGCACTGACCTTCTTGTTTAAAAAGTTTTACATTTTATGGCTAAAATATCTTTCCTGCAAAAAATTAGAACAATATTCCCTGGTTATGCTGTTTAAATATCAACCTAGAAAAGTTAGTATCTTTTTTTCATAACTATTCTATCTTTTTTAAAATTTCACTTTCTAATTTTAGGGTTTAAAATTTTCTTTAAATAAAAAAAAAAAAGAAGCTTTTTGTCATGAAGCGGTGTTTGTTTGGAGGACCCAAAAGCAGAGGCAAGTTGGCAGAGGTGAATTAAAGTGGGTTTATTAAGGTTCACAGATCTAGGGGCAGGAATCAAAATCCAACAGAAAACAACAAACGTACCAGAACCAAGGAGACATCAGGGGTAAACCAAAACTCTAGGGAGCCAGGGAGAGACGAGATCGGCAGGCAGAAGTTAGACGAGGATCCAGCAGCAAACAGGAACTGAAGAGGGAGGGCTTTTTAAAGGGAGAGAGACAGGGAGAGGGCTAATGAGGGAATTGAAAACAGGTGAGAGCAGAACAGGAAACAGAGCAAGAGAAAGAGGACACAAGAGGGCAGCAGAGGACAACAAATATGGAAAACCAAGAAAAACAGGAACTAACAAACCAAGACTCTGACACTTTTTTGTTTAATGACTTTTCTAACTCTTACCCAACATGTTGGCAGAATAATTTTTCAATCAAGTTGAAATTTAATCTAGATTAGGCAAAATAGCATTGTGATGTGGCGTTATCTTGTACCAATATGAATACAGTAAATTCACATACCTGAAGGCAAAATAAGAAAGTATATACATTTTTCAAAGTCGTAGGGAAGCTGCTGTTCCAGCCGTTTCATTTCCGAATTCTCCCGAGTGGTGCAGGACTTTACACGAGTGACTAAAGTGAATGTGATTGGTCGATTATCAAGGGGGATTTGTTGTTGTGGTGGAAGATTCTCAAGCAAGTTTGGTAGTAGCTAGTTTGTCGAAAGCATCTTGCTAACCAGGGAGCAACTTAGTGTTAGTAGGTTCCCAATGGGAAATTCCATTGGGACCAAGTAGCACTAAATTGGTGACTTAGAAACGACACTGTCAAGGAATGCTATGGACAGAGGTCTAGTGGATGAGTCTCCTCCGTCATACATTTTTTATTTAGAGGAGGAAAGTGAGGATGAAGATGTTGTGGAAGAGGACGCCAGGTCGGCAGAAGCTTGTTCATCCCTGTGAACACTGGGACAGAACTCAATGGGAAAGTAAATGATTCCTATTGATATACGATTGGCCGAATTTAGATGTACAAGCTGACGTATAACTAACTGGCCCGCATAAGATAACGAGAAAAACCCCCCACATATTAAAAAAAAATATATATATAAATTTTCTACATTTTGGGACAATATATTCTGATAAAGAGTACATTTATATATGTGGTTAAGCCAGAATGATTTGACATTTATGACTTTCCTATGACTTTAAGTTTTAAATTTAAACTGGAGTTTAATTTTTGAAGACGATGATTATTCTTGTCACAGCTTGTTTCAGCCTCTCTCTAGTAAGTTTTAAGGCTCAAGGATCAAGTCTCATATAAAAACATATAAGGCAGAACTCTAACAGGCATTTCCACTTCACCAATGAGGCCCAATGAAAATGATGGTGCCATATAGTGAAATATGAAGTGTCTGTAAGTTTTCCAAGTTACTTTTTATTATTATTAGCTTCTCAGTATTACTGAGTCAAATCAGAAGGTATTTCTGTCTGAGTGCTCTCCCATAGACTAAGACCAAGCTGCAGAAATATCTTAAAGAAGTGCAAAATGAGCTTTAATCGGTATGTTTTGAAATGTCCTGAGAGAAATAAGAATAACAGCACTGAATCTTCTATGAGCATCATCAATATCTGTCCTTGTCCAGGAGGGTTTTTTTTAACCTTTGATTGAGGCTTGCATTTAGATTGATTCTTATACAGTATCAAACTGATTGAAAAAAGCAATTGATACATGCATTTTTTATTTATTTTTTTTAAGCGTTTATATCGGTTAGTGTTAATTGCAACCACATCCATATCTGCTAAATGTTTCTTGTGTAGTTAGTGGTAGAGAAGGGAAACCATTTACTGTATGGCAGTTAGTTTTAAGTGGAGGAAGCTGTCCAGGCCAATTTATGGCTATATACTGCAGATAAAGGCAACTATCAACCAGAGACTCACTTTATCCACAATTTATCAATTAAGTGCTGCTTTTTTTCTTACAAAAAATAGCATTAGCTTGAAAAATGGATTTTCTGTTTAAGAAAAATGTAGACATGTTAGAAATTCACCTATATACTGTGTTTTCATTGATTTTGTAATGCTGCAAATTCTTCACTCGTGGACACTAAGCTGCGCAACTGAAGAACTTGTTTCTGTCTTACCTTAAAGTAAGAGTCTTAGGCTACATTCAAACTGCAGGTCTTAATGCTCAATTTAGATTTTTTTGTGAATCGATATTTTTTTGCGTTGCTGCTCACATTTCCAAATAAATGCGACACTTTGTATGTGATTTTCTGTGTGTACTGTATTCATACAACGCAAGTGCCTAGCATGTGCCAAGTAGAGGATGCAGTTACGCCACAAGCAGTGTGCTATGTGTTTACGGAAGTAAACATGGATGGTAGCGCTGGAGAGAACATATGGCAGCTAACTCAACTCAAACTTAAAAAAAGACTGCTCTCCAGAATACTATTGTCTTGCCTTGGTTGTTGTTTTTTCCACTTCTATGCAATAAGACGCAGTAGAATATTTATCCGTTGTTAAAGCTACAGTGTGTAATAATTACTACAGGGATTATACAGTCAGAAATGTACATATATTATATACAACTATGTTATTTATCATCATCTACGAGCTCAGCCTCTTAACCTGTAATATTTGTGTTGCCTCTAGCCTTAGTTATTTATAATTACATAGGAGCGGGTCTCACGCGTAGCCATGGAGGCAGACATCTTTCGCGCCACTGTGTAACGCCGAGAGCCAACAAACCAGCCATTGCGAGATCGCCAAAACGTCACAACAATATATGAAAAATAACGGGTATATTTATTATCTTAAGTCTACATGAAATGTATACCTAACACACAGACTAATGAAATACTATCTGTAAAATTATCTATGTAAACAAACCTCATCATATTTTGAGAAGGTAGGTGATGCAGACGTGTCAGTGGAAGACATTTTGGTCCCCGTGAACGCCGTACGCATTACTGTTGGGGGCTGAAGCGTGGGGGAGGGATGTTCAGCGTTGCTGGGTCTGCAGTCTGAAGGCCTGCTAGATGTAAACTAAGAGATTGCAAACTGTGGCTTTAATGGTATTAATCACGTTCAGGTCGGATGAACGTGGATCTGGCAGACACAGGTCGCATTCAAAAGATCAGATTCCTATCGGATTCAGGACCACATAGCTGCCGCCTGGGTCACTGTGGAAAAATCTGAATGTTGTTCAGACTGCTGCGAAAAAGACTGTGAGTACAGGTCTATATAAGAAAAAAAAAAAATCGGTTTGCTGCTTCAGGCTGCTGTATCAAGACATAAATCTAATGATCTGTGTAAAAAACTCCCCTTTTAAGATTTGCAATTGTATAAAATTCTCCAGATGAAAGTGCATACCAGGTATTACTGGATAGCGTTTCATTGGACAGTCCTACCTTTTGCAAGAAACATTGTGAGAATATAACATTTCAAGATCTCATTGCACACGCTTTTATTATAATTGGAATTAAACAGATTAATTAATTTAATTATTCCCTTTCATTGACGCTTCAGATCTTGTTAGTGTTCTTTTTCTAACTCAGACTGTAGGTATAAAGATGCTCTCATTTGTTTTGTTCAGCTGTTGCATCAGTGTTGCTTCCAGTGTTTTAAAGCTGAGGGACATAATGGAAGTGCAGCGAGTTTACACCAGGAGACGCCTATTTTGTCTTCTTTCTCCAAACTGTCAGTTTCTCATTTTTAACCCATTGTCCAATCTACTTTTGCTCTGGTTTTCCTAATTGCGTGTTGATTGATAAAATAAAACAAAAGCCTTTAGGGGAATGTGGTAAATGTTAAAGTGGTAATAGAGAGAAACAGATGTAAAACTCTGGAACATCCTTAAAAAAATCTAATTTTCCCTGCAAAGCGGACTTTTTTTTTCCCTCACGGCCCCCCGGCCCGCACACACACACACATAGACCATAACTAGAACACATTATCCATCCCAACCAGGGTTACATAACTAAATTGGTTTGGAGTCTGAAGTGTCCTTATATAACCCAACACTTTAACATCTCTCTGTGAAATACGTACTTCGTTCCTGTTAAAATGATCATTTTCATTGCAATGTTTTGGACAATCCCCACGAAGGTTCTGACTCTAATAGGAGAAAAAGTTGCATCTTTTTCTGCATTTAGTAGTAACAACATATTGGTATAACTAATATATATACTGTATATTAGATATGATTTGGAATTTATTCAGTGCTGTACAAAGAAATATATATATTTTTGCAAAACATGTAAGCAATGTTCTAGTTACACTTATTATTAAGCGTGTAAATACAGCTATCTCTAACAAAAAAATCTCATCTTACATTTCAAATACCATTTAGGACATTTTATTGTGTTAATACAAAATGTATTGAATTTCTATGACGCTTCATTGTAAGTTTTTTATAATGAGCATTGTAGAGGAAAAAGTCTTTTTTTAACTTGCGTTTTTTTTTGTGTTACTGCACTGAGCAGAAAAAAAGTAGGAAAATCTGTTTTAGTTGTTTATTTCTTTGTTGCTACAAAGTGTCTGGGCAATAAATCTTATAACGCCAGATATTCTGTTTAATACGCTTTAACTGGAGCCACTTTGGTAAGGACAATTGATTTGTTGGTAGTATAGAGGGGTTGTGGCATTAAAAACATGCTAAATCATCCCTGCCAAAGTAAAGATTTTTTCAGTGTCTGCCACATACTTGTTCTTATTAAACTCCAAACAGTAATCAGGCATGGTAGTGGGTGGTAAATTAGCAGATTAATATTCTTCCTGCAGGACACAACGACTGACAAAGAAATACACAATCATACGCACACAGAGACTTATACGAGAAGGAATTACCTCAACTACTGCGGGGATTAATTCAAGATTAAGGCGGGAGATGACAGTTCTCCTTCCCACCACCCCGTTTAGAGTCAGCCAATGAAGAGTCATCGAGACAATATGCTGTACAGGCAGGAAAACATTGTTACAGTATAAACAGGAGACAAAGCAACTGCTTCTGTGCACACTTTGCAACTCTGGGCGTTTCAGTACCTCCGGTTAAACAAGCAGGTATGTTTCTGGAATGTGAAAAGAAACCAGAGCTGCTGGTGAGGTTACTGCTTCTCATGCGGAGCTGCTGTTACACAAAAATGTAGCCTACTATAAATTTACCTCTGAATTGTCTTTCCAGTGAGGTTTATGTTTCTGGGCTATTACTAGCGTTGCACCGATATGATACCAGTATCGGGCAGGGCCCCGATCCAGCGCTAAAATAGTGGTATCGGAATCGGTGAGTACCAACAAATTGGGCACCGATACCATTTTGAGAGCCATAAGTTTATTCAACTATTGTCAGCCATTCCAGGTACGCAATAAAAAGTTCTACTGGATTACCTCTTTGTATTAGTCTTTTTCCTGCTTCACAAAGGTAGGCAGCAGCTTGACAAAGCCATGATGGCAATTTCAAACAGATGGTATGGGTTTCAGCCAATACTTCACAGCCAGGTATCGGGGCCAAAAAATGGCATCGGCGCAACACTAGTTATTACTTACACAGTTATACCATAATATCACTTAAGGGTCTGCAATAGTTTAAAAATATATAATTCATAAATGAAAATATAGAAAATTATTTACATGTTTAGATATTATGCTCTATTAAATAGGGTGAAAACAGAACATATAAACTGATCTTAATATTAACAAGACAATGTTTTCTTCTTAAAAAGTATGAAAATAAAACATTTTTATTAAATGGAAATTGATATTTAATTAAAAGTCTCTAAACAATATAACAAATACAAAACTTTTCTTTGAACTTTATGGTGGATATTTTGGATATCTCCTTTATTATCAGATGGCTCTGGTCGCATTAGGCTCTGTGGATGAATTGCTGCCATCTTTATTGTAATGCTTATTTGCATCTTGTTTTTTAAACCCATGTGTTCCTATTCATGTGTTTTGTTCACATATTGTGTGGCGTTACCACATTCTTTATTTCCTCAGGATTTGATGGTATCTGTTCTGTGTGTTTGTGTTCTTGGTTATACACATCAAAACAACAAAGACGCCAGGGATCGCTACATGGCATTTAGCGGCTCACATTATAACCCCATTTTCCCCCCTCTGGCTAGATCTCTGAGGTAGGCATGAAACTTTGTGGATGAAAAAAAATCTGCATTTGTTTGTCAGATTCTCCACTCTCTGAGGATCATTAAAGAAAGAGCAGTTAATTACCCATAATCCACCCTGGTCCAGATGTCTACTCAGTTGGAATCGTATGAATGTGTGTGTGTGTATATGTATGTTGTTTTTCTGTGGGTTTTTGTTTTAAACCAATTTGCATGAATGATCCTATTTGTTTGCATTTCTCTTTGAGTTTTTTGCGTGTTTCCCTCTTTTTCTCCCTTGTGGGGTAGTTGGTATTCTGGATTTTCTTGCCATAAAAATTACTCCTCTTTTTCTCTGTTTGTTTCTCTGCCCACAAGTTTATTCACTCCTCCCTCTTCTCTTCCTCCTGTGCTCTGCTCTCTTTTTGTTTCACACTCACTTGGAGCCTGAGGGAGTGGACCTGATTTAGTCATCACTAATAAAACTTCAGCTTACACCTGCTGTTTAAACCACTGGAAGGTACTGTACCTCTGTATATAAATGCACATTTGTTATGTATTTCCTAAAATATTGCACAGATATATTTACTTGGAGTCTTATAGTGTTTGCTGTTCCAAAGAGTGAGCTGTGATAATTGCTTGCTTGAGGTTAAGCAGGTTTTATTAGTCTGTTGGAGCTTCGTTATCCTCTGTAAGTTGTTCCTTAAAGTTTCTTTTTAACTGTGGAAGATTTTTCTTATGTTTCAAGGTTAGAGTGGAAATTATTTGGCTGATTGCCTGACAAGGTTTTGAATTATTTTTTTTCATAAACTTATGTTAATTTGTGTCAAATGCTGTATCAATGATTGAACATGTGTGCTGTAGTTTCGTGATTACATATCTGCTACTGAAATGCTGAACTTGAAAACTTGAATTATTTGTCTAGACAGTGCTCAACATGATTACATAGTTTGCCTGAAAATGTGTGCAGTGTTATGTGTTTTGATTTTTAAGTACACTATCACATTTGGAAAAAGAAAAATGCCAGAAGGAATATGCTGAAAACTCTGCATTAACATGACTTAAAGGCCTCATGCAGGATGTCTGTGGGTCTAATTCTGTCTCCTTATTAGGGGTGTAAATCACATCCATCATGGCTTATCTCGATTCAGTATCCATTTCCTGACCCAACGATTTCATTAGGTGTCGCGGCCCGGGCGGTTGCAGAGGCGTAAAAATCTTGGGCCTGGGAGGAGTTCGGAGAGGCCATGGAAAAAAGACCACATCAAGGTTGGCCTCAAAGTTTATTCTGGCAAACCGTCCGGCGCGTCCGGAGGGGAAAGCAGTGCTTCACTAACACTGCTTTTTAGCGGGTGTGGGGAGCTGCTGACCTTGAAGGGAGGATATTGTCGGGCGGTGGAAGCTGGAATACTTTGAGGATCTCCCCAACCCGACAGACATGCCTTCCGGGGGGGAAGAAGAGACCAGGTGCTTGGGGCTGGGTTCGGCTCCATCACCCAGGCTGAAGTCGCCCAGGTAGTCAAAAACTCCACGGTGGCAGCAGAAATTTCGGGCGGACCGAGGATCCGGGCCCTGAGTATCTCTTCAAAGCTCTGGATGTTGTCGGGTTGGTGTCATGGTTGACACGCCTCTTCTCAACATCGCTATGGAGGTCGGGACAGTTCCCTGATTGGCAGACTGTGGTGGCTGAATCGCCAGGCGTGGGGACCGGAGGGTGTTCCACCCATCGGGGAATCACACTTCAGCCTCCCCCGAAAGGCCTATGCCAGGGTGCTGGAGAGGAGAGTCCGGGTGATTGTCGAACCTCGCTGCAGGAGTGAGCAGTGTGGTTTTCGCCCTGGCCGTGGAACGGGACATGCTCTACACCCTCTGCAGGGTGCTTGAGGGTTCATATGGAAAGCTTGGCTCCAACCAGTCCACATGTGTTTTGTGACTGGGTCCCTCATGATTCACTCCATCATGGTGCCCTGCAGGGGGTGCTCCAGGAGTATGGGAGTCGAAACTTTATTAGGGCCATCCGCTTCTCTGCAGGCCAAGCGAGCAGGAGTCTGGCTCGCGATTGCCGTATTAAGTCGACCTGTTCCCCGTGCATGTTGGACTCCGACAGGGCTGCCCTGTCACCGGTCCTGTTTATAACTTTTATGGACAGGATTTCAGGACATAGCTAAGGGATGGACGGGGTGTGGTTTGGAACAGCTGACGTCCCCGCTTTTTATGATGACGAAGTTCTGCTGGCTCCCTCCCTGCCAAGACCTACAGCGCATGCCATGCTCAAGCACGTGAAAGTGTGAAGCTGCTGTATAGTGAATCAGCTCTCCAAACCGCAGGCCATGGTTCTCGCACCGGTGGCATGTCCCTCGTGGGGAGTCCTGCCTCAAGTGGGAGGAGTTCAAGTATCTTGGGGTCCTGTTCACGCAGTGAGGAAGCAATGGAGCGGGAGATCGATAGACGGATCGGAGCGGCTGCTGCAATAATGCGGACGCTGCACCGGTCTGTTTTGGTGAAGAGAGAGCTGAGCTTAAAGGCAAAGCTCTCAATTTACCGGGTCGGTCTACGTTCCTACCCTCACCTATGGTCATGAGCCTTTGGATCATGACCGAAAAGAACGGTGATCCCGGATACAAGCCGCTGAAATGAGCTTTCTCCTCAAGAGGGTGGCTTGGGCTCTCCCTTAGAGATAGGGTGAGGGAGCTCGGCCATTCGGGAGAGGCTCAGAGAAGTAGAGCCGCTCCTCCTCCACATCGAGAGGAGTCAGTTGAGGTGGCTCCGACATCTTTTTCGGATGCCCCCTGGACGCGCCTCCCTCGGGAGGTGTTCCAGGCATGTCCCACCGGGAGGAGGCCCAGGGGACGACCCAGGACACGCTGGAGAGACTATGTCTCTCGGCTGGCCTGGGAGCACGCCTAGGGCTTCCCCCAACAGAGCTGGAGGAGGTGTCTGCGGAGAGGGAAGTCTGGGGAGTCTCTGCTTAGACCGCTGCCCCCGCAACCCGGTACCAGATAAAGCGTGACCCAGACGACTCGATTATTTTCGCATACTTAAGAATACACCACGATTCGATTCGATTCGATTCGATTAATCGATTAATTATTTATTTTATTATTATTTTTTATTAATTTTATTATTTTTACACCTTACAGGCTAAACAAAGTTTCAAGTTTGAAATAAATCAATGAAAGCTGTAATATCATTATGCATTTTCTTTAGAAACAAACAAAAGCAAATAACAGAAGTAGAAAAGTTGCATCAAAAATACTGCAAAAATACTGCACACAATATCAGTGTAATGAGTTCAATGCAATACTTGGCTCCAGAGAAACTGTCCAACATATTTTTTTAGAATGTAATAAATATATTCAGGAGGAAAGAGAGATGTTGTGTAGAGAGTTAGACAGGAATAAAAAATAAACTAGATATAAGGGAATTGTTTCAAAGGTCATCTGGGGATGTAGTTTTTGGTAGTATTTTTAATTTTCTAAGAAGAACGGGTATTTTAGGGAGAATATAATAGTTTGTCTGGTCCATACTCCATTCTGGAAGGTGGCGGTAATGCACCTATAAGTTGTTTGCCAACCGCCATTAAAAAAAAGAAGAAGAAGAAGGCTCCAGAGTAAGCGCGCCCCCGCCTCTTGAGAGACGCCCGCTGCAGCTCCTCTTCCTAGATTGTAGCTGGATTTGCAAAACAGTAACCGCACAGGAGACCGTGGGTTGTTTTTATTTTACGACCTAAATTGCGGAAAAACAACTTCGGTGGAAGTTTTGACCCGCTAGAAGCGATGAGGTGCGCGTGAGAACGCTGGGAGCCTTTTTCCAGCTGAATCTCCGCTCTTTTTGCCCCATTTTCCAGGCTGGAAAAAGCACCAAACTCGCCCCCACTTCCTCATCGCCGTCAGATTCGTTAGACCCACAGCGTAGCGCAGCTCCAGACCACGCCCAATACTGAAGCATAATTCTTAAAAAATGTTCGTGTGAGAGTTTAATGCAACAAACTGCTGTGTAAGAGTATAACCAGGAAGCGCTGGTAGGAGTGGCAAAATAGGTTTAGCGCAACCGCAGCACAGGAGGGAGAATTACGTTTCAGGAGCAAAATGGATAAAATAGACCGAGGGAAAAACATGAATCGATTATCTTATGGATCGTCGCATGCATCGGATCGGCCGGGCTTTTTGGATCGATACAAAAACGACATTATTTACACCCCTACCCTTATGAGTATTTGTTATGTTTTTAGTTATGTAAAAACTAAGATTTACCAAGAACACGTTATGCTTTGTTTACTTTTCTAAGAGAAAATGTTAAATTTGGTGAAAAACTATGCTGAAATGAAAGTTTAACAGTTTACATCTTCACCTACAGCCTGTCAGCAGCACCAATGATGTTTATTGGTTTGTAGAGATCTAAAGGAGCTCTTTTACTTTACCACCGTGCCTGAACCATCACCTTTAGTAGGTTGCACTTGGTTTGCTCGGGGCTGTCCACACAAAATGCTTGAAACCTTGCAAACCTAGTTTAAGCATCAGGTGTTTATGGGTCTTGAAATGCTTTTGTGGTTCAGACAAAGCTCCTCAATTTACTCTGCAATCAGGAGCAAGAGGCAGTGATGACAAACATCAAAAACAGACCATATGACCCCTACTGTATGTGTGCATTTGGATGTTGCTGCTTGTAGGTCCAAGTAACATCCCACAGAAACAGGCCAAGATGGTGCAAATGTCTCCTGTGTTTTTGACGATACCCGGTAAGATGCTATGCTGCACTTTGTTACTTAAACAATCAAAAAAAGTATATTTTTAGATTTGCTTTAATTGTTTCTTAATGCTGTCTGACTGGTCAGATCACACTTAAAAGAAGTGGCTGTAAAAGCTATTGGGTGCATCGGGTTTTTTCCAATACAATTTGACATGATACCTGGTCAGAGCGTATCGACAGATATCCGATACCGATCCTATTCCGCTGTTGAATGAATGAATTATCCGGACATGTGAGTAAACACTTTAGCCTTGACATAAACATTGTTTTAAAAAGCTAAAAAAAATGAAGGGAGGTGTGTATGTACTTATATTATTTAATAACAAATGAGCAGCAAAAAAAAAGAAATAACAGTTCCATGTAAAGTGCACTGGATTCAATCTCAGGTTTTCAATAGCAAATTGCAGATATCCCATCAAGGTATTTAGTGAATATAGAAGCCAGTATCAGATCTAGGTATTGGATCGGTGCATCTCCAGTGCATTGGGTGAGTTACTTTGCACCTTTTTCACTAATGAAGAGCCATGAAAGCATAACAAACATGTTAATATACTTTTTTGCATTAGTTTAAAATAAAATAGAATTAGGACTTCAACTGTTTCCGGGATTCTAGGGGTGCTTTTTGTTTTGAAAATGAGAGCAAATGTTGGTCGTCTGTTTAGGTGATCAAGGCAGCCTTGCATTTTAATGAAAGAAACTCCAAAGAACTATGTGTCGTCTGACTGTTATCAGTTGCTCTCTTTTATGATGCAACTGTTGTGTTGTGGTAGGTTGCATGAACCTTGACGGCTTTGCACCTACGATTCTAGAAAAGGTAATGCTTTGGTAGTAGGGATTTGCAGGGTCTGACTGGATGCCTTTGAACGGGTATGGGAACAACAGCTACTGCTATTCATTGTAAAGTGTGAGATTAAGAGTCTCACATCAGTGTCACCTGGAAAAAGTAGCAACATGTCAATGTAGGTTAAAAAAGAAATAGGTTGTAAGGAAACTAAAGATACTCAGCAATTACAGTAAAGTAGCTAATTTGGCAGCACTTATTTCTTGTGTTGTCTGCGTTCTGATAAAGCTGTTTTTTTGCTGCCATACATTTTGCACTGAGGATGTAGTGTCTTTTAGTTCAATACATGAATGGATCAAGTAAACAATTCAAAAACAAAGTGATATCATTGTTGTACCCGTGACCTTTAAACAGGTTTGCTTACAATTTTTCATGTTTCATAAAACTTCTGCAGGATTCAAACCAAAAGCAAATCATTCCAGCCTGCAGTACTTCGGTTCCATGAAACTGGACAAACAGGTATTCTGTTTCTTTGATTTGAACAGACCAAGGCAAAGGTAAACAAAGCATGAATGCTGTTGCAAATGAGACCAAAAAAGAAGAAAGGAGATCTTTTATTAATCTGGTTTTGATCCTTTTCCTTTTCAAAGCAACCCTTTTCTTATTTTGAATAGGTTTAGTTTGGCATTGCCTTTGTGTTGGGTCAAAACCGGGCCAAGAATGAGATAAACGGAACAACAAACATTATGAGAGCTCAGATTGAGATTTCCACAGTGGACAGAGAAATAAAGTCAGAGTTTTATCCATCATCCACAAATCCTGTGGTCAATAAGCTGGATAAAAACAGCATTTTTCTTTGACTTGGACATGAGAAAGCAAGTTAGATAGAAAGGAAACTCGGAGGAGACTCACTTATTTTTCAGCGGAGTTTGCTTTTTTAGAGACGGATAGAGGAAGCATGGATCTTTAATAAATGGAATTTAGAGAAACGGGAAATAGAAAAACCAGCCCAAAAGGAGCTGTCGGCATACGACTGAACCGAAGACTGGGGAAAAACATAAAGAGATGTGGCAGAATGTGTGAAATCAGTGCTGTCGACTTAATGAGATGCTCTAAAAAATAGTTGGCAAAACGGCAAATCAGCAAGAAAGCAAGCAGCTTGCATTTTAAAGGCAGTGCGTTCCTCCCTCTGGGCCTTGGAGCCCTTACATAACCAGCAGGATCAAGAATGAGCAAAGACTAAAAGCAATCTCTGCGGGGGGCCCACAAATAAACCTGGATTAGTGATGGTTTCAGGATATTTGTAACAGGGAATCCCAGGAGGTTTCACTTAACAAATATGTATCCTGTACACCACAGAACATTAGCTAAGAACAGAAAGGAATGAAGAGATCCAGGGTGATGGCTCCCATCCACCTGCCTGAAGGGGCTGTTAAGAAGGCAGTGAATGCAACCGTAGTATGGCCTGTGTTTTCTTTTACCTCACATACACTTTTTAGGTCATTGAGTGAGTTGTTTTTTTATTTATTTGTTTAGAGCAGAGGTCTTCAACAGGAGGTCCGCAACCCCTACGGGGTCCACAGAGGGACTGCATGAGGGTTGCGAAAGTTTTGGTTGATTAGACTTTTTTTTAATATTCCCCCCTACAATTTTTTCCACTATTTGAAATGTTTTTAAATACACATTAACATGAATTCAACACACTGTAGTAAACCGATAAATGGAGGCAGAAGATGTCTTTCAGTCATTTCATCAATGCACACATTCAGCAACACACAGGAGCTCTTTCAAGTATGGCACCGTTTCATGCACAACACCTGTCCCTTCAATCAGGAATCAGAATCAGAAAAACTTTAATAATCCGAGGGAGAAATTATTATGGAGAAATTCGTTACATTACTCCATATGTAATAGAGTGACTATAGGACCAGTTTTATATAACAAAATTTCATACAATATATATAATTAGGGGTCCCCACTCCATTTCGACCATCAGTTTGGGGGCCCTTGGCCTGGAAAACGTTTAAGACCCCTGGTTTAGAGAATTACAATCTAGTGCTGTACATGATGAGAAGTTATATCTATTTTGTGCATTTATTTGGAAAAATTGTGTTCTGGTGAACCACTTGTACTTATACAACACCCTTACACCCATTTACGCACACACTCACGGTGGCAAACTACATTGTACAGTAGCAATCTGTTTTGAAGCACATTGACAGAAGAGAGACTGGCATAGTCTTGGCCCATTCAGTAAGCCATACAGCTGAAGTGCATTGCCCAATGACACAGCTGAGTCAGGTAGGACCTTGAATCGAACTACTGCATACAACGCCACTGTCGCCTATCTAACACATTATCACTCCTAACTCATTGGTAGTTGGGAGTGAGCATTACTGCTGTTCAAAAAAGACCCATCATTTTCGAGAATAAAAAAAAAACAACTTTGAGTGATGTTTGAACAGATGCAGCTTGGGCTGTGTTTCAACAACCCCTGCGTGCTTAACTCTGACAATGCGCTCTTGACCTCTTTGTTGACGCTTTTTCATTGGGTTCATCCGTCACTCTCTTTGTTTACTCTGTTGATCGGATCGGTGGAGTGATGTGATTAGACACCTGATGCCGTGTCTTAAAGGGGAAGGAAATACCAGCCAACCTCGCACACAGGAAACAGCAGATTTTTTACCGACATGGAAAAATTGTCGCCGATTATGGTAGTGAATGATGGTAACGGTAAAAATCCGGTTTATCGCCCAGCCTTACTTTTAACCATTAAGACATGAGTACATAAACAAGGAAAGTGTTTCTCTCAGTGGTGCCTATTTGTTTAGAACAAGCTTGTTTTCACTAAGTGACATTACTCACAATGGATGGAGTACACAGAAATTTTACTCAAAAGAAGTGATAATTTTTTTTTTACTCAAGTAAAATTAAAATGTTCAATGCTGTAAAACTATTCCTAAAAGTGAATTGTTTTAAAGTTACAAAAGTAAATGTAACTGAGTAAAATGTAGCTAGTTACTACCTACCTCTGCTTACACCCATAGAAAAACACCTACTGATTATTAGATAGTACCACTACTTCCATGTTATTCAATACACAGAAAGTGTTGGACGCACAGATGAGGAAGAAAGAGTACAGATATTATCAGAATAGCATGATTTTCTATTATGCAACCCTAGTTTGAAAGTTTGCATGTTCTTCTGTGCACTATTGGGTTTGCTACAGATGCTGCAGATTCCTCCCATAGTTTGTAAACAGGCATGGCGTGCAAGGTAAATCACTCTGAAATGCCCTTAGAGGTAAGTGTAGATGTGCATGAATGCATGTCTTTCTGTCATTCATTAGAAACCTGTGCAGGATGCACACTGCCTCTTGCACAATAACTGGTGGAGAACATTTTTGTTAACTATTGTAAGAACAAAAAATTTGAGCCAAGTCATGCAGCTAGAACACTCATTCCTCTTCCGTTGAAAACATAGACGTAATGTGACTAACACAAATGGAAACAGAAAACAATCTGTAAGATCTTAGATTTAAAAACTGAAAAAAAAACATTTACAAAATGTTTATGTTAGTATGTCTTTCATTTCATCAAAAATTGTGAAGGATAAAAAAGCCATAAATAAAACCTCTAAACTAAAAATCCACTCTCTTAAGCATACAGTGGTTTTCCATTAAAAAAAGGTCAACAATGAGGCTAATAAAGTGAAACACAATAGACACAAATGTGTGTTGAGGGGAGATGCTCTTTGAAAGTATTTGTGTCCCCAGTCTCCTGCTGTGAGAACATTAGCCAGAAGTAGTCATAAAAACATTCTTTAATTTATTTCCTTTAGAAGAGAGCAGGGAAAAGTCACTGTGCACAAATAATGTTCCATTTCCTGGTTATAGCTCCAAGCACTGCATGAATGTGGTCAAACTGGTTGTTAGAGGATGTATGCTATCAGACCAGATATGCAGTTTGGTAAGATTGTGTTGTATCCTGAAACAATGAAACAGTGATGCGTTCTCTCATAATACTAGCTTAGCATTAAGAACCTCATTGTAATTCCAGACAAACAATTGGAACCTATTTGAGTGGAATATCTCCTGATTTAGGGAGGAAGCAGCAAAAAACTTGATATCTTGAACAAGCAGCCTTAATCCAAGCCAGTTATTTTTTTTGCACTAAACATAAATGTGAGGTGTCCTTTCAATTAAGAGATTTTGTGTATTATCAGCATCTTTTTTATAACAGCTGTTAAGCGGGATGCTCCGTGAGGCAGAGAGAGAAGGGAGTGAGGTGAGGAACAGGAGGAGGGAGAGGATAGGGTGGATATATCAGGCTGCAGGCTGGTTTTCATGGTAATACGTCAATATACAGATCCAGCACTCTTGGATTGCAATCATGTTTGGGCGTAAACTAATTATTTGAACATAAATAACAAGCAAATAAGATTCTGAGGTAAGTTACAAAATTTAGTTTACACAAAGGGAAGAACAGAGATAGAAAATAAAAAACCCTCTCATAAAAACTATCCATGAATACATTACAAAGGAAAGACTGCAAACAACAGACTCCATTATGGGTTATGCAATGACCAAAGTAAACTCAGAAATGGAGGCACTGGGCTTTAGAAGACGAAAAGAACAAGAATTGCCTCCAGTGCTCTTTACGGTCTGTTCCTGCCAAATGGACTTGACTTAGAGAGTCCCACTCTGTTAAATGTGTGACATTGGCAGTTTGTGTCAAACTTTGTGCCTCTTAAAGTCAGGTTAGCTTATGATTTTCTATTTTAGCTTCATCATATCAATAGTGTAATTTTTTTCTTCTGTAAAATACAAATTATGGGATTCCAATGATATAAAAACATTGGTTACCCTCTAAATATCTGTAACTGTCATGTAATGGAGTACAGCATCATTGAAATGCTATGAGACGTCAGGAGGCTAACAGGTGAAACCATGGAAACAGTTTTCCTAAAAACTGAAACTCTAAAATCTTGAATCTAAGGAGAAATCCAAAATGGATCGCAGAACAGGCTAGTGTGAAAACAGAATGATCTGACTGAGAACTGACTGACTGAGAAAGCCAACGGAAGCTCTTTAATGATGTGCGAGGAACCGGGCGTTCTCTCCGGAAAAATAAAGCGCCCAGTCAGCTGACCGCTGGTTATAAGCTCAGCAGTAATGGAAACTGGAACGTAGTTGATACTCTGGTAAACTATCTATCTCAGTCATATTCTGCTACATTCTCTACTAAAATAATATTGTCACAGAAAGAGTTGTATATGACACCTCTGTTTTCACTGTTCTCCTCTGCAATATTTGGTTCCCCTTGAACAGTCCACTTGGTGGCTTTACTGCAAGAAATTCCACCAATCATTGTTGCCAAGCAAATGTCCCTGTCCTAACCCAAGGATAATCTGAAATCCCTGTGTCCAGACCAAGACATTTTATCTTGGAAAGTATGAACCTGCTAAATTGATCTTGCACAGGTTAAAATTGTGTTGAAATGCTTGTAGGGCTTTTGATATCCTTAGTAATGGTTTAACATTCCTGCAGTGGAAAAGGGCTACATGCCTGTGTAAATTCTCAGTCATCTGGATCATGGTAACCACAAACAGGCTTAAATTGGAAGGCAACCAGACATTTGCTCACTTTCTTCGAAGACATTTCAACACCTGTCCTCTCTGTCTTTGTGAACTCTGTTGACTTGCACCGGAGCAAACTCTAGTGGAGCACTGATGTATTTAAACAGCATGGAGGTCCATCCTCCTGCACACATCCCAAATTAGATGCAAATAAAATAACCAAACTTTGTTCTTCTAAATTGTTGGAGTCTTTTGTTGTGCATGGGTGCTGTGATTGGTCTCTTTAATCATTATGGGAGTGCTTATGTAACTCCTTTAAAATAAGGTTGATGACTAAATCGTAAATGCCTCTGAAACCGCAATCTTCCCTCCCTGCTCAGTGATGGCTTTTCTCTTTTAACAAAGATGGCTTCTTTTACTCCTCTTTCAAGCCATCTGTTCTCTCTGTCCAAAATATTAAAACGATGTACAAAGGTGTGATCTTTGGTCTTGAGATGCCAGTGTGCAGCTAAATCTTGCCCAGAGCCAGTGGCTCTCCTAGACTGTACCATGCATTTGTGTTGTTGTTGTTTGGTTTCTCCAATATTGGAGGCTCTACAGTCCAAACTGCCCTAAATCGCATATACAACACTGCTAAGCTTAGGTTTGGGTGTTTTGTCCTAATGATGATTTTCTCAGAGTTTCTCAGAAATTTCTGAAGAAAGACACAGAGGACCGATGGTTGTGAAAGGGGGTCAACAGTATCGACAAAGACTCCTGGATAGGTGAAACATCTTCGGAAAAACTGAGCTAAATTCCAGTTACCTTCCAATTTAAGCCTGTTTGTGGTAAAAGGGCCTAAAAGCAGTCACAGAAAGGTGCTAAACACTCAGCCGATATAGAAAACAATGGAGGGAGAAAGAAAATTAAACAAGTTAAGAGTGATCATTTATTTATCTTATGGGATTAGGAATCACTTTATTCTTTGTTTTAAGGTATCTTCCCTAAGTTTTAAGGTTCTTCTTCTCTAACATTGTAAATGGTTTTGTAATTGCCTGTACTTATTTCGCACTTTTTCAAGTCAGGAGACTTTGCCAGCTGACATAAGCAAGGTAGGCACCACCAGGGCACTTTGACCGCCATCAGTAGGCAATACGGGTGAAGTGTCTTGCCAAAGGACTTAACATTGAAAGGTAGAGCTGAGGTTTGAACCAAAATCCCTTTGGTTTAATCAGTCCTGGTGTTAAAGGGTTTAGAAGATTTCTGTTAGGACAGAGAATCCCTTTGTATTTGTGAATGACGTGAATAAACAGCCACAACAAAATCATTTGCTCTTTGTTCCATGCATCTTTTTTCAGGAATCAAATAAATTTGTCCACCCTTTCTGGACAGTTTCACTTAACAGCCCCCTGAAGGGAGAAATTGGAAAATGAATCTCTACTCTCTGGTTCTCATTTTGTATTCTCTCCCTCGTGCTCTCTCCCCATTACAATCCCTTGCTTGGACACCTCACTTCACTTTCAATTTCTGTCCTCAACCAACCCTTCCTCATACTCTTTTTCATTTAATGATAAAATGTTTATTATTTCAATACATATCTCTTCAGCCTTCTCAATTTTAATGTGATTTATTCAATCAGTAAACACTATAAATATATTTCACTATTGGATAGTGGACGTCAACTGTTGGTGAGCAGTGATGCAAAGAGGAGGTTATGGAATCTGCACACACCACTTACCTTTATTAGTTCACCTGACTTGTATGAAGTTGGACCCCATTTTAGTTAAAAAGTGCCTTTATTTAATTTTTGAAATACATTCAATAAAATTTCTGAAACATTCTTAAAACATTTACTGTCCATATTACCATAGACATCACCAGGTTACTGCTTATTTTTTGAGTAAACCTACATGAACATCCTGTTCCACCAAATCCCAAAGGTGCCACTGTGCCAGTTAAAGGCATTTTCATGTTTGAGATGTTTTGAACTTTTTGACCTGGTACATTATGCAGCTACCACCACCAACCTCAACAGCCGATTGAAGAAAAGATAAAGGCATGCTATATTATTGCCTCATAACCTAATGAAGAATATTACTAATCTCCTATTATCCAGGTAGAAATACCCTCAGTTTTCTGTCTAAGTCTGGCATTTTTAAACCGTTTTCAAAACTCAGGAGCCTGTTTGAACAACTAGGCCCTCAAAACAGAGCGTGTGCTGATCATCACAACTTAACAAATAACAGGAGGTGGACATTTACATGAAAATGGGATTTCTTAAACCTGAAAGAGAATGTGGCTGCAAGTTACATCTATGCATCTATATTGTGCATGTTTAAAATTCAGATGCAAACTTATATGCAAAAAATGTCTGCATTAATTGTAACGGGAAAAAGGCATGTAGCTACAACAACATACAGGTGGAGCTTCTGTGCACTTGTCAACACATTTGGACTGTCAAGTTAAAACAGAAGAGGGATAATATCTATGGAGCAATGCTATTTTTGGAAGAGATCTCTTTGTAACACCTCATTTTAATGCCGTCTCTTTGCGGTTGGGTCGAGGAGCTTCTCTCTCTGTTTCGCTATCTTGTCCTTTACGTAGTTGTGGTGATGAAAAAGGACAAAATGCAGCTTTTCTTGTTCTTCAAGTTATACCATAAGAATAGTGACCAATGGAAAGACTTGTTTTCTCTTACAAATGGTCACTATCCTTAATATATAGTTCTACATTGAGAATACAAAACAAGTCTTTACTATTTTGTTGTTGTACAGTTGCTGTACCCAACTGTTTTCTGTCCTTCATTTTAATTTGACTAGACATGTTAAAATCAACTTTCATAAAATAAAAAAAAAAATAACAAAACATTCCCTATTCATAAATGTCTGTCTGCTCAGTTTCTGGATAGCTCATATATCTTTGCTAAATAAATGACCTTGAACGATCGTGACCTTTTGAGGAAAAAGCTAGAGGGCTTTCAACTTTTCTATGTTGCTTTTTTTGGATTATCTTATAGCCTCATAGATCCTGATTACCTTTCTTTTTTTTATCTCACACAAACACAGCAGGTCATTTTACATCTCCTCAACCTGCGTCCTCTCCACACTATACCTGCTCTTTGTGTCAAGGTAGCAACATGCACACCTCAGTGCAGTCTTCAATTATTTGCACATTCAGCTTTAGTAGATTGCCTTCAAAATACCCACTTATTGCACATGTGATATTTGTTTGCACAAGCTTTGTTACAGCAGGGCTTTAGGATCAATCTTAGCCACATTTATTCTCCGTATCAGTGCATTGGCAAGAGCAATTGGGTGAATGTGGCTATAAAGTGCTTTGAGTGGTCACTAGGACTAGAAAAGTGCAGTATAAATCATGTCCATTTGCCACTAATCTCTCTCTAAAATTATAATTTCTTTAATGATTGTACTAAAGGGCAAAACAGACAAAGCATTAAGGCTATGTCCTTTGCCTAACTACAGATTAGCTTCACACACCTTCTCTGCATTATTAATTCTTTCTTTCTATACTGTTTTCCTATTTCCCACTCTACCATCTTCACTCTGCTGCCCATCTCCTCAGCTCTCTTCCTGTGCTCCTGATTGGCTGCCTTCACCCTTTTCTCTTTATGAATTGAACAGCAGTGGCTGAATTTGACTGGCTGGAAACTAATCAACTCACATGCTTCCCTTTTCTCTCCCAGTCTCTCTCTCTCACACACACACACACGTTTTCATATTCTCACCTGCAAACATCAGAACGTCTCCTCCAGAAACAAGCACAATCCCGCTCTATCGTCTCCTCACACACAGGCATCCTTCCACGCTACCGTTTACGCTCTCACCGGCATGCATCCCGCTTTGTCAACAGCTCACGTAGCAGCCGAGCTCTCTCTCACACACACGCAGACGTAGCTCATCTGCAGTCACCCGCCGGGCTCACACACTCATCACAGACCACGCGCTGTCACACACTCTGAGGTCTTCTGTGATGCTGTGAGTCTCTCCAACGTCTTTCTCATTCACACGCGGCTTCGACCAGGGCTCGTCTTTCTCAAGAGACGCAAGCAGACCGTCAAGCCTCTCTGCCTGTCAGTCAGTCAACCAGTCTTTACGTGTCTGTGTGTCGGTGGCATGAAGCGGTGATGTTCTGGGACAGGAAAAATAGTATGGGCAATTCCCAAAGACGGCCCAAAGGAAGACACAGACCAAAATCTGCAACAGGTACTCTATATATTTTGGCCTCTTTTTGGAGTTGCTATCTATTTAAACACTTGACTTTATGTCATTTTTAAATTTTTAACCTGCAAAAACTGCTCCATAAATGCCTTGTTTACGATTTATAGCTGCACTTCCAATCCAATGGCACTCATTAACTCAAACTGATGTTATTTTACCATACAGGATCAGACATTGCATTTTCTCTTTCTTTCAGATTGTCTTAGTGTGTTTTTCTCCTATAAGTTCAAAGCACCTTCTTCTCTCCATCACTCCCCTCTTTGTTTGCATCTAGTTGTCGTCTGTTTTCATCTGCTGAGGCGAATAGTGGCTACCACTCTTGTTGTATCAGTCTAATTTTTACCTTATTCGAGTCTTCAGTTCCACCCATTTCAGCATCTGCTCATTATAGGTTACTCCTTCTATTCATGCATTTGCACTGGAAAGCCTCAATTCATCCAGCATCTGCATATGAAGCGGTATGAGACAATTATTAGGGATGTATGTCTTCTAATCCCATTGTCTAGCCATTTAGAAGGACCATACTTGATTGTTTTTTCCCCAAATCTATTTCTATGTGGTGGTTTGCTCTTGTTTCAGGCATTTAGCTCACTGTCATTCTATATCTATCCATGATTAAGCTAAAGGACATTGTCTTTCTATTTGCCACTGCCATGCAGGCTTTGCTTCATCTCGGTTGCCAGGTTTGAACAGACTAAGTTGGTCGTTTTCCTCTTGGCGTGTGACCAGACTGTGAAATGATGTGTGAGAGTGGGTAATAGGTACTCTTCAGATTCACTATTGCTGCAAAGCTGGCTCTATAAGTGTGTGTGTATGTGTATAAGACCTGGCTTGTGAATCCTAAGGTTTCACACATGCTTCATTCAACTGCCACATCATGAAGGGTCATTTATGCTTGGGAAAGTGTAGGAATACACTTGTGTGTGTTTGAGATGGCCCATCCTGCACAGCTGGACACAATCTTTAATTATCTCTTAACAGTGAGGGCTTTATTTGACAGTGGTGGACAAGGAGTGAGGGAAGAATTAGAGGAAAACGGGGGTTAGGATATTCTTTTGAGAGCTTGATAGTAAGGCATGATGAAGGACTAACAGGAGGAAAGTGTTGAAAAAAGACAAGTATACAGCGTAATTTGCAATCGATAGAGAAGCACATCGATACACACCGCTTCGGCTCCAAGTATGAACACGTCGCCTTGAGAATGCACGCATGCACTATGTATGTGAACCATTCATTTGACCTTGACTCAAATCGGCATTTGCAGCTCATTTGCTCCTCTCAGAGAGCAGGATACTGCCACATCACTCTGACCCGGTGCTGCATTACAGATGAGACCGCATGATTTATGGTGGTATAGTGCCATGGCGAAGGTAGAGAGGAGGAAGAGAGGCGAAACCGGGGTTCTTGTTTTGGTAAATGAAGGATTGTGGGTTCAGTAGGAAATAAAAGCACCTCTCCATTGTTGGGTAAAAACTGATGTTTTAAACATACTTGGAAATATGCATCTCATTCTGAGGAACAATGGGTTACAGAAACTGATATTAAATCATTAGACTGAAAATTGATAATAAAAAAAGGATCCTTCTGTAAAGCACTGTATAAGCAAAGCAGCATGATAAAAAATCATTTTACTGATGTCTGCCTTGTGTTGCTACTGACACCTTAAAGGATAACAGCATATTAAGAGCATAGATAGTTTGGTTGATAGTCTAAAGGTAGCACCCCCTGCAGATGCTCGCTTAGCACCCACGTTGAAACACTAAATCTGACAGGTTTTGTGTGAAATGAGATTTGCATGCAGTGTCTCTGAAAGACACTATTAGAATTATAGTGATTATTTTAACTCTCAGCCAGATCTGTAAAAATGACACATTTTTGTTGTTTTATCTGCAAACATATGGGCAGTTTTTAGCTGTGCGTCAATATAAATCAATCTTTATAGGGAGTTACAGCCCTAGCCGTCTTTGCTCTGCAGGATTTGAGGAAACTGTGCTGCTCGATATATTAGTAACTCTTAGTAAGCCATAAATCCTTCTTTTCTGTTGGTTCTGTTGGAGTGAAACTCAATCCAACCAGCGGAAAATTGCACTGGATACAAAGTGTGAACTGGTGACACATGAAGTGTATAACCAGCTTCCTTGTTTAGTGACTTTTTAGTCACTAGAGAATAATACCTCTTAGTAAACCAGCTATGAAAGCCGCCAGTGTGTTATTCAATCAATTTGCAAGCCAACTTGAGGTGATCTAGATAATGTTTTACTATAGCCTTCACTATGCCAAAACACAAGTATATTATTTGAATGCATCACCTGTTTGGGTCTTTTACGAGAGATGCTGATAAAAGGAGACAGGGTCTCACTTCCATAAGTCATTACTACAGCTAAAAATTTAGAAAAATAATCCATCCTCATGGTAGCAATATCCTTTTAAACCAAAACTTGAACATTACATCTGCAGCATAATAGTGAGACTCTTCTTGATTGGTTTCTTTAAATGTTCTTTAGGTAAGAGTGTGTTTGCTTGTGCATGTGTTTATGTCCTGTTTGTTGCCTTGTGATGGACTGGCAACCAATTTATCGTGTATCCTTCCTCTTGCCTATAATGACTTTTTGTAGAGAGCATAAACAAAGTTCTCTCCCTGAACGTCCCTGCTTTAACGGAGCTTTTAGTCATGAGCTTTTTCCTCTGATATATAACAAATGGATTGACTTTATAGTTGTTTTCTTGCCATACTGTGTGTACTAAGAGCTCTACAGTACAGCTGCAATGCATTTAAATAGGCAACTCTGGCTTAAGGTTCTTACCCAAGGGTACACCGGCATGTGACAGGAGGATATTGGAAAATAGATTTTGACTTTCAGATTCCTTCCACTGAACCACAGGTGCCCTTTGTCAACTAATAGTGTGTTTCATTTAGACCCCTGAAGTGGTCTGCTTGAGAATGTCAGATCGTTTGCTTTTTTATTGATAAGTCTTTGGATTAGCAAACCAAATAAGAGGCAAACCAAAGGTAGGGATGAATGATTTAGACAAATATGTGTGATCTTAGTCTCTCTGTCTGTCTGCATAGTTCCTTGTTTATGGCAAGCCATCTGAGCATTTCATTTTATACAGGAATACAGTGATACAAAATGTCTTTCCTCTCATCCACAATGAACATTCTAGCTGCTTCAAATGCCAGCATTCCAAGGATCAATTGCAATAACATGTCTGTTAATGTGTGATCTACCTTCTTCATATCTATGGTGAGCAACAAACCTAAACTGAAATGTTAAGAACATTAAGTTGTGAGTGTTTCATTCCTCCCCACTTACTCAGATCTTATCACCTTACTGATACTTGCTCTAAAAGAAAACCTCCACTTGTCTGCGTCTCTTACTTTTTTTAATTGTCAAGTCAAATGGAATAAATGGACTTAAAATGAGGGAAAAACTTAAGAAAGCCCAGAAAGCTATTAATAACGGCTCTGGTACATCACAACCATCCATTAAAAATGTCCTTTTTTTTGTGTTCCTTCACATCTACAATGTTTAGATTATGATCTTCATGTACACAACATTACAAAAAAACATTGTAATTTCGGTGCCATGCCACTAGTGGGTGGTACTCTAATGGAAACTCAAATAACGTATGAATTCTAGTTTAAAAAGGCACCCAATCCTACTGCACATATGCCTTACAAGGCTTTACAGTTCTGTTTTTTCCACTATACTTGACACCAGGACTTTTTACAAACCTTACCCTTTGCAACCTGTTTTCTGATCTTACTGGTTTCATAAAAGCTGTTGAGTTTAGACAATGAATAGAAACATATTCTCAACCAAAGGTCAGAATTAAATCCTCTTACATTAAAAAGAAAAGTTTTTTAAAGCAGTGAAGTCTTCCTAACAGAAAGATCAAACTAAAGGGTCCTTTAATGTCAGAATCGGCTGCTGAAAACAGGATAGCTCTGAATAGATGACGTAAGCTTGGAGTTAACCGGTTGGCTGGAGCACAGCCCTGAAGTAACGATGTACAAGCTTTGAAATGTAGAATGTGTGTGTGTCCTTACCTATCTATGTCCTGCTTTTCTCTTACGCATCAACTTCTCTTACAACCTTCTAGCAGTTCACTGTTTCTGAATCCAGTCATTCTTAAAATACCTCAAGTAGACATGAGGGTCTATACATGCTCTTCCTGAAGGTGTTCATTCAGATATTTTCAAACGGATAGATGATGTCATGTTCAGCATCCTGCAGCAAAACAGGGATGGAGGATGAGAGAAAAGGATTTAGACATGGAGATAAAGAAGATGAGGGGCAGCGACTTGTGACAGACACAGAATATGGAGAAGCTGAGGGAGGAAAAAAACAAACAAAACGCTGCAGGGAGAAAGGGGAATTAGAACTGGTAAAAAGGGGGAGGAATGGGAAGAGATGGGGGAAAAAAACAGAACCGTGGGAACGTGTGCTGCTGAGGGTCTGCTGTTGCCATGGTAACCGTACAGGTGCTAAAGCAGGTCAGCTGATTGCCGGTCGGCGCTCTGCCACCAGACAGCGCGTTACATGTGTGAACGCTTTCGGATTGTTCATTCATTAGCAGCAGAGACGGAGCGAGTGTGCGCGCTGCTTGCTGATGTTTTGGCATTTCGGTGGGTGTGTCACACTCTGCTGTGTGTGGATATACTTTGCTATACTTTTGTGTTGCAAAGGGCAGACTACTTCTTTCTGCGTTGCTTATTCTTCCTGCTTTCTTGGCTAATAAAACACACAGATGAAGACCCTAATGATCAGTCTACCTCTCACAGTGACGAGGACCCTAGACAACTTACACTGCTGTTAGATTGCTACTAGGTCCCTATAACAAGCATTAGATGATGTGTACATGTCAACCAGCAGTGTGGGAGGCATGTCAGGAAAGAGTTATTTATCTTCTATCATCACAAACCTAAACTTTACCAAACTGATTGGGTGAGTCAGATCCTATTAGGCCAGTCCTACTAACTGTTGAAGTGTGTAACATCATAAAGTCTTTGCAATTGTTCTTACAGCTATTTGTGGTTGTGATCAGAGATTTGACTTGGAAGTATGTTTGGTATTTATTGCAGTGGGGCCACCAGGGGGTGAACAGGGGTGGTCTTTCATTGCTGCTTAATAAACTATATGTGGCTGATCATCCTCTGCCAGGCGTAACAAAATCCTTTGTCTAACTATCCAGATTTTTTTCTTTCAGCTGACGAGGCAATTCCAAATCCCTAAATTACATAAAATCATTCTGCATACTGTTTATTTTTGGATAAAGAGCCTGGTGAAAAGGTACATAGATCTTTGCATATTTCTCTCTCATCATTCTTGTTTTCATCTATTTAAATATGAGATAAATGTTTCCTTGTATTGTCATTAAAACATTTTCTCTGTTTTCTTTAAATATGTCAACATCTTAGCATATTCATTCAATTTAGATCTGGGTTGCCCTCGCATTACAAGGCATTATGTAGATTCTCTCTGTATCTTTTTTATGTTAAAACCCTGTGAATTTAAATCTATTTTGACCCCTGAGCAGCGGGAACTAAGGGGTAAATTCTCAGAAATAAAGCCAAAATTGCCCAAAAAAAATCAAAATGTGTTCTTTGCTTTTTTGGATTGATGAAGATTTTGTTGATCTCTGTGTAATGCATAGTTCATCTGGAAGTGTTTGCTTTTGAATGGTATGTCTAAAACCATTCCTTTATTGTACATTTTGTCTGCTTGTCTGTCTGCTATAGTAACCAATATGATGTGTTGAACTAGATCTGCTATTTTCCCAACTTTTGTGAGATTTTTTTCTTTACAAAGTAGGGCATTAATTCATAAAAACTTTTGTATGAATTCTACAAATCAAACTATTCCGCCCAACAGCAATGCTGAACTGCATGACAGCATTCTATACCCAGCAACTGTAGTATCTAGGCAACAGCTGTCATTCTGGTTGTTATTCGAAATTGTAATGGTTAATTTTTTTTTGCAACATAAAACTAGACTTAAACCTTTTTAAGTTTTAGTTAACTAAAACCGACTAAAACGATCACATATCATAATGACCAAAATGTGACTAAAACTAATAACAGTTTTCTTCCTGATGACTAAAACTAAACCTAACATGGCTGTCAAAAACAACTCTGCATTTCATCCCATTATGCACAGCCAGTGACATAAGATTAAAAATCACACAACAAACCAAGATATTAGCAAGTGTTTACATAAGTCTTTATGATTTCTAAAGGCCTGTTCACCACAATAGTAGATTTAAAACCTGAAATTATGGCTCTTAGTTTCAGTTTGCCACCCCAAGATTTTTAGTGGCTCCATCTGGCTCTCCCTATGAAACATTTCTGGAGGCGCCACTGGTTTATTGCATAATAAAATGATAAAGGGGAATAATAGTTTGTGTCTGAGATTTTACATTGAACCTGATTGGAAAAAATAGGCCAATCATTACAACTTCACTTTCATTTAAAAAATAAGTTTAATACATGTTCCAAAATATAATCTTATCAAACCAATATTCAGTTTATAATGCTGATTGTATGTAATTAGCCCTGTTGATTGCATTAACTTATTCTATAAACAAAATTCAGTTCAGGTTATATCTATATTGCCTATATGTCATCTCAAGGCACTTTATAGAGACAATTTAACCAGATCATACGGTAAGATTCGTTCAAAGTTTTCTAAGGAAAACCAGCTGATTGCATCGACTCATTGACTAGAAAGCAATCCCATTTACTGTAAAGAGCGGATTGCAGGTTAACGACTCACTTTGGTCATTGTTTAGAAAAATATGTGAAGAATTGGTTTTTGGATGAACTATTTAGGCTATTTGTTATTGGAATTGATATAACGTCAGAGATGTAAACAGTGGATACCAATGCTAATTTAGACAACAAACAAAGGGTTAATACAGGAATTTAATGCTCTTTTAATGCTCTTAGAAATAGTTTTAATGCCATCAACAGGTACCCATGACTCTCATATATACACGGCATTATACATATATACATTTGTCATCTCTACCGTCGATAGACTGCAACCATGTCCCGAATTCCTCGTTTTTCAACCACTTTTATTGAAATTTGCATTTTCCCATTCCCATTCAACATACAGCTTTACGATCAAACGGAAGTAGTTCTGTGCAAATATATTGCGATATGATATATCTGATTAATTTTTTTTTTAAATAAAGATTTTAAAGGCCACAGTGTCAGGATTTGGGTATGGATTGTTGACCCAAAAGCAGAGGCAGGAAGGCAGATGTGAATTTCTTTAGATTTAATGAAAGGGAAACTGAAAACAAAGGCAGGTTATCCAAAAATCCAATAATGAAAACAAAGTCCAAACTAACATGAAACCAGGAGTCAAAACAAACCAGAAACCATGGAGACATCAGGGGAATCACTGTCACAACGAGGAAGACTCAGGAAGACAGAGTTGGAGGAAGTTTCACGAGGATTAGGCAGTGTTTGACCCAAGTTAGGCAGTGTTGGAGCGAAGTTAGGCAGTGTTTGACGAGGACCCAGCAGAGGGGAACTGAAGAGAGGGGGTCTTTTAAAGGAGACTGAGACAAGAGAGGGGGCTAATGAGGAAACTGGGAGCAGGTGTGCACAGAACAAGAGAGGGAAAGAGCTAGGGAAGAAAGAGAACATAAGAGGGCAGCAGAGAGCAACAAATAAAAACCTGGAAGACTGGAAATAACAACAACGTGTTAATTAAATTACTAGGACTATAAAACATGGACAAAAGGAAAATAAACACTCAAAAGAAAACATAACAGAACCTAGGTTAGGACAGTAACTGGAAAAAACCAAAGAACATAGCAAAATAAAAATAAAACCACTAACACTAGAAAACAAGGAGTAAAGCAAGACTGAATACTCAAACGAAAAACATAACAGAAACCTGACACACAGTGATCTACTTTAAATATTTGAATGCCAATTCAGGCCTTAATTTAAAAAATATATATAATTTAATGACTTTTAATGATTTTTAATGACCTGCAGAAACCCCTGAAACAGACTTTAAAGATGTACACTTATAAATGTGATGAACACAAATGGGGGGAGAATTAGCAGCTAAAGGAGACAGATGAAGTTGTGATGTGAGAGCAATCAGTTGAATTAGTGGAAGATAGTTGAGTCTAGCAGCATCCTCACATTTTTTACAACCACCGACGTCATTCTGAGAGATGTTGCATGACAATCTGTTTTTAGAACTTGAAAACAGATCCCAGCCCAAAATACCGGGTGGTAAGCGGTGAGAAATACCAGCTGCTGGTGGGGTGATGTACACTGCTTTATCTACATGCAAGATCTGCACCACCAGAGAGAATACATCCAGTTTTATTCTCTTTTATTTAAAGTTTCTCCAGCATTCATATTAATCCCAATCAGCCATCCAATAGCAACTGCATGCCAGGTGTCCTTTCTGCTCTCCTAAGATTTGCATAGGGACTGTAACGCCAGTATCTCTGTTCCTATGAGGGAACTGGTTTCATTAATTGCAGCATCATGCAGGAGGGTTTTTGCAGCGCAGACAAATACAATAATTGACCATGTTTATGATCAATAAAATCAATTTCAAACCTCTTCGAAACTCAATTACACATCAGCTCAATCGATAACTACCCATCCTTGCTATTTGAATCAACCAGTTATTAGAGACTCTGCTTAGAAAGGTCATTTTTATTGGTAAATTGACTGTTTATGGTGACCAAAACATTTTAAATCCCAAATAAATGTTTCAAATATGATCCATTAGCAAAAAATTCAAAAAACTCTTTACATGCTTCCTACTGAACAAGCAGGTGGGGAAGTGGAAAGGAAAGGAAACTATCTTTGTCTTTGTTTTGATGTTCTTAATTTGGAGACAAAGTACTTAAATAATATGTAGCACCAGGTTAAAAAGTGCAAACCTTAGCTCTACAGACTGTGTCAGGTCAGAAATGTTGCAATCAGAGCTACAAGTCGCACAAGTCCTGCTGTATCTCTAATAGGGCTATCATTCATAGCAATGTTTTTAAGGGCTAATGTCATTAGTCACAAAGGTTCTTGTTAATTTAAAGATTCTTAAAGATTATAAACAAATAAGCATTTATTTTCCAAATCTAACTACATCTGATCTCTTTTTTTTTATTTAATCAGTCTGTCTTATTTTCTTATTTACCAGCAACAGATGTTATTATACAAGTTACAAGAAATGTTGGATGGATCAAGGATCAAGAACATAAAAAAATAGAAAAGAAATATGTGTTTTATCTTCAGTTGGAATATATTAGGTGTATTGCTGGAAAGTAATAGAGAAATGTAATATCACAGGTACCAGAAGGCATAAATATTAAAGATATGAGGGAGATTGTACCGTATAGTTATGTATACACAGTTCAAAAGAGTGTACAAATATTAGAAAAAGCCGATGTAGATTGTAGAATAAGTGCAGTATGATCATAATGATAACTGTAGATACAAACAGACCATGGAGTGTGGATCCGTGCAGAATAATCAGGAACCTACTTTGCTGGTATGCATGTTACTCCTTTTTTGGCATGTCTGAGTCGCTCCTTTCTTTAAAAGGGTTTGCTGCACAGGAAGACATCCTTTTTGTCGAATGGCAGCATTAAAAGCAGAGATGGTAACGAACTTCAAGGAGAAACACATTTCATTCTGGTCAAATATCCAGTTTTATTGTTATACTGCGACAACCTTAACCTTAACCTTCCTTGATTAAAACACTACCAACTGCTGAGCTTCTGTTCCCCTCCGCAACTGTTATTGTTCTGCATGGCTGTGCTTCAAACCCAGTTTCCTTGGAGCCAGTGAGTTGCAGCCGCAGACGAAATGGTAACTGTGCAGCTCTGGTTTGGGTGCAGTGGAGTGTCGAGTGACATTGTGACAGACACCAGATACTGATTGCTTTCTGATAGCAAATGTTATTAACTGGTATTGTCAGATTGATTTGGAGTTGGCATAGAGAGAGTGGCTGATTGCCAGTCCCCTTGTCACCTCTGTTGTTTTCAGGAAGTCGAGGTAAGGAAGGAAAAGAACAAGGCTGGCGACAAATGTCACGATAAAAAAAAAGGGAGCAAACTAGACGTATTCAGAGGTTTCCAACATTTCCAGCGTTAATATGCTGGTGCCGAATGGACGTTGGGGTCATAAGGCTGATCATAGTGTTTCAGTAGGATTTCATCTGTTGGAATCCTCATTCACGACTGTCTCTTGGAGTTAAAGACGACTGTGTGTGTGGAAAGAGAAATCCAGTGAGCAGCAATTATTTGGACTAAATTTTCTTATTAATATCAGAGGTGAAGGGCTGGCTGGGTTGGGACGATAGAAAGGCAGCAGTATCCTTGTTATAACTGAGGCATTCAGAGCAACATTGGATAAGAACCTTATAGCAGGAGAGCAGGAAAGAAACCTTAAATAAAATATGTTTCAAAAGAATTAGCAATATTTACACCGTAGAGTCAGATATGGCCTAAAATATTTTAATAATATTGTGAATGGTGGTGGGAGTGTAATGGTAAGGGGATGCTCTCCTACCTGAGCATTGATGCTGATCATGTCCATCCTGTTATCACCTTCTCAGTCCCGAGATCTAGACCATATAGAGCTGCTATAGGATGAGGTGATAAGGTGGTGTCATGCCTGTGCAGAAAAGGGTTCTACGCTATGAAGAATTAGCGTCGGGTTTTTGATGTAAGTCCAGAAAACTCAAGACTTTCAAAGACATCAGAGGTAATGAACAAGATAGCCTTTTTTTATTGCTGACGTGTAACTGCAGCTTCTACCCTTGGATTACCGTTTCTACTGTAATTGCATTCATTTCTTTCCTGCAGTGCTAAACATCTCCCAGCATACCAGAAAAGTTAAAAAAAATGCAGAAATAGTGTTGATTCCTTCCCGCTATGCAAGGGAATAGACACCTCGCCTGTTCAGCCAGGCCAACAATTCCCTCTAATGACCCCCTTTCAGAGACATAGACAGGCGTCGGGTATTTCAGGCTAACAAAGAACCCAAACGACTGCCTGAAATGTAACTATATTTCTGACGTTTTGAACTGAAAAAGCTTCCTGGATGGGAACCGAAACGTCTTCAAACTTGAAAACAAAGTCTAGTTTTTTTACTTTTTTGGAATGACTATGACCTGGATGACTGAGAACCTTCACAAAACACTGAAGAAGTGTTACTTTGTCTCTACAAACCAAAAGTGCAGTGAGAATACCTTGATTAGGAATAAAATAAGGAATGTCCACCTGATGCATGCTTGCTTTTATAATGATAGGAAATTATATTCATTATGAATAACTTGCTGAGCACTTAGTTTAATCACCAGTTTTTTTTATTTTTTTTTTTATACATTTTTAAACATTTTTGATGTTTCCTTACTACAGCTGTAAGGAAACAAGAAGAGGAAAGGTTATGGAGAGGGAGAGAGGGAAAAAAAGGTGAAGCTCAGCAGCCGGCACCAAGAGTTTCCTCCCTTTCTCTGCTCACACCAGTAGTGAAAACGAGCTGTCCCCGTCCTCCACTGGATCTTTTTCCCGCCTCTCCTGCCGCTTCGTCCTTGCCTCTCTCATACTTCCCCGCTGATAGTCTTGCAGCCCAGGCCTGAATGAGTCACTGGGTTTACTTTAGCGGCCTCACTCGTCTTTTTCTCTCTTCTTACATGGATCTAAGCCTCCTGCTCAGAGTTGGGATCTAGAAGCTCAAACATGGACTTTTTATGGAGCAGGCCGGGTAAGAGACTTCAGGAATGCTTTAAAGGAAATGTAGAAAAGTTGCTGTAGGGTTACAGCGAAATGTTAAATTAAGATAAGCAAAACTTAGGAATGTTATCCTTAATATTGGCTGCATTTCTCGGTCTAATGTTTTATGAGGACTTTATTGTTGTTCTCTCTGTGAACCTCGCTGGAAGGTGGTCAGTGTTTATGTGCACGAAGGAAAAAACACAAGAGTTTAAGTTAAGCATAAGTAACATACCAGTAAAAGGCATTTTAGAGCCTTTTTTGTGGGGTAGCATTTCTTTTTGTTCTTTCCCCCATGGTTTAGGCACTGCTAAACAAATTTTTATCAGGATGAATTGTACACACTCCTCCTGTCATAAAAAAAATTAAAAGGCTGATATATTAAGAAAACTATTATCGTTAAACTGAGAGAGCTGTTATCCTCAGTCTAATTGAGAATAGATATTTATCATTAAGATGTAAAAACAATTGTTGGCATGCCTGACATGTTTCCTTGAATAAGCTCTCTGTGCTTTAAAGCGCTTGCTTCTCGTCCACCTTATAGTGGGTTTGAAAATAGTAGGCATTGAGGTATTGGAGATTTAACCGTATATAAAAGACTTGATTGATTTTATACATACTTATTTAGTTTCTATAACATTCCTTTATTAATATTTATATTCCAAACTTGGATGTGGATTACAAAATCTTAAACTCTGTAAAGACGTGTAAGGTTTTTGTTACTCCTCTGTTCTACCTAATGTGACAATAAAAAACTGACATTAGGTGCATCTTCATCAGCTTTTTCTATTGGGGATTTTGAAGTATCGCATCAGAAAAGCTTAATGGAAATCACAACATTCGAATAAACCCCCTTAAATTCACAAAACAAGTTTTTACGCTTGCTTTAGGTGGTTTTTGGCTTTTCCGAATCAGGGTTAATGAGCAAAATGGAAGATGGATACAGTTTTCCTGAACAGTTCTGACGTAGCAAACCTTTACTTCACATGACTGATGAGCTGTTTCTATTTCGGCGTCTTCCTGGATGTTCCCATTATGGGTGTAAACATGGCTGGAAGCAATGTCAATACCCGATCTGCACCATCGGCTCATTTGCACATGTACAAGCACATATTCATCCAGGTCACCTTTTATGATGTAATGATGATACTAAAAGTACTTATGTCAGAAGGCTCAGAATATGGGACCCAGAATTCAGGCGAGATAGACAGTGATATATTAAACAGCGTTTATTGAAGGTAGCGTGCGGCTGGAAACTCTGGCAAAGTTCAGCCTGTGCCCAGAAGAAGGAGTGTAGTCCAGAGGAGCGGAACTCCGTTGTTTGTTACTGAGCCGGAACCAGTGATGCATGTGAGAAGAGGAGCAGCATCTTGCAGCAGCCGGTGTATCCAGAGGAATCGAAGGATCCACAAGGGTAATCCAAGCAGTGGTCAGAAGACTGGTCCAAGTTTCACAACAGGCAGAATCCAGGTAACAGCCTGGTAACTAAGGACAGGCAAAACAGAGCAGAACAGTGGCAGCCAAAACTCAGAGGTCCGGGTACAGAAGCAGGCAGAAAAAAAACACATGCAGGAACGATAGAATTAGTCTTGCTTGAAGCTCAAATAATCTGGCACCAATGGCTTGGAACCGGCGGCATAAATAGCAGCAGGTGGATCTAATGAGAGATAATCAGCGTAGGGTGGAGCAAAGCTCCAAGAATATGACAAATTATTTCTATCCTTAGGTCACTAAAGAATGCTACTACACATCTCTATGACTTTTCTGAGGTAATTTCATGCTTTTGACCTTTTCTCAATTAAACTGCTTGTCTGACATCATCATGGGACATGCTCAGAGTAGTCCCACAAAATATGTCTAAACCATGTTTATCTGCATTTAAGTAATTTCTTTCTTTGGATAACGCACTATATACCATAAGGTTAGCACAAAAGGAAAAAATAACACTCATAAACAGCAGTATGTAGTATGTTTATATTCAAAGCCGAAGAAGTTAGCTCCCGGAAGTAGCATAGGATATCATTTCCAGTGCAGATCAGGGAAAGGATTTTAACGCATTATGATTTAGTACGCGTTCTATTTTTGCGAGGGCAACTTGATGTATATCTGGTTGCACATGCGCAAATTAGTTGATGGTACAGATCATGTAGCGGCAAGCGGCATTGCCATTATAAACTGACCTTTTAACCTAAAAACAACTTCAATGAGCACAACACATTCATTACTTTCTTCCATTACTGATCTATGGTCAGTTGTGGATCGCAGTCTCTACTTCAGGTTTATTACAGCCATGCGTGATGATGTCATGAAAACAATGACGTATGACGGCAATAAGGTTTTGCTGTTCTTTGTTAATTTGCCTCAGACCTAATGGAAACACAGCAAACTTCTTAAAACTCCCATTTCAACTCCCAAAAACGTCTGTTGTCGGTTAAGCAGTTTCTTTATCTCCTTTGCAGCTGGTAAGCTTAAAGACATGCAGATTGTAACATGCCTGCTTTACCTATGAAATATTACTACCATGCTTAAAGTAATCGCTGGCCATGATTATTGTGTTTTGTTTCACTTCTTTGCTTTTAAAAATGGAATAAACGGAAACATTTCAAAGCCTGCTTTGTGCCGGATAACCAGGAGTGAACAGCAAAGGGTGGGGGAGGGGGTTGCAGGGTGTACATTTATCCTCAGCTGAAGAAAATCCTGGTCAATTGGCTGTTTCTTTCCAAGCTTTTTAAAAAGGACCACCTGATATGATGGAAAGTTTTAAAAGATCTGAAACTGACTTTTTTTTTAAACTATCATAATATGTACCTTAATACATGTAGCAGGCTAATGCTTTGCAAACTCCACTGCTGTTCGGAGCCCATGGGTGATTTATTTTTGGAATTTAAAACACTGGTCTCTAAAAGCATAGATTAACCCATGACAGCATAAAATGAGGATCTTGTTTGCTTCCAAAAACACTGAAAATTCAGGTCTTATGTATACTTTCTTAATGTGTCTAATGCAGCATTATTATAGAAGTATTTGACAAATAACAAATGATTCCAGCTTCGCTCCTCAGTGTCCTGGAGGCATCATATTTCCAGCGCAGCACAATCTCTTTTCTTCTGCTACTTGTGTTTACTGTAAGTTATTCAAAGGGGTCATAGAATGATTCTATAGGGTATTTGGTGCTGGTGCTTATGGTCTCTGAATAGGGACTGTTAACATTGGTTGGGCTGAAATGGCATGTTTGCTGTTCTATGAGCCCTAATGCAGCCTGGTTAAAGCCCTAGAATGAAACGACAGTGTTTTCTTCCTTTTATGAGGTATGCTCATGAATAGTTAGATGAGCTGTGCACTGATTGTTTGGTTTACAACGAGTCTAAGCTGCTGAGCAAAGACGCATCATAGCAGCAAGCACTCACTCACTGAAAAGATTAAAATTGTTGGATATGGTAGGGTGACTCAGGACGTCCCTCTTTTCCCAGACATGTTCTACTTTTCATACTTAAAAAATGTCCAGGGGAATTTTAAAATCGTCCAGGATGTTGGTCTCGACTACAGTGCAGCAGAACAGGGCCATCAGCTCCTGCTGGTCCAGGAACCCCAGCCAACCCAGCTGTGGGACGGATCGGACCGAATCCGACCTGGTGACGTAGCTTGGACAATGGTGGCCTCGTGCTTCGGGTCGGGTTCGGTCGCTCCTTCCCCGGCTCGCTCCCGCTGGGGTTCCTGGACCAGCCCGGAGCTGATGGCTCTCGCTCCGGTCCAGTCACCTTGCGGTTGTGATGGCCGCACGGTGGGAACAGCCCTTCGTTTCAGTAAAAGAAGTTTAGCAAATCCTGCTTTGAACTGTCTAAGATTTTGAAAGCTGTCTGCGGTAAAATGCTTAGAGCAAATGAACAGCTGAGCATCAAATTTTGCATAGATCTTCTGATATACAAAAGTAATCCATGCCTGTCGAGTCGTCAGATCCTTGGGAAGACTGTGAAAAATCTCCCCTTTCTCCGTGCAGCCTGGATCACTGCATTTACGCCCGTGGTTCTGGATCTTTTTCAATGGAGAAACTGCCTGCTTTGTAATTCTTGTAGAAGTAAACCCAATTGTAGAATAAACAGCTAAACTGGTGTCTTCCTCTACCTCTATTCATGTTCTTGGGCCAGTGAACCAGTGGGCTAGCCTGACGTAGTCCTACAAAATTCTAGTCAGAATATGAGTCTGATACTACTCCATAGAGCTGTGATTATGGGGCGTGTTTTTCGAACGAACCAGAGAAAAATGCCTCTGCACTCTCAATTGGATAGACCTACAAACCAATAAGAGCAACGGAGTGCGTGACGGTATGTTAAGCCAGGCACAGTTGTTGTCAACAAAAATCAAAGATGCATGTTGCTGCGCCTAGAATAAGAAGATGAGCCTTGATCGTTTCTCTGTTCCTCTTTTTAAAATTAATTTGCTGTCCATATCTTCTAGAACAGACCTAATAGCAGAATCAAGCCCCTCATCGTCCTCTCTCTTCCGCCCGCCTCCCTCACAAATTGCATCTGTGAATTAAAGGCCTGGTTCACCAACAACTTCCTTCACTAAACAGTAGTAAAAAACCGAGGTTCTCCTCATTGGCACCAAATCAACTCTTTCCAAAACCGACAGTTTCCAAGTCACTATTGATAGCTCCTCCATCTCCCCTCCCCCAGGTTCAGAGTCTTGGTGTCATCCTCGATAGCACACTATCTTTCCAATCCCATATAAATAACATTACCCGGTCGCGCCTACTTCCACTTAAGAAAACATCAACCGCCTCGCCCCTCCTCCCTTACCCCACACACTACTGCCATACTTGTGCACAGCCTTGTCACCTCCCGACTAGATTACTGCAACTCCCTCCTCTTTGCACTTCCTCAGAAATAACTCCACAAACTACAACTGGTCCAGAACTCAGCTGCTCGAGATCATAACAAGAACTCACCCTCTATCCACCACATCACTCTGGTCCTCCGACAGCTCCACTGGCTCCCCGTGACAGTTCCGCATTCAATATAAAATTATCATGATGACTTTCAAGGCACTTCACCACCTTGCCCCCCATATCTGTCAGACCTCCTGCATGTTCCCACCCCTCCCGTGGCTCTTAGATCCTCATCTGCTTTTGCACCTGTCTGTCCCCTCTCTGCCCGTCTCACCACCATGGGGAGCAGAGCATTCAGCCGCCTCTGCCCCCCGCCTCTGGAACTCTCTACCACCCCAACTTCAAAATACAGACTCAATTCTCCATTTTAAAATGCAACTCAAAACCCATCTGTTCAAGATTGCTTATTCTCTTTAAAAATATCAATTTCACTGTCACAGCCTCTGTATTTTTTTTTTTTAAATGTTTTTTAAATGTCTTTATAATTATTATTTTTATTTTTCTGACACTTTTATGTTTTGTAATGGGTGACCTTGAGGTGTCCAGAAAGGCGCTTTTAAAAAAAATGTATTATTATTATTATTATTATTAGAATGTACACACCTCAACTCTCCAGCGGCAGCCATTGTTGTTGTCACCCAAGCGCGCTTTGGTCACGTGGTTTATTACATTACTGTTGATCATCTGTCCATCCTCGTGATAAAGCCCCGCCCTGACAATTTGAATAGATCGCCAGATATTGTGCGAGCATACTACGTCGGCGCTACTATGAGAAATGCCAGACCGAACTTCCCCACCTCAAATGTTGTGGGGGGGGACTAAGTTCGGAATGGCACCCAGTCCACCAGTGGGCTGGTCTGTATGTCAATTTTGCCACGTAACAAAAGTACAAGCCAGAACCAAATAAGGCAACATCAACGAGTTTATGTCAATTGGGGGCGTCGTTTGGATTCACCCGTTTTATGGTGGAAGTTTAGAATTGTGAGATTTTGCAGAGAAAAGGAGGTGTCGATGGGGTTTGAACTTCTCTGTACGTCATTTTCACCCACTGAACTATCAAGTTATTCATCTATGACAATCTATATAAACTCGGTTTTGCATTCTACGACCCCTTTAAGTATCTGTGTTGCCATTCTCGTTAAAAATTATCCATCATGCTGAAAATATGTGTTTTAATTCTACTCTGTTTGACATGATCTCCAGGAGATATTGTTAGAAAACCACTACACCTTAAGGTTTCAATAATAATTTAGATAGGAACCACTTGGGCCCTACTGCATCACGTCTTCAAAGTAGCCTCTAAACATAAATTAGCTTTCAGACACTTGAAGCAATTCTTAAAAAAAAAATGAAATTGGTTTATGTGGCAGTCGTATGTGAAAAATGGAGAACTTAACCTTGCTAAATGCATTGTAGCTTTACATATATCCTATTATGAAACTGACCATGTATACATTTAGTTATGTCAAGTCTTAATGGCTAAAATCTGTCTGTAAGGTTTTACTTTTTGCATAGAGTGACTATATTTCACTGGCTACACCAAAGTTATCAGCCAATTAGCATTAAAAATGCTAACAGACACAGAATACAATAGAATATTACTTTATTGTCCAAATATGGGGAAATTCTAGTGTTTACAGCAGCAAAAAGATTATAGAAAAAAATGATGACCCAAATATGGACCTTAGAAAAATGTTTAAGATTAAAATAATAGTGAATAATTAAAAGATAAACAATAAAATACTGTACTTTAAAAAATTTTAACAATATAAAAACTGTGCACCTGGAGAATAAAGAACAAATATACAGCTATGGACATTTTACAAAGTAATGGATATTTGAAAATAGCAGCAACATCAGAGATGTGCAAAATGACAGCAGCATGGTATTTAACTGACTAAGATAGAAACTGTGCAAAATCAGCATAAATTTGTACAATGAGACGATATTGCAAACACTTACCCTGTATAACTCAAATCTAATCCATCTAATACTTTACTCCAGATTTAATCCATTTCCTAATTTAAACCCCCAGCCATTCAAGAAAGTCAACTTGTACCACATGCTATGTCTATAGAGAGACAACCATGCATGTATCATCTTAAATCTATCATATATGTTCTCAGACTTAGGATGTTAAAATACCTAGGAAAAATAAGCCAACCGAATGGAGAAAACCTAAACCCAAGACTTCCTTTACTTCAACCTGAAGGCATCTGAATATATCCTCTGTATGTCATCACCCTGGTAGCTTTACATAAGGAAACATCTGTGCATCACTTTCGAGACGCAAGCATAACTTTACAGAGAACCAGTGTTGTCGTAAATTAGAAGATGTGACAACCAGACTGTGAAAGCTTTAAATCGTCTTTTAAACACCTTGATCTCATAGGATGCTAGAAAAAGCCTTTGATAAGCACAGCTTAGAGACATAACTCTTTTATTCAGGCAGAACATTAATAAAGTATAAGATTACAGCATAAATAGGCAGATGAGGCCAATAATTATAGATGAAAACCTTTTCTTAAAATTAATTGTTTGTCATATACTAATCCTGGTATAGCAAACTAACAAGGTGTGCTCCCTCAGCTTGTCTAATCTACTCTGTAAAACTCTCCATACTTTGATTTAAAGTCTCTGCTGGGTTACAGATTGCTTTCCATGAATGCTGGTAAATTACACTTTGCTTGTGTTACTTGCAGTGTTTTCCAGTTGAGGTTCAGCTACAGTGGTTTCCATAGCGCTGTTTTGATTACATATAACACACACAAACAGTTACTATTCTCCTCTTGATCCTATAACACTCTGGTGTTGAAACATCGACCAAAGCACACACAGCCGCAGTCTCATGCTAGCATCACTCTCTCTCAGTATTTCACATGCTCCTATAATCGCGCTCAGTTACACATAGAACATTCACTCATATACTACTCTTTATCACACTCTGAAAAGATTTTGGCCCATTAGCTCTTCTGCACAATTTATTATGAAAATGAAGGGGGAAGAAATCAAGGCTCATCGAATTTCTATGCAGATGAGTTGCTAAATGTGGCCGAGCAGCAGGTTTGGATGGATAGCGTTGACGGGTTTGAAAGGGGAGTGAAAGCAGAGAAAGAAAGATTAGAAAATGTGGGATTGATATTAGAATTGTTCCTTTTTTGTATTAACTTTGATGGGTTTCTCTGGATGAATGAAATTCAGGTACAGATGGAGGCGTCACATTCATCCTAACATAAATGTTACTTATCTACACTTGCATTGTAATAAAACTCTAACTTATTCATTGGTCAGACTTCCATCAGCTGCAATCTGATCATTTTTGCAATAATTACAGACAGTAAAGAAGTAGGGTTATCTAGCCATGGTGAATTTTCCTAGCAAATCCCTCCAGACTGCAAATTTTCCATTATAAGTAATACTACTTGGGAATTACAGTTACAATTAAACCAATACTGTTCTTGGTTTAAATGTTTTCATTCCGTTTGTGTTTTTTTTACACACCATACCTACACATTTTTTCTAAGTTTATCCATCATAATGATCAAGTTGAAAAAAAAAATATACCATTAAAAAGCTATTGCCTGTTTTACCTGTATCCTCATTGCATCTCACTACTGCAGCAAAAGGAATTTCTATAATCTTTATTTTTGTTTTCTTGGTTGTCTCTCCAGTCTCTTAAGTTACATTAAAAGGTGGGCTACGGTTGTATCATTATATTATTCCCTAGTGGCCTTTATTTTTGTTAATTTTTTAAAAAAGTCTGACAGGAAATGGGATTAGAGAAAGGGGGAAGACATGCGCCAAAGGTCATCAGGACAGAACTCGAAACTGTGACCGCCTTTCTTAAAGAGACATTAAGTCTGTACTGAAAAATATCTTTAAAATAGCCTTTTTATTTGATCCTTTACTAATATAACATTTGATGAGCAGACCGATGCCTGGGTAGTTCAGCGGTGATTCATCTATTAGCCTGCAGCCTATTTTCCTTTATTTGTTTTCAGGTCCGAAATTGACGCGCTATTCAGCTGACTTCAAGTGTGTTCGTGTTAAAGCGGTCTGAGCTAGCAAAAAATCTAAACGTTATACTCAAGTTTGATTTTGTGGATTTTCAGGAGCAACTGACATTTAATTCAACTCCGAGACAACAATGGCAACTCAACATAAGATGAAAAAAAAAATAAAAAAAAAAATGAGTGCAAGCGGCGAGAAAGAGCAGAAGAGGGCTGCAGTTCTGAGTTTTGGCGACGGGTGGCAGTATCATTAGAAAACTCTGGAATGCCTCTTTAAAGTAAAATATTCATTTAACTTTATTTTTTTCTCTTTGACCTATTCTCTTGAAACAGTTTCAAGTAGCAACCAAAGATCACAAGGATTTGCACAAACACAAAATTCCTTTTTAAACTATTTTGAATATCTGATAAAATCAGTGACCAACAAAAAAAGGCTACAAAGTAAACGATGCCTCTGACTATATAATAAATCATGGTTACACTTCTTTAGTTACGGTATGTGGAAACTAATGGAAACTGCTGTATGAGTGGAACAGCTCTTATTTAGTCATCTGATAATAGTTTGATCTTCTGTCCACACATGATATGGAAAAATGTAAGTGAGGAGGAGAGAAAAACTAGACGTTAAAATCAGCATATACTATCCCTATTGAGTAGAATGATGAATTTACACCCTTTATTCTGATACTGGCGTATACAAAAATCGTAGATATTCTTTCTTTCTATAGTTTGTCAGTTAAATTGAAAATAACCAGTAGTTGTAAGTAATTTTTCAGTAAATGCTTGGTGAAAATGATTAGTATTGATAAAGTATTGATATTTGTTTGATAAAGTTATTTTAAAAGATTAATCCATGTTCAGTTAGGTTTAACTCCTTTCCAGTTAAAATCCAGATTATGTCTAAAAAAGAGACAAAAATCTGGTAAAACAAATGTTGTTCATACCTATTGGTGAAGATTCTCAGTCATCCAGGTCATAGTCCAAAATAAAAAAAAAAGGTTAAAAACAATCAGCTGGAGTTCAATTCTGAACTGAAAAAGCTTCCTGGATGGGAAGCGAAACATCTGCAAACTTGGAAACAAAGTCCAGTGGATTGTTTTTAACTTTTGGGGGGTTTTTCATACCTATGCAGACTATGATTACACAGTTAAATGACTTTCCATTTAAACCTTAAAAACATGTGTTTCAATGTTGCAATCCAAACAACTAGTAATTTTCCATTGATTTTAACAGTTTTTTCTTTAAATAGTTATGTCAGAGATTGTGTGAATAACAGAATAAAATAATAATGCAGCTCATTAGTTCATGATGGAGCTCCATGGCAATTCACTGGAGCTATCTGCTTGGTGAGCAAAATGAGAAAAGGAAACAGATGGAGTGTTGCTTCCTTTTGAATTTTCCTGTGAGACAATAGCTGCTGAATGTTATATGGCTGAGGCAGCACACCCCTTCAGGCCTAAAGGCTGTTTAGATTTGAGTGTTGGTCTGATTGGCGTCCTGCGCAGCATAACGGCAAGGAAAGGACAAACATGCTTCTACTGTGACGCTTGGTTCTGACTAAGAGCTGGGCTATAAGCAGAGTTGTGGATACGCGATCGGTCACCTTGCACCACTGAGGTTTGCTCTCAGATAAGGTGTTAAAGCTCTCTAGAAGGCTGGGAATGCAGCCAGCATGCCAGATCACATTGGAGGGTGATATAGCATTCCCAAGCACATTTAAGTTTTTTCTGCAGAAATCATGAATGCTTTCAAGAGTTAAACTCTAAGATAACTTCAAGACGTGACCTACCTTTTACTCAAACTGTTACTTTTGTCTTTGACAAAGCTTTTACTGTCTGTACTTTTATTGTCGGTCTTTTAATCTGTGTTAAACTATAACAATAAATCCCTGTATAGTACCCAGGCTATAGAGCTGCCATCACTCCCCTCGCAGCGCTTTAGCTTTGTGCGTCTCTGAAGGCCAAAATAAAAGCCGTAGCTCTGTCAGACAGTTGTTGCTGTTTGCAGCATTAAATATTCAAAGCATAACAAGTGTTTCAAAGCATGAAATGTTAAAGCTACGTCGTGTATATTGGCTGCACTCAGCAAAAAAAAAAACCCTGTGAATATGATATGGCAGTTTGTTTGCTCTATGAAGTGTTTTTCAGGAACTTGTCTCAGTGTGGTTTCAGAAGCGGCAGCGTCTGTAGGGAAACATGATTCCCTTCTTCTCCTGCCTTTTGAATCTTTCATATGGAAACTTGTAGCGGGGACGTTTGCAGATGTGTTTTACAAGGTTGGGAGTCGACAGCTGTCCTGTGCGTGCGTGCATGCATGCCTGCAGAACACCTTGGACCGTCTGTGTCCTGGTGTATGCATCAACTAGGACATGTGTATTACTGTAGGGGTCAGTGTGTGAGTGTGTGTGTGTGTAAGGTAGGGCGATAAAAGAAGATTGATAGCGTACAGCGGGACAAATGCGCTCCCACCTCAGCTGATGGGGTCAGCAGAACCATAGGACAGAGCCTTCATGAAGGAAACATGGGTCGATGTAGGCTGTTTAGGCGCTGGTTTTATAGATAAATGTGCCAAAGGCGCTGACCTTGAGAGATCTTTTACATAATATCCTTTTTTTTCCCAAATATGTCCTGTTGGGCCATTTAGAAAACCTGATTTAATACATATGTGCATTTTCTCTACTGAAAAAACATCCGAAGTTGGAACCCTAAGCATCCAGCATGCACATTGATATAATAGTACTGTAGCTGACCTTTGTTATTATTTACTGTCTGGTTGCTGCATTTTCTCCCCCCCCCCACAGGACGACAAATATCTCTCAGGTGCAAAAACAGAAGTACACCAACTTTCCAACCTCTGGCAGATGATGCTGAGTCAGCGCTGTGGGTAATGCCCAGTGATAGCGGCATTGTGTATGTGTATTATCAATCACCGTGATAGATAATCAGTGTCTATGTGTGTGGATGTGTGGAGTTTGAACTTGAATTTACAGCCGAAGCAGGAACGGCGACAGGCAGGCTGTCACAGCAGGACAGATTGGAGTTTGTAAAAAGAACTGAATTTACAGCCGAGCTTTCTGACTGAGTCGGCAAATACTGTCATTGACTAATTTCTGGTGTTATAGGAAAAATCCTGGATGGAGCACAAGATTTTTTTCTTTTCTTCCTTTGCGGTTTCCCTTTTGTTTGCTCCCACTGAAAATATAATAAAATATATGACGAATTTTATGCATTTTTCTTTTATTTATCTCTGAACGGACATTAAATCGCAAAGATGGACTTGTTATGGGGCCAATTTAATCTAGCCAGAAACTAAAAGTGTAACACACTGTGGTGTAAACTGTTGCAAACTCCACTTACTGGAAATATTGGTATTGGCTTCCTTGTAGTTTAAAAAACTAAGTGTGCATTAACACCTACTAAATTTGGGCTGCTTTAAACACATCAGAGTTCATTCTATCCTCTAGTTGGTCTGGATTTTTTTGCAGATGTGAATAAAGACCAGCTGCTCTGGTGCAGAACAGTTGGTGTTGTTAACTTAAGGTATGAATACAAACCAGCAAAGCTTTGATCCGAATGCAGAGAGCTTTTTTACTTTAATGTACCTGCTATGGCGACTTAGCAAGTCATGGTGCAGAATGCTGTTTCCCCTTACCTCTGATGTTTGGTTGATTTGTCCCCCTGTTTCGGGCCGTTTGACTAAAACAAACACCAAGCGGACAACAAAGAGGCCTGCTAACTCAAAAAAAAGACTAATCAACTACATAATGATTGGTACTTATCGGTGATCTTCATAATTACGTAAAATTCATCCGATTTCCGAGTACTGAATCTGATGAATTTGCTTTAACCTTAAAGCGGGCTTTGTGCTCGCTAATTTGTGTAAAGTGGGCATGTTAGTAAGTTTTTGTGTCTAGATGTCTCCTTTGGAGCATCTTCTTCCAGCTTTTAGATCTGTTGATTAGGCGTTCCGTTGTTGACCTCATTTCAACCCAAATGAACTCAAGTGGTCTCTGAGAAGAGAGTTTTAGGGGGATAGGAAAAGGATTTAGTGGTTTGGAGATAAGTAGAGATAAAAGTTACATATGGGTCGGGCAGCTTGAATCCTAGAAGAAAGATGCTTGTACGCAGCCAGAGGTGCCGCTGCTGAGAATAAATGACATCAAAGATTAAGAATCTTGCTTTGGGACAAGACTTTAAACTTGAAGGTCTGACAGCATGAAATCATCTCCTTATGGCGGGCTCTTGTAGCTGACGGAGCCTTAGGGAGGGTTGTGTCGATATGACAAGCAGTTCTCCATATTAAATCAGTTAAAGTGTTTGAAATTCTGTTTGTTCCTAATATATTTCTGCTACTTCAAACAGTTTGGATTTGCTTAATTTAAGTCCTTTTTTCCATCGTTTTTTTCCGTCCTAAAAGGACTGTTTTTATAGAAGGTCATTTAATCATCTGCTTCTTTGTACAATGTGGCTACTTTTATTTTTTATGAGACTTTTCATGATAAATAAAATGTTAACATACACTGGAGCAGTTATAAATGCTCTCAAAACATCAGATCTAGTGGGATAAATACAACCCGCTATTCCTGTTAACATGAGAGCAAAACAGGACAAATAAACAACATGTCAGTAGAGTTTTCTTAGATCAATTAGCTTAGGGCTGGAGCAATTAAATAGATTTATCGTGATCAATTTATTATTGAGATAATCGTCAAATTATTTAGAAATCGTTTAATCGTTAACTGGAGCATTTAAAAAAAGTATTTTTAGTTTGGAAAAGGTATGAAATGCATTATTACATTATTTCATATGGATTTACATAATGTTGGACCCTTTTTTCACATCAATGTGCTTTCACATAAACAAAACAAATTACAAAAACAAGACAACTTTTACATAACAAACACAAAAAAAGCAACAATAATAGAAGTTTTTTCCTCTTCCCGCTCACTATCATAAGTTTCCTTCTTTTTTTCTCTTCCCTTTCTCGTTTCCTCCTCATGTGCTTCTTTAAGGTATAGTGGAGGATGTTCTTTTTTCTGGGTGGATCATCACAAAAAGTGGTCCTCCTCTAGTTGTTAAGCATTTTGGTGATATGTTTACGTAAGGTCGCCCTAATGCTCGTCCTCATTTTCTCACTCTACCGTGGTGAGTTTTGACATGGTGGGTAGGCATTGCAAATCTTTTTGGAATGTAAGCCTGCATCAGTGAAGTAAACAGTTATTTTTAAACAGAGCGTAACGCAGGAGAATGGCTTTCAGCACGCCTCATTCGAATGATGTTTAGGCTGATGAAGATTCTCAGTCATCCAGGTCATAGTCAGCCCCGTGAAAAAGTTCAAAAAAATTAACTGGACTTGGTTTTCAAGATTTGAAGATGTTTCTCGCCAATCTCTCCAGGAAGCTTTTCTCAATTAAAATTATTATTATTATTTTTTTTATGGATTTTGTTTGAACTTTTACGGAAAGTGTTTAATAGCTGATCTCAGGAGCGGGTACAAGGTTGTGCATATGCATATGAAATTTTTAAAGTGGAGAGGTATGGTCTTTTCAAAATTTGTGAAAATCCTCCACTATATCTTTAAGAAAGAGACAAGAAAAATATAAAGTCCTTATATTAATTAATTAGCAACTTTAAAAGTAAATGTGTGCTTTTTCCTGAAACTTTTTTTTTATTCAGGATAAATCAAAACTCTGATTTAACTAACTGATTTAACTCCACAAAATAATGGAGCCACAGTTATTGGCAAATGTCTTCAACATCAATTAATAGATTCTTTCTTGTTTTCTTCATTATTTCCCTAATTTAAACTCTTGTGTTTGCTTAAAATAATTTAAACATTAACTTTCTGTTTCCATATAGTTTAAAAAAATATACCTTAAAAAAGTTTACCAAATGGTTGTAATAAGAGAGGATTCTGTTCAACCAACCAGTTGTTTTGGAGGCATACCTTCAGCAACCCTTTATGTCATAACCTTAAATGTGAAATGCTTTCTAAACTCGTATGGAAGTTCAACTAACACCAATAGTATTAGTAAACTGCCACTGTGAAGTACAGAGTAAAACACAGTCTGGATGCCACTGGCTCCGTCCTTATCTGAAAAAAAACTGTGAGTACAGAAAGGGAAGATAAGTAGACTAAAATTAGATGAGTGAAGTAAAAAAAGATGTACAAAATGTTCCCAAGACAGAAATGTAGACATTTTAGCACTAAGGTTTCAGCGATTAAATGATTTATTAAGCTGGAAAAATAGCTGTTTGGGTATAAGTTTGAGTTTATCCAACAAAATTCTTTATTGGGAACTGGGTGCTTTCCAGAAAAGGAAAATGTAATTCACAATGTAAATTAACAGTAATGGCAATAATATTGCCCTTTCAACATTTGGCTCAGGAGTAGCCTGAGCAAAATAAATAAAATCAAAGTGTCCTACCATGACATTGGAGCTGATACCAGTGGGTAATTTGATCCCTGCGTTTGTCCCTAACTATATAGGGGCAGTGATAGCCATGCCAGTCCAGGGACTGACTGCAGTTCTACTGAAAGGTGCCTTGGTGAAGGTCAATGACCGGGACAAAAATATCATGCATATTGCTTTAGGTTGATAGATTATATTAATTAGGCTATGTATGCTTTCCGGACTTTTTTTTTTACAACTAGAATACTGGTGGGAACTCCATCTGTTTACCTTGATCTGCATAATCAGCTAGACGGCATTTTAATCTTTACACTACAAACTTTTCTGTGCAGAAACCTTATTCATGTGAAGTTAGCCTGGATGTAGCTGCAGCGGTACTGTTTGCTTGAGGGTAAAAATGTAATGCATTATTAATAGAGATGGGATCTACATTTTTACTACTGTAGAGAGAGATGTACTGTTAAATGAGTTTGAGGGTAGTACCAGTTATCCTCTGATCAGTCTTTACCTTTCCGAGGGCCTTCTGCTTACAGCTTTCCTTCCAGATGTACAGTAGATGTAGTTGGTTCTCGTAGGTATTCTTGGTAGAGAAAGTGGTGAGAGTCGTAAAGGAAAAGCTTACTTTCTGTTTTCTCCTTAGAGAGTACAAGGTCCTCTGATCCTGTATCCTCCTTTCTGGTAAAGCGGCGGATCTGTGATACTGTGGGTCTTGTTTCTGTTCCAAAGATTCTGGAGGACAGTGCTGAGCTGCCTGACCTCTTGACCTTTGAAATGGACTGGGACTGGAAACAGTTCACTGTTGCATCTTTCAAATGGGTTAACATCTCATATGTCAGTCACATTACTTGGGTTTATATTCAATAGAAAATCTGTGATGAAAACTAAAAAAGAAAAGGATATATGACGTAACCCAACATTTGAAATATGAATGGGGAAGGATGTTTTTGCCTCAAACGTGTCGGACGTTATTTCTGATATTTAGCACTGCTGTTTGTTTAAATATCAGTAGCAATAGTTGGGGATGTTTTCATAGTCCAGTCTTAGATGATTTTCTATGTCTTAATCAGGCGCGCTGGAAGCTGTTTCAAGCGAGGGGGGCTGATGGCTGGGTTGGAAAAAACGTGACGCCATTATGTTGAGGGCTGTGGCTGATGTTTTTAACATAATATTGTTGGCCTACATTTGTCGCCAAAATTGCCATTTAAAATGCATCGGAACAAAGCATGAACATTTTAAACTTTATTTCTTCTCTTTAATCATTCAAAACAAACAACAGCTCCCAATCAACAGGATCAGGAATACTTGAATGAAACATGGCCTAAATATAGCCTAAACTGAGCACTGAACGTCTTGAAAGTCCATTCGACTATGGTGGATATGGGGAATGATTTCGTATCTGAAACAAAAAATCACACAAAAATAAATAACTAATTTCATATTTTATCACTAATTAGCTTAATACAGACATAATATTTAGTGATATGCAGCCTTATTCTAGTGTAGACTTCTTCAGCCACAGGACTACGACGAATAGGCACAGCATATAGAAATAAATAAATAAATAACGCTAAATAAATGCTCGGCGGCAGTATAGGGGAATTAAAACCATTTCTTTACCTCGAAATAGTCAGAAATACGTTTCTGCTGCCTATTGCTAGCCATGCCTAAACGAATGTGAGGTGGCTATGGAAGCTTCTGGGGGAGTAGCCTAGTTTTTTTATGAAATATTAAAATAATGAATCATTAGTTCTGTATTGCACACTGCTCTATTTGCACTACCTTGTACATTTTACTTTTTATATTTATCCATATTTTTATCTTAAGTGTATATATTAGTATATTTTTTGCATGCCTTATACACCAGTGTTTTAGAGATTTTTATAATTTTATTTACTATTTCATATATGTTTCATGTTGCACCACTGTACCACAAAAAATTCCTAGTTGTGAACTTCTTCACTAACAATGGCAATAAACCCGATTCTGATTCTGATTCTGATTTATATCTTATACACAGCCCATCATTTTAATCCCATATCAAACACAGTCTTTTAAAAATAAATACATAAATAATTTGCTTTTTAAGTACTGGATTATGTTACCCACAGCCCCCCACCATAAGCCGTTTAATTTATGAGGTTGCAGCCTCCTCAAGTAGGCACTCTTCCCGCGTGCCACTGTCTTGGCCACAAAAACATCTTTAACATTACAAGGTTAGATAAATATTTGTTTTCATTTTCCTAGGCTGGGAAATAGAAGCCTGTGCTAAACCGGTTATAATAAAACTGGGAGAAAATTTATAGGGAGATACTGATAGCTGGATAAAGGTCTGGGTAATTTATTAAAGGGCACAGCAACACAGCTCATCTTTCCTCTAGAAATCTGATACAAGTAGCAGAAGATAAGTTTTAGTACAATTTTAATTTATAGCAGACTTTTAACAACAGCCACCTCTCTTTCTTTCTCTTTCTTTCAAACGGTCCCCCAAAAAAGGATTCTGTACCCATGAGAGTTGGTTTAGGCTTTAGGTTGAATGTTTTTATTTGATAGAAATATTAATTGTAAAAAAAAAAAAAAAAAGTAGATTAGAGTCATAAACTGCCTGTTCATCCCCAGAATTGTAATAAATAGATTGACATTTGCATGGAGTTCAACATTCCCAATACAAAACCCACTTATTTCCATGTAGTGTTTCCAAAATCTCAGTCATCGTGTCAACTTCCTTGCTAAACACATTGGGCTAGATCTTAACAAAAATTTTAATAAGAAGTGCTAAAATGAAGGAAAAAAAAGTGTTTAAAGTTATTTACAAAGATTGCACGTGCAAAATATAAGACGTGCAAACTGGACCCACCCCATCTTTTTCCAGGTTTTAGAAGCCTGATCCATTAGCCAACCTTCCTCCATACAGAGCATATTCCGCTTTTCAACAACCACCTGCATTTATTATTGTTTTTCTAATTTCATTTTTAAATACATCAGTGGTAACAAAAAAAAAGCTAATTTTAAGTGTTTTATCCAAAGTTTCCATACTGATGAGCAGTTGTTGGTACTAGCATACAGTATACATATAGACATTGTATAAATACATACATCACCAGAGGTAGATGGTAACTAGTTAACTCGGCTACCTTTACTTGAGTAACTTTTCGAGAAAAATAAATTTTTAGTTTCACAGCTTTGTATTTTTTTTATTTTTAAGTCAGATTATAGTGGAAATGTCACCTTATGATCAATCATTCACTGATCAGAGCTTATCATCAGAGCATGAATACTGACAGTAATATAACAAAGTCCTGTCGATGGTGAAATGGTTTTGTAAAAGCGAAATTAGGCTTTCCGATTTTAAAGAAAACACAAAACCAACTTTGTTACTTTAAAAGACAAGACTTCTTTTTTGTTTATTTGAGCCTGGTTTGTGGTAGATACCAGTTTGATGTGCTGGATTGCAACAAGGAAGCAAAGAAATAAGCTTTATTAGACAAAAAAACCCTTAAAGTTTAGAGGAACTAGAGTCTGACGCATCAGCACATTAAGGTTAGTTTGATAAGTCATGCGGTGCATTAAAGTGAAGCGCTTAGTCACTAACACAGGTGTGTGCCTGCGTGTGAATTGCAGTAGATTTTAGCTGTATCCATAGTAACAATGCCAGAGTAACAGCGCGGAACTATCACTTCTATAAATACTAGTTATTCCTTTTCCTAGCAGGATTTGGTTTTGATTCAAGCGGTCTCTCTGTTCCACGCCGCCCTGCTTTGAGTCACATCGACACGTCTGCTTGTCTAGCTAACCATCTCAATCAAAGTGGCGGGAATATCTGCATCAGTAATTAGCATAAAATTGGATCTTTGTTGCTGTTGGGAAACATGGATGAACTCATCCAGCAAATACACAAAACAAACTCCTCCTGCAGGGAAGGCTGGAAACATTTTGTGTGATTTGCTCTGGCGCCTTTTAACTGAACACACACACACACTAACACATATGTTCTAGACTAAAAATAACTGTCAGTCTAGATGATAAAATCTGTTTATCATGACACCTTATTCCCAGCTTAAAGAAACATCCTTGATGTTCTTAACACAAACATACCACCCGTCCTCAACTTTACATCTAGATCTATAACTTCTCCCACAAAATAAGTGAAAATATAAGGCAGAGAATGAGGGACAAAGAAAGAGTTGTAGAAACAGAAGGAAGAATCATTGACAATTCTCAATGAAATGAGGCAATAAGGCATGATGAAGGGTGAGAGATAGAGAGGCAGGAAAGAGATGAGTGACAGAAGGCAGACAGACTGTCATTATACATTGTTTTCCAGCGTCTAAACTGTGAACACAAAGCTGTATCTCTATATGCAGCAAGGGAAGGGATGCGTATTTAATGAGCGCAGAATTTTCTCTTCGCTCTCTGTCTGTGTTGCTTTTCTCATTCAGATTTTATGTTAAACAAAATTTAGAGAAAGGTCTGTTTCGTTTTCATCATACTGGAGAATATTCTTTTTTTCCCCAGCTTTTATTGTCATTACACTGTCACAAGTACAGACTACCAAACTAACATTGTGCGGGGAGCAGTGTGGGGTTAAGGGTCTTTGCTCAGGGAATAAGAAGGGCAGTCTGTTGGAGTGGAGCTTGAACGCTTCGCCACTGCCATTAGACCGCTAAATGTTATTTAAAATGAGTTATAAAAATAAAAAAAGAAGTGAAAAACTGAATATTAGAACTGTAAATATTCAGTCATATGTTTACATAATTACTTTCCATCACAATGTTTTTCATCACTGCTGCTTAAAGGCTGCACTTTAAAAAATGAAATAATTTAGCTGTTCTTAACAAAATTTCTTTTTGTTTAAACTTGTGTATAGAAAAATAAAAATCTAAGTCTAAGCTGAACTCAGAACCTCTTGATTCCAAGCAAAATGCCCTTACCACTAGGCTGCCACACTGAAAAAAATCAGAATCTAGATAAGTCATTTTTTTCTTAAAATAAATGCATTTGTTCTTGGATTGAGGAGATATAAGGAGACATTTTGCCAACGAACAAGACAATTCACACTTTAAAATAAGAAAATACAATTGCATTTGTTGTATTTTCAAGTGCATATTATCTAAATATCTTATTTTAAGAGTAAAAAATACTCATTCCATTGGCAAACCATCTCATTTACCTACTCAAATTAAGGGAAATACACCTAATTTAAGAAATTTGTACTTATTTCTAGATCGTTTTTCAAGTGCACTCCCCGTAACTTCCACACTTTTGTTGAATCCTCTGCATGACTTTTACAAAAATGCGATTCTTTTTGACTATGGGTTTTTGTCCCCCTGATCCTTAAGGCTGGATTTGGGCCTAACTAAAGATGTTCTCAGTCTATTTGCATAAAAAAATCAACACCATTTATGTGCAGGTAGTTCATTATACACTAATGAACTATCACATCTCGCATACATTAAACTGCTTTACTATATGCAAGTTTTGTGTGCTCAGCCTGTAAGATGAAACATCCCTTGTTTTCAGACTTGAATCTCCACAGACATCACAACCATTCCTTTAAAAATAGAAACACTGTTTGTTACTCCATATTTAATTCCAATTATGTATTTACCTTAACAAAAAAAAAACAACATATTCGAATCTGCTGTGCTTTCCTGGTAACTAAATTATGTATTTTAAGACAATTCTAACATATAAAGTTATATAACACAGCTTTACTTTAGGTTGCTTGGTAGGATTTAGATCCAAGAGCTATGAAGGCTGTTAAAAAGTGGTTGAAATTGTAGCTTTGTTAGAACAGATTGATGTTAAAGCCCATTATCCTGCACAAATACCCAATGATGATCCATTTTCACATTTTGAATGAACTCTAGCAAATTTTACAAAGACTTTTAAGGAGAAATAAGCGATTAGCACTGCGACTACCCCCTCATACCTAATAGCAGTCATTAGCTCCTGTCCCACTTATTTTTTGTTTAGTTCAGATCAAACCTGCCCATCTTTTTCCACAGTAGCATCTTCTGGCTCTAACAGTATGACATGTGTACAATATGCAAAATGTCACTTTTTCTTATTTTGCAGAGTAGAATGCATTTTTTTTTTCCAAGAAAGGAATTGCTAATGTAGAATTGAAGTTTTCTCCAAATTATATAAGTATTAACTAAGCTTTTGAAGTGCACCAATTAACTGAAATGCATATCACAATTCTAGCTTGACACGTGCTCAGTACTTTATTACCTTTTCTTCCATCATGGAAAATTATCTTGATTTATCTGTTTACTTCCTTTTTTATAAATGAAAAAACAAGGCTGTGAATCCTTGGGGTTTTTGGCTCCTTAATTGCTTCCTTAGACTGCAGACCCCCTAGGTTTCTCAGATAAGGCCGACAAGCTGAGTCATGAAAACTGGTAAACGATGCCCCTACATATAGCCGCCATAGTGACTCATATACTCTGAAGCGCCCAAATGCCACTGTGCACTTTTTTTAATTCCCTTTTTCTGCGATAAGTTTGCTGTTTCCGGACTTAGTTGCTGTAATTTGGACGAATACTGAAACCTGAGGTAATGGAGATTAAATCCACGTCTGAATATGAGTTCATTTCTAATCGAAGTGTTTTGGGTAAATGAATAATCCCTTATTGCCACCATTTACAGCTTGACATTATTGATACTTGACCCCCTCAATTACGTGGCCTCAGTATATATATGCCAGCCAATACCATTTGAGAAGAGGCTCATGCATCAGTAGGGATTTAGAGCCAATTGAAAAAGCTGATAGTTTTGCAGGGAGCCTTATTATCTACACTGACCTTTGCTGCGACTTGGTCATAATGAGGCAGCGTTTTAAACCTGAAAGTTTCTGGAGATAACACCGCAGAAGAGTAGAAGCAAACGCTCACGTTCAAGAGTCAGCTTAGTCCGTGGAAATCAGGTTTGGCAGCTCAACTGTTTTCTAGCTGGGAGTAAACACTTGTGTATACTACACGCACACTTACAATCAATCATGCGAGATTGTTTGGAGCCAGATTTTCGCGGTCAGCAGTGACAGCATTATTTAGGACGCGGAGCGCGCTAAATGAGCCTGCCTGCCAGTACTGGACTATACTTGTCTAACAGAGACTTACTGAAAGCCTGTCATTCACAAAGCCACACACAAACACACTGGCTGTACAGTGGTTTTGCAGTGTTTGCTAACAGCTACACCAGATTTCCTCATATAAATGCATTGAAAGATACACAAATCTATCTGTGGCCTGGCCGCACTTGGTGCATCACTGTAGAAGTATGCAGCAGAATGATGAGACACAGATGATGGATATCTCATGTATGTTTACACCCACCCATTAATCTCTCTCTCTGTGTGTTTGGCCAGAGTGGCTGCGGAGGTGTTAACAGCTTTGTCCTAAATCCACCATTCGTTCCCCCCACCAGAGAAGGGCTGGCAATGCGTACAGAAGGTGGGAGTAAATTAGAGATAGAGCCTGGAGAGAAAAACAACTTTGTGGTTTGTACAAACATATCCACTACACACTTTACAAACATATATAAGCATTAGGACCTTGTGCTTGCTTGTAGCAAGGGTAAGGGTCTTGCATGTGTGTGTCATGTGGCCGAGTTTATAATCAAAGCAAACAATATACATAGACATTTGAGCAGTTCTTAGATCTGCATTCTGTAACTCTCAGTATTCTGTAACTCTCAATAAACATATGAAACCAACGAGTGGATAGCTTCATTTAAAGGTGTATCTTCTTTCTCCTGTACATTGCAAATACCGTAATTTTCGGACTATTAGCCGCACCTGAATACATATAAGCCGCAGAAGCTAAACTTCTGCATAATTTGTTCATATACAAGCCGCACCGGACTATAAGTCGCAGGCTTTTTATGTTTAACACAAACTGTCTTGCGCTCTCAATGTCCCGTCTTTCTCGCTGTCGTTCTGTCTCGTACCACTCGCGGTAGAAGTCTGCTTCCGGAGGACCTCTGCATTCTCGCGCGCACGGCTACCGTACTTGCGTGCTGAAGCAAATGTGACGTTGAAAAATGGGGATAAAGTCACAGCCTATAGTCCGAGAATTACGGTATACACTGCAAAAATTTTAATCTTAATAAGTAATTTGTTTTCTAAAAATAATAGCATTTTTTCTTTGATTGAGGAGGTAAGTGAAACACTGCCTTACTTACACCGAATTATAGATGAATATTTACATTTAAAATAAGAAAAAAACTCTCTCTAAAAACATAACTTATTTTAAGAGTAAACATACTAATTTCATTGGTAAATCACATCTTATTCACCTACTCAAATTAAGGGTAAATACACTTAACAAGAAATCTTTTATTTATTTGTAGATTGTTTTTGCAGTGTAGGTAAATTGCCACTCATAAATGGTATATTAAATATGTACCAAGTTTTAAAAATGTTACTGTATTAAATGAGTACTTCTTTACAGTAACTTTTAATGAGAAATTACAGAGGAGAATCTGACTGAATGGGAGGCTACAACACAAATATACCTGCCACACTATTATTGTTAGTAAGTTGCAGTGTTTGTACCCGATCCATCCCCAAGCACAATCCGCTTCATTTTGTGCATGCAACATCCAGATAAACACATGTGGGTCGCCTTCGATTTTATTTCCCCGCTTAAAATACCTAAGTAAATGACGCTTTTCCTCCCGAAAAATAAAGTAAACGTACTCAAAATGTAAGTTTAATAATGTATTTCCTCTGAGTAAAATCATTGCCTCTAAATCCTTCTTTTTATCAGTCGTCTCTTTCTGCCCGATCCTACGCCATACTCCGTGGCTAACTTTTCCGGGCGCGCTAACTTTCTCCGCTTTGGATTTAAAACTAGGGGTGACCAGATCGCCCCCGACATTTCCCCGTCACTGTCCCCCGCTTTGGACCACTCGTCCCCTCGCTAAAGCCGTCCCTCGGAAAATGTCCCCTCTCATTTTACCGAGGCGAAAAATGTTGCATGTAGACTGTTATTACGGTAGAGCTGTTGCGCGCAAAAATAGGTATTACGGTAGCTGATTGCGCTGCTGATAACATAAAGATAAGGAACAGAGCGCACCACTAGAAGGGCGGTAATGATCCATTTGGATGTCAGCTGGCATTAAAACACAAAAAAGAAGAAGAGCGCATCACTTTTAAAACAGAAGAAGAAGAAGAAGTGGAAGTTCGTTTTTTACAACCTGTGGCACTGATGGGGAGCTACGCGTCGCTAAGTGATGGTAAGTGTGTTAATCAATTAATTTTATTCTGATCGGGCTGATCTTGTGATAAATGTTTGGTTTGTGTCCAGGTTAAAACAATAATAAAAAGTAAGACAAGACCACGAGTTGAGCATGAGTAAAAGACGCTGGGTTAAAATGTAGCAAAATTATTGAAAACTCCTTGTAAGGCGCTAATCTGGTACGCTGGTTCTCCAGGGATCAACAAGGGTTTGTATAAGGATGATTTAGAATGGATAGGTGACCTTTAGTTTATATTTCAGATAGTTATTATAAGTAGAGTTATTTCAATTTGTTTTGATGATTTATGGTTGTGATTTATGAGCATAGACTTCCAGTTTTTGGTGTGCTTTTTTACTGCTCAGTTTGGATATATATGAAAGTTCCTTGAGAAAAAATAGGAGTCAGTAACAGGAGAACTGAATAAGACAAGATCTACATGATCTGAGAATGATGGAGGAAGAGATAACCACCTGTTTAATGTTCATTTATTATGTGGTTTTTGCTTGTAGCTCCTAATATTGTGGTAATTAGCATTTTTAGTATTTAGATGAGATATTAATAATAATAAGTTTTCATGTTGCACATCCTAATTTTTTTGGAGGTGATTTTGATTATATAATGTCTCTGTTTTAGAATAATGTAAGATTGATGCTGGAGGAGTGAGGAAGAAGATAAAAAGACAGAAAGGAGATTGAATGAGAGAGGAGGAAACTAGGAACTCTGATAGAAAAAAACGGTTGACAAGAAGGGAGAAAAATTTACTTTGAGGAGTAAAGCAGAGAGCAGGCAGAAGTCAAAAGAGGGCTAGAAACAAAAGTGAAGGTGGAGAGGGAAGAAAACAGACAAGACTGAATGACCAGATGGCTCTTTCAAAGAAGAGGAAGTGTCATTTTACGGAGAAATTACAATCAGAATTTCCATTGGGAAATATATGTATATGTTATTGCTGTTTATAAATATGGACTATTCTTGGATTATATACATTGTGTTGATGTTAAGCCTATTCTGCTGTTCAATGGTTAAACTTGTTTAAGATATTTAAAAAGGTTATTTTGCTTTTTACTTGCTATGTCTTCTCTTATATTATTTTACCCAAATTACCAGGGCCACTGCCTCAGACCCTGTTCAGTTAATATTTCTGTTTCAAACATTTAAAATGTATAATATGTATTAATAAAGCAAATATTTGATTTAATTTTAAATTCCTGTTCATTTTATTTCCTGCCGTATTATCGGGAACTCCAGATCAACAATGCAACAGTTGGGCATTACTTTCGGAACAGTTTATCCTTCGGGAAAACAATATCGGTCAATAAGAGTCCGCGGTGCCGTCAATATGGCGTCGAGTTTCAAGTGGTTTTTCTGTGCTGAGTTGCCGTTAGATCTGGAGATTCTTCGCGCCATTTTTGAAGAGCGCCGCAGTCGCTGGAAGTTGAACCTTCAGGCATACACGAGCCATCTGTATTTACTGGTCTAAATTCTTCCGGATAAAATGGTCACATTTGGCTTCCGAATGAGATGTATTATTATAAGAAAGCCTTGCTAAAGACCCTTGACCCTATGCCTCCAACAAAATCACTTTTCCCCCTAGTTGTGAAAGTTTGGTGCTAGTATCCTACATCAATAACAATTATCCATATTATTAATCTTTGTGACACACCTCAAACGCTTGGAAAGGCATTCTCCTGCTTTTACACTTGATTTTTTGTTGTTTAAATATTAATAAATATGTAAAAAAAAATATATGAAACCATTACTGTCCCTGTTTCCTACTTCCATTTTCGATAAGATGTATTAATTTTTATCCACGAGCTAAGAAATGTCCCCAGATTTGATTTCAGAACTCTGGTCACCTTATTCTATTTAAACATTAGTCTAGTCTTTTTGAATTTTATGTTTTAGTATCGTTTTACCCTATGTTATATAGTGCGCAATCTAAAGAAAGCATCAAAATTGTCTCATAACATTTCATAAAGATGTGTATTAGCATTATTTAGTGAGTTAAGGATAGAAATAAGTAGTTTTAGTACCATAATTACATTATTTATGGACAACAGGATGTATATCTGATTGCACATGCGGATTGCGGATTGTGCTTTGGGACGGATTGTGTAGTAACATGCAGTAATATGGTTTTAAAACTACAGTTAGGAAAGATATTCAGTGGGCAGCAAACTGCTGTTGAATAATTAAAACTGAATTGAGTTAACCATTATATTCATTGGTGCTTTTGTTTTCATCTTTCCTTTTCAGCTCCTAGTAGTTGGTTAGGTTGAGTAGGCTTGTTTCTGTCCTTTATCCATTTCTTCTATATGAGTTTTTTTTTAACGACAATGTACATAATAGTAGAGGGCAGAAATCTTTTATCCCGCTAACATTAGCTCAATCTTAAGTCCTTAGTGTATCCATGCAGTAATGGTATTGCTTTCTAAACCCAAGGGATATATAAAATCTATCTTTTCTTATGATAACACCAAAATATTTGGTTTCAAATGCTCTACGTTTACTTGCTAACTACATTACTGGTCAGAAAGTAAATGTTTCTCGCTAGTTTAGCTAGCTAGCACTTTACAGTTGTTCCTCAGCGTTTTCAGTTGTGACATATATAATTTTAGTATCTACGGACATCATTGTCCCAAATAACTGTTAAACCAGCATTGTTTAAGTAAATTGTTTTGGCACAGACACATCATTGCAATGGTGTCAAAAGTACACATGTTTTAGCAGTTTAAAAACACTGGTAAAAGTATCAACTTGACCTCTTTACTCAAGTAAAAGTGAAAAAGTATGTGCACCAAAAACTACTTAAAGTATAAAAGTATAAAGTAACTTTAAAAAAAAAAAGCCAGATGCCACTATATGAATTTAAAGCTCAATTTTTAGACTATTTCGAAAAATTCTTTGAGATGGGGCCAAGGATGAGGGAGGGTCTTGTTGGTCTCAATCTCCTCCGATTCGCTCTCGCCTGTGTCCGACCTTTCAGACATTTAGACATCTTTTTCTGAATCTGACATTGCTCATGGCATAGGCATAGACAATTCACGCTTTGCAGTTTGAAGAACACCTGCTTGCTTCTGATGATTTCCTTTAGCTGACCAATGAGTGTTGGCGTTATATGACTCATCTAGTTACACTAGTTCTCACTAGATGCGAATGGCGCCAATGATCTGCATTGGATGGCTTGACATGGGCGTGAAAATACTGGCCTTTTAGAAACATTTAAACGCAAAACCCTCAAGAGTAATGAAAGTAACGCTTTGTTTTAAAATGTATGGAATAGAAAGTAAAGATACTTTTGTGAAAAACGTACTATGAGAACAGTAAATTATGAATAAAAAAATAGGTTATGGCTATATGGGGATGGCTATTAAAGTGTACTTAAGTAACTGCTTATTTTACTTCGCTATACTTGACACTCAGAATATTGGCTGGTGATTAGCCAAACACAGTTTTATAGCTAGCTTTCATGAAACAACTGGTTAGATGAAGGTTATTTTTTCCTCATTAGCCCTTGTTTCAGAAGCAAAGGATGAACTTTTATTTTGCACTTTCTCAGAAATAATGCTGTAAACTGTTGTGAATGATCTTATTTGAGTGATGGCTACTAAAACTGTCCGATTTCCTGTGATCACCAGTCGTCAAATGGCCATAATCATAATCTCCTATGGAAAAATTAAGGCTATTATGACTTATAAATTCTTAAGTTGTGTACATTTTTATTTCAGTTGTAGGTTTCTTTTCAGTCTTGTATCAATTCATCTCTTTATTCTTTACAGTACAAAAACTAAATCTGTGCACTAAAAGACCAACCCTCTGTGACCCTCACCTGTTCTTTTTATGAAAGGTCTTGACATTGGTGGAAAGGCTGAATTCAACTTGCTCATATTAGGCTGTTAATCTCTTCTTCTCTTCTGAGGTAGTCACAACCTATAACTACTATAAAGATGAAAAACAGCAACAGCAGATTACAAAGTTAGGTTGATCTAATAGGAACAAGTAACTAGCAGCTTCCTCAAAATGTAGTGGAGTAGAAAGTTATAAGTACCGCCCCAAAAAATGACTAAAGTGAAGTAAAGATACTAAAAAAAATGCACTTAAGTACAGTAATCAAGTAAATATACTTTGTTACTGTCCACCACTGGTAGCAATGTGATACGAAGGTAAAACAGCTGTAGAAGCCTTAGTTTGCAAAGAGCATAGCTGCAGTTCATCATCCTCCAGGGTCAGTCTGAGAATTTAAAAGCTCAGCAGAATGCAATGCTTACACGTTTAGGTTTGAGAACTCAAGTTTGCTTTTATATATAAAGAACTCAAGGTATTTACAAAGCCTGGATAAGGAGCGTTATATAAAGCTCAGCCCTTTATTAGTCCCCTTCGGGGAACCTTCACAAGACCAAAAAGATCAGGGTAACCTTGCCTAAGTAATGCTGTTTTAACCCACACATTTCTGATTCCTCAAATGAATCAGAACTGTGTGAAATGTTACTTTCACATTATTTCAATGTTTTATGACATGAAAGAACTAAGTGATCCATAATAGGCTTGTTTATTGCAAATCTGAAGGGGTCACATTTCATAACATCTCACTAAAAGAGCTGCTTTTTAGCTGAATGATTGTGGTTTTCAAATAAGGCTGACTTGAAAGACTGTGAAAAACCTTGATAGATAGACGACGACTCTTTGTGTTAAGTGAAGAGTGAGAAATCCTCAGCATACTGTGACAGCAACAGCGTGTCTCAGAGGCCTAGCAGGGGATCAGGTAGTTAACACATGTATTCTCCCTTTGGATTTACTATTTACAGTAATGTGAACCACATTTTTAGAAGCTCCTGAGGCCTGTTGGACTCCAGCACGCTGTCTCATCCATCTTGCAAGCGTGTATGAGCACACCCACCACCAATGGATCACACATTTAACTTTTTAAATCCCCACAGGTTTAAACAGTTTGTGCTTGAAGGTATTAGTAAGTTATTCAGGGTGGCGCTGTTTGTGAAAACAAAATGTAAGAGCACACACCAAATGACACTTAGAAAGGATTTATGGTGAAAGAAATGAGAGGATATCAAGTGAATGTAGTTCATTAATAGATCCATTCTTGGATACTGAGAAACTATCAGATTGATTTTGCTGCAGAGTATGTAGCTCTCTCTTTAGCTATTAATTAGCACTATATTTCTAACTTATTCATCACCCTATATAAAAACAACGTACCTGGTAGAAATATGCACTTCAAGAAAATTTCTTTTAGGAATGATGTGCTTTATTTTTATTACCTAAACGTTTGATGTGAAGTGCTGCAGAAGGAGGAGGCTAAGTGTTTCTTTAATGCTCAAGGGTTATGTGCTTAAGAGAATGAGTTTTGCATTTGGCTTCATTAGAAGACAGACAGTAAATATTTTAAATATAAAATTTTTAAAGGTTTTAAACAAAAAAAACCAAATGCCCAAAGGATTTTATGTTTTGAAGACATGAGGCACACTTTGTGCAACACTCATCTGGGTCATTTAAGCTGGTTAATGTTACAGATTTCCTTTAGGTTTGAACAGATTTAACTGTATTTTTAGAGGCTTTGCCTGTTGAAAAATAAAAAGTTTTGGCTCTACATGCCGCTGTAAGTTATAATCCGATTCCTCTGCCTCAAAATTGGAATCCAATCACATGGTGAAAGTGTAAAACTGCCTCATTAAAATAAATTAAAACTTGTTATATACCCAAACTGTCATATATTCAGCCCCATGTGCTGGCCTCAGTACTTAGCTCTATTATACTTTCCTTGTTTTGGGTCTTTGTTCTTCTCTTTGTCATCAATATGTGGTTCTTTGATGAAATGCTATAGATCAGTCATCCTTGGGCATTTTTCTTTACATTTCCATGACTCTCGCTTTACTATGATCTTGTTTGGTGGCACAGAGGCTCTTTGGGATTTACCTGAGATGCAAATTATATAAATGGGCTAGTGAAATGCTAGCCTCGTAGAGGACCATCCTGATCTCGCTGAGCTTTCAATGTTTCACTGCAGATCAGTCTGGCTACTCTCCGCTTGAAGAAAATTTGGAGCCGCTTCACCAAACTTAACGTCCAATCAGCGTTGTGGCTTTGAGGAGGCGGGTAGAGGTGTGTGACGCTAACGAAGTAGCGACAGTTCAGTCTAAAGAACATGGCAAAGCTTTCAGCCGATGAAACTAGCGTTATGCGGGCTATCGAGCAAGTTTTATTGGAATTACAGAGTAGCTCTTCTCCCAACTCGTTTGCGCAAGAGTTTGATCTATCAATTGGCTCCTCTTCGCCGCCGCTCTGTTACGCCATATGCTTCGTTGATCTGATTGGTTTATTTGGCCCGCCTATCACCAACATAGGCCAATCAGCTAACCAGTATTTTCGCCCCTTCCCAAAAATTACTTCAACGGAAGGTTTCCAGATGGATATGCGGAAAATCCATTTGGCGGAGTCAGGTTAGTGAAATGATGTCTGTCACCTCAAACAAAACCAGATCAATTGGTGGCCCTCTGTTTGACCAAAACCTAGCTTGGTGAGCAGGCTCCATATTGCAGATACTAGGCTTCTAGCTGTTTTGAGCTGGCTACAGTACGGAGCTCCCAAGGAAAAAGGGGTCTTTTCACAGTCCCTACATGCCAATTATGTTGTTAACCTTCCTGCAATTCCACACAAGCATGTAGCAACAGTGGAAAGGAAAACTTCCCCTTTAACAGGAAGAAAACTTCAGCTGACCCAGGCTCTGTGTAGAAGGTCTTCTGCTGCAACACACTGTTGGTTTCAGGATTGTTTGTAGATATTGTAGATATCCACATTACAAAGAGTTTAGAAACTTTATATTCTTAGAATCTTTCCAAACTATCCAACTGGCAGCAACTCTCCTACAAACTCCCAGAACTTGACTGAATACTGATGCTGTTTAAATGCATGTCGAAGTTCCAGGCAAGCTGAACCAGGTAACGAAGCGCTCATGTGGTACAGTATGGTGGGGCATTGGACGTCTTCTATTTTGGCTCCTCCTCCAAATGAAGCAAGCCTCAATATGCGCCTCACAGAAATGCCCCCTCCATTACTCAACACGCGCCTCGAAGCCTGATCTCATGACATCACTACTATTCTTTTATTTGTTTTTTATATGAAAAAAGCTCAAAGGTATTGTTAACAAGGAAGTCTTAATGGGAACATGTTGGTGAAACACCTTCTTACCCGTTTTTAATCCACAAAGAACCTTGAAGTGCTGATTATTCAGATTTTTTCAGTTCTACTCAAGAGCTTTTTAGCCTTCTACTCCCCTCTTTTTGGATGTCTGCACTGATTTTGTTCTATTGTTACACACAGATAAATGTCAGGAGGAAGCACTGCAAAAAAGAGTGCAGGTGATTTACCTAAAAAGAACATATTTAAATCAGGGGACCTGATTTTCACTGTTCTCCTCTGAAACTGAAGCTACCTGACATCTACTGCACCATAAACAGCAACTCTGTCTAGTGGAAGTTGATTGTGTGAAAGCCGATTAGGAAAATGATTTCTGTAGCTCAGAGGGTGAAATTGTGATTCCACACTCAGTGACTTTTGTGAGAGAAGATGTCTGCCTTAGACCAAACAAGACATGACAGCTACCAGCAGATTTACTTAAGAATGTGGCATTTTACAGGGATCATGGGTTTTCCTTTACCACTTACCTGTCGACCTTTTTCTCAGGAAGAAGTTCAAGTACGTATTTATGTTTGGACGGGTGGAGGTTAAAAGGGGAGAGCTTATGATGCAGAGGCTTTTATTTTTCACCTAAGAGCATTATTACAGATATTTTAGAATCATCTTAAACTGGTAGATCACAATAGACTTTCTTCTGTCTAAATAGACTTTAATACAGCCACATTTTATTTTAATTTCTTCAATATACCAGGTTAAACACAGCAAGCATCTAAACAGTTTTCTATAATTTTCCAGTTGATCCTAAACAGATTTGCAAACCTTTATTTTTAAAAGACCAACTTGTAAAAACCTAAGCTTTAAGTCTACAGTAATCTGCACATCTGTCGCCTACAAAAAGTCTGACTTGATTAAAATATTGCATTGTTATTTTGCTTGTTAAGCAGATTTAAAGCAAATGTTTTCAGTCTCATTGTTTGTACACCACTGCCTGGAATGGAATACGGCTGAAAAAAGGTTTAGTTACAGTTATTTAAAAGGCTGTCAACCTAAGTGATAAAAGTGGACTTAATCAAACTTAGAATATAGTTTGATTAAATAATATTTGGATGTGGCAGATATGCTTCTAGGCTTGTGTGAACTTCAGGTAACCCCTGAAGAAGAGCGTCTGTCTCTGTCTGTGAAAAGTCTTGCTGTTCCCTTTGAAATCTTTGGGAGTCATCTTCTATCAGTGACTGAATGTGTCAAGTGTTAAGTAATTCATGCCAGTCTCATTCATTTCTATAATATATTTCTATGTGCGATTGAATCGAATTATATATTCTGACATATATTTTGTATCACAGGTGTGAGACCATCTTTTTTTATTTCCTTTTGTAAATATAAATCCCATAATGTTGGTACTCCTCCCACTATAGAATCTCTTCTCTTTCTACTCTTGATCTCCTTTCTCTCCCACTGCCAGTTATTCATGTTTGCCTGTTTCTTCTATCCTCTCGTCCTGCTCTGGCCTGATGTATCCTTCTCCTCATCCCCTCCCTTCATTTCCCTCTATCTTCTTCCAGCTTCTTTCCTCGGCTAATTAAGTGATCCTCTCTGATTCCTCTCCAAATCCGTTCTGTAGTTTTCTCCCCCTCTCTCCTCCCCCTTGCCTTAAACGTTTATGGAGTTTTTAATTACAGATTCCCTCCTTCGTCCTTTGCTACCTTTCCTCATTCCTAGAACCTTGTTTTCCCTGACAACAGATAGGGTTGTGTAATCTACGTCTCTTGGTATTAGTTATGCAAATCATGCATTTTTATTTACATGTGTTCTTTTTTCTCCACCCCACCCTTTCTCCTCTTTCTCTTAATCTCTTTTCTTCTTTTATCTATCTCTTTATCCTCCTTCCTTTTTTTGCCCCCACTTTTCCCACAATGATCTACCCTCCTCTTCATCTCCCTTTCACTTCTGCCCTCCCTCATCCCTCCATCCTTCTATCGTCCCCTCTCAATATCCCTCTCTCTCTCCCCTCGCTCCCTTCCTCCCCCAGCCACCAGCGGTCTCGAGGCAGAGAGCGGAAGGCGCGGTGGCAGCAGCAGCATCAGCAGCCACGGCGACGGTAACCACGGCAGTGGCGGCGGAGGCAGCAGCAGCAGTGGAGGCTGCGGCGGCGGCAGCGCGGCCCATTTCAGGTCTCCATGGCAACAGAGCGTGAACGTGTTCGGCTCGTGGAGCAGGCCAGAATGTGTCGAGGAGCTGCACCAGCAGGCGCAACTCAACCTCCAGAGCCTGCTGCAAGGTAAGGATGCAGGAGAGGCGAGGATGGGCGTGCGGACCGATGCAGGAGATGAGTGGAGTAGGAGGGTGTGTGTTTGGGGGGTGTGTGAGGTTGTGTGCTGTGTTTTGAGTGGGTGGGAGAGGCTTTGAGGCAGGGGCGGATGGCAGAGTGTTTACATGGACTCTTCTGATATGGGTGTGTGATGGCCACCTTGAACATGCTTGTGTGTGTTTGGATGCAGATATGCAGCCGGTAGACGACTGCATGTTATTTTCTCTCTTTACCATGTGGCTACAGCGCACTGCTGGGTCTGTATGTGAGTTGCCTCGAACGTAAGTCGAATTCACCTTGCAGGCTTGTTTTTAATCACCCTGCTCTGTGATTTAACTCTTAATGTGACTGATTGGTCGATCGTGTCTCTTTGACACATGTTTTCGTTTTCTGAAATCAAGCCTGATCGGTTCTGGAAATGGGTAAATGTCATTTTAATATTCAAATCATATTTATGTGAGATGCTTCTCAGCTGCTCTGTGTATATGTGTCTGTGTATGCTTGTGCATGTTCCTCCTCTTCAATGAATCAAAGCTTTCTATTTGGATACAGGTACATCCTGCTTCTTTAATCATTCCCATTCTAACCAGTACTGTATGTGCTCTCACTTTGACTTCTGATGTGACTCATGCTCTATTTGCCTTCCATTATTGTAATTGCTGGTGGATGTGAACTGAATGGACTTAAGGGAGGTAAAAAAAAAAGCATCAAGATAACCTTTAACACCTAAGGGAGTCTATAAATGAATGAGTGAACCAACCCGTTAATTAATCACAGCTCCATTGTAGGGAATATGTATCTTCAGTCAGGTGCTTTAAAGAAATATGGTCTGTACAAAATTAGCAGTCGGCTTTGAGGTTTTACTAAGTAAGATTATAGTGCGTCACCGATGGCTAATTCTGGCCAATCCAAAAAAAGGAGAGCAAAAAAATATATATATAATGTCTACAGAAGCGAGACTTTCAAAAGGATGAACACAATGCCTTGAAGTCTTTCCCCATCTTCAACATCCCAGCTATTCTAGGGATTTTATGTGATAGGCCAGCAGATTTGGGGGGGCTCGGGGGGACTGTAATCCCCACCTCACAAGTTATCACAAGACAACATACCCATGCCCACACCAACTAAAGGTGACAAATGAACAATAGAGTCGTGTTTTTGGCCTGTGGAGGAACTTAGAGTACCTGGAGTGAATCCAGGGATGCACTGGGAGATTATGCAAAATCCAAAAACAATTAGAACAATGTTTCCAGCTGCGCCACATTGGAGCCTGATATGTTCTTGAAAAATAGACAGAAAATATGAATTTTTTACTAATGTTAGATTAGATTAGATGGAGAGGATGTGTAAAAGATCATCAGGCATGGTACTGTGCTACACAAAAATGTTCGCATTTACAAAATATTTCTGATTTTCATTTGGTATTTACAGTCTTGATAAAAATTAATTACATGAAGATAACCTGAAGAAAACCATGGTTTTAATTATTATGGGAAAAAAAAAGCTACCCCAACCAAGCTGGGGCTGCAACTAAAAGTAATTGGCCCCATGTTGAATCATAAATTAAATGCAAAAAAGCCATACATGTTTTTTAAAAGCTGAGCTTAAGGCAGCCACTTGTACATTTTAACCACTGGAGGTGATGGACCTGGAACTTCCAGGTTTAGCACCCCAGAAAGCATTGGGCTCCATGTACAGCTCCACCTCTTCCTAAATTTAAGGCAGCTCTATTGTTTCCTGTCTTTCATTACTGGATGAACTGATTAATCCAGGTGTGTCTGAATATGGTTACTGAGGTGTAGCACACCTGGATTAATCAGCTCATTTAGTAGAAAAGACAGGTGACTAAAGATCAGCGTTAAATTAAGGAAGTAGTGGAGTTGTGCATAGAGCCCATTGGCAACACTGGTAGAAAATCAAACAGGCTCCCACCAAATAGTGCAAATCTATAAGGACACCTACAGTACGCCAAAGCAAAAATGTGTCAGCTAGCATAGAAACTTCCCAACATTCCCAGGTTTCCCATTATCTTTCAAATGAGTGGACATATTTATTTAGTGTAGGTAAAGCCCACTTCATGGAATTGGAAAAAACAACAACATTATTTTGAGACATTTACTCTGTGTGACAAATTCAAATCTACACATCTTCATATGTCTTAGGTTTTTTACAGCTTTAGCTGTTCGCTACATTTGTGTAATTTTGTAGTTGTTTACCTAAAGGCTGTAGTTGCAATTTGACCCAGCATCATAAATGTACATGTCTGTCACAGAATGACATCCATATCCTGTATGACAGTCTGGATTCAAAATAGCAGTCCGGAGCTCCTTTCCTACCCTGGAGAGTGTTTTTACTGTTGACCCGACAAAAAGTAAAGTAATAGAAATTCCAATTTGAGATATTCATAAGGTTTCTCTCTCTGTTTTGTATGAAAAGAGATTGCTTTGGACCAGCAGACTGAGACATCATGGAGTTAATTTACCCCGGTAGATTAAACCGTAGATTAAAGAAGCAAAAATATGTCTCTCAAGTAACATACGGTAGTTTTTGAAAAGAGCAATCACCCGGACAATCAACAAGCCAAGTTCTGTATATTTGCCCAAAAAAAACAAGTTCAAGGCATTTTGCTTTGATTGTAAAGGCAAAACTATAATAGAATAATTTGAATAGGCTTCCCAGGCGTTCACAGGAGAGGCTGGTCAACCATGCTTTATTCAGCTTTATCCATTCATCCATCTACATCCATCCACCATCCATCCATCCTCATTCCAAAAATCTTCCCATCCATCCCATCCTTCCAATCCATCCATCCATCATCCATCCACCATCCATCCATCCATCCATCCATCCATCCATCCATCCATCCGCCCGTCTGTTCAAAAATCTTCCCATCCATCCATCCATCCATCCATCCATCCATCCGACCATCCATCCATCCATCCATCCATCCATCCATGGACAGGATAGAAGGCTGGCAGCCTTCTATCCTGTCCATCCATCCATCCATCCATCCATCCATCCATCCATCCATCCATCCATCCATTCCACCATTCGTAAATGGTCTATCCACAGAGTATCCACCACCCACCCTTCCGCCCTTAAAATCATCCATCCAATTCATCCATCCATCCATCCATCCATCCAAGTCCATCCATCCATCCATCCATCCTATCCATCCATCCATTCATCCATCCATCCATCCATCCATCCATCCATCCATCCATCCATTCAGAAATGTATCCACCATATATCCATCAATCTGTCCTTCCGTCTCCAAAATCATCCGTCCATCCGTCCATCCTGTCCATCCATCCACCATCCATCCATCCAGATCCCTTCCGGCCTGTCCGTGAAATGTATCCGTCTCAGATATCCATCTGTCCTTCCGTCTCCACCTCGGCCCATCCATTCATCCATCTGTAAATCCATCCATCCGCTTGTCCAGCAAATCTATCTGTCCAGATATTCATTCAATGGTCTGTCCATCCTAAAATCTTTCCACCATCCGGCCCGCCATCCATCCATCCATCCATCCATCCATCCATCCATCCATCCATCCATCCATCCTCACTCGTCCATCCAAACCATCCATCCATCCATCCATCCATCCATCCATCCATCCATCCATCCATCCACAACCATCCATCCATCCATCCATCTGCCCGTCCGCCCCAAAATCTTCCATCCATCCATCCATCCATCCATCCATCCATCCATCCATCCATCCTCCCGTCTGTCTGTCCGTCCGTCCGTCCGTCCATTATACTTTGAGGACATCTTGTTGTGCCTACCCAGCTCATCATCATACAAATCACTTCTTTTTTACTGTATGTATCAAAGGGAACTCAAGGCAAATATTAGTCCATTAGTGAAAAAAGGTTGAACCGGACCCTACAGAACGGCAGTGACCCAAAACATAGCTGTAAATCTACCAAATACTGGTTGAGCATTAAGAAATGGGAAGTCTTTGAAGGAGTTAGAGCCAACATTGAGTCTAAGTTCATAAAGCAATTGCATAAATACATCTAAGTTACAGCTGCAGGTTCTGTAGGACACCATCTTATATTTCTATCCGCCTCCCTCTCTCCATCCTGCATTTTTTTCACTCAACCCCTGTGTTTATGTGTGCATTAAGCCCGGTATTGTCCAAGACAGAATTGGCATCTTGTGTATGGTGAAAAAAAGATGGATGAAAACACTCATGGGTGGACGGCATCAATAGTGGCTCAGAATGTGCATGTGTTACGTGACCATTCATCACTTCTCTGTCGCTTTGTGTTTCCTGCACTCACTGCTGTGTGTACCAGTATTGTGTAAGGTTTCAGTTTCTATATATCTGTGTTCTGCTCTTTCTGCTATGCGTGTCCATTTGTTTGGGTGTGTGTTAAATAACACAGAGGTGAACCAGCTGTAGTTTCTCTGGCCATCCTCACCATCGTTCTCCCGCTGGCCTCGGCTCCATAAAATATTCATGCTCCCGTCCGCTCCTCAACACTCTGCCCTCCATATTTATGAAGCTGGCTGTCTACCTCTGGTGTTAGGCAGATTGAGATCCTCGTGGCTTGAAGATTTATGAGAGATTTATTTTACTGTCGCCGCTGAATGTGTGTGACAGTGAGACTCATGGTCATCAGCGGACCACCTCACTAAACATTAGCATACTAGGGTATTTCTAAAGGACAGAAAGCTTCCTGTCTCTCTTATCCTTGATTGGATGAGCCATCTCTACTGATTTATTGTTTATGAATAGATATTTTCTTCCTTATAAATGAAGGAAATACATTTCTGATTAGTTATATTCACTCTCAGTCTTATTAGTATAAATCCGGGTTACTACAACTGCACCAAAAGGTGCACTGATAAGGAGTTTATTTTCTTAAATCTATTAATGTTTGATTACTCTGATGTCTCTTTTTTAGCCTTCCTTGTTCATTTGTTGTTCATATGTGGGTGAGAGATGTTAAACCATCTCTAAGAAAGCAGTCTCCTTATTACAGGGTCAAAAGTAATGAAAGTTTACAGTTTTTTTTACCCAAATAAAGACTTTGTTGGGATATTTTTTGGTATAATCTGCTCTATAAGAAATTATCACATACAGGTTTTCGAGTAACCTAAAAGTCTTATATGTCTAGAAACGTGGTTTGTCATTTATTTTAAATTATAGAGAAAGATTATCTCTCATTTTTCCTCATTAAGTAATACCACAAAATGTCCCCATATTTGTTAGAGGGTTGATTTTGTTTCTGGTCTCTTATTGTGAAAACCTTTTTTGTTGTGTTCTCAGGATATGGGTCACTATGTCATTTAAAAAAAAAAACCTACCTGTATTTGGGCAGGTTTGATAAATTGCAACGTTTAAATCTGCTTTTCAGCTAAAGTTGTTGGATGTTTGTGGATCATTTATTATAAGACATTAATGAAACATAAAAAACATGGTTGATAAAAGTTGCTAGTGTGTTTTGTGTTTGCTTTTCCATTAAAAAAGCTAAATATTTCTGCAGTCAAGCAAAATCATTTAAAAGGATATAAATGTCTTAATGGCCGCACTTTAGTTGCCTTTGTCTTAAGCTACTACCTGCATTACATGTTAGAGTTGCTACTAACTATACTACCACTACCACTAGCCATAAGCAGCCATCTCTGGGGCAAATGCATTGTCGGGCTGCTAAATGATAACAAACATCGGGTTTATATGTGCTTCCAATCCTGAAACTAAATGTAAAAGGGAAACATTTTAGAAACAGTATTTGAGTTATTATTAGTTTTCTTATCTGGGGTCCGCTGGGTTGCTTTAGGGCATCCGGTCCAGGAGGTGGCAAGCGACTGAGATCGAAAAATCATAGATGCTATTTATTGTCAGTATCCTGTTGAATAATCTCAGTCAAAAAGGTTTAAAAAACACTCCTTAGACTTAGATATTGTATTTAAAAACATTTAATCTGTTATTTGAAGTGCTTTCTCAATTCAAAGCTAGCAAGGGAGAAGTTTTAGGTATTTTATGCCTGTTTTGGAATTCCCGTTCTGAAGATAAGGATTAACATGCAAATGGACTTTCCTAACCATAGGGTGTTATTGGAAATGATTGCCTGGCGCACTGAGGGATGTCTTCACAAAAGTTATCTCTCATGCCAGTTAATGGCAAATTGCAATAAAAGCCTCCTCCCGGGAGGGTTTTCCTTTTAAATTGACTCATTACTCACAATCCTTATATATACCGCCATATACAATATATATATGTTATCATATATATATATATACTCACTATATCATATATATATACAACAGTCATGACAAAAGCTATGGACACCTTCTCCATTCAAAGAGTTTTGCAAAACTGACTATGAAATTTGAAGATTCAAACTGAAGGCATGAAAACTTAAATTAACTACATGTGGAATTATATACTAAGCAAAAAAATTGTGAAACAACTGAAAATATGTCTTTAACATATTCACAGGTTCTTCAAAGTGGCCACCTTTTGCTTTGATTACTGCTTTGTACACTCTTGGCATTCTATTGATGAGCTTCAGGTAGTCACCTGAAATGGTCTTCCAACAGTCTTAAAGGAGTTCCCAGAGATTCTTAGCACTTGTTGGCCCTTTTGCCTTCATTCTGGGGTCCAGCTCACCCCAAACCATCTCGATTGGGTTCAGGTCCAGTGATTGTGGAGCCGGGAATATGTAAAGAGTCCCATCTGTTCACCTTTCACTGCATCGCACACAAGACACGAAGCAGTAATCAAAGCAAAAGGTGTGGCTAGTTTGAATAACCTAGAATATAGACACATTTTCAGTTGTTTCACACTCTTTGCTGTTAAGTATATAATTCGATAATTACATACTTAATTGTGTTAATGTATAGTTTTGGTGCCTTCAGCATGGAATCAAGCAATTTTCATAGTCATGAAAATAAAAGAAAACTCTTTGAATGAGAAGATGTGTTGTCCAAACTGTATATATATATATTTTATAAACTTTAGTCCCTAAACTTATACAGAAGCATCTGATGCAAACAGCCAACGACAGCCATAACTTCGACACAGTAGAAAATATGTTAAACAAGGTAGGAGATAAGTTTCTATATAAAGTAGTGAGTGGTCTTCCACTGGGCTCTGAAATAATTTCAATTATTCTATAGGACTAGCAATAACTCCTAGATTATTGATAATAAATTATTACCACTTATTTGAATTATTATATCTAGTTGATGAAAAACAGTGTTTTCTCCATTCACTGTTGATAAAGTTTTGCCAGACGGAGGTAAAAAAGTCTGAGTGGGAATAATTCTCTAGAGGGAATAATTCTCAACGTAACTTTAACACATTGTTTGGACTTTTGGTGAGACCAGACGGAAGAATTTCGAAAATTCAGACATCCTGCATTTAATCCCAGCTCAGATCTCCTTTTGTATGGCTCTTAGACCTAATCCGTGTACCGCCTCCCTAACCACATCTGAGCCCCTCTTGGAAGAAAAAAAGTAGTCATCTTTCATAAATGAACATTTGGGTCATTTTCGCTGGTAAGTCAAAGCATTTTAAATCTCAGTTTGTGACATATGTTGTACTTTAACATATGTAGGGTTGTATATTAACAATGTTACTATAACTTTGGTTTTCATTAAACTGCTCAACATTGTTTCGTTAAATGTGACTTTTTACTGCATGGATCTCCAGCGGTGGTAGATATTCTTTCATTCATAGAAAAAAAAAACTCTTTACTTATTTTCTCCTGTCAACCTGTTATCCTCCAACCTAGAGCATTACTAAAAGGTTTTTCTTTCTCTAGCATACGTCTTCATCTTCCAAGTTTTATATATATATATAAATATAAATAATGTATAGAGAGAGAGAGAGAGAGAGAGAGAGAGAGGGAGATCTTAATTGCATTTCTCAAGTCTGCACCACCATTAATTATTAGACGGTCAAGTTCGTCCCATTCATTAATGGGTTACTTTTCATTCCTTATGTCTGTCCAATGCTACGTTCAGACAGCAAGCGGTGAAAGCAGCAAAAATGGTTCTGCTGCTTCATTTTTGATGCTTGTCGACATTAAGGTCAAATGCACATGAAGAGCAGCTTTGATGCTCCTGAAGTGCATCCAGTAAAGTGTGTCTAGACGCATCTGATGCTTCTGCTGCTGCTATGTTCTATGGCAGAGAGTAACTTTGCTACATAACTGATGTTATAAGTGGGTAAAAAGTAGTATTAATACGTATTTAAGTGAAAACTTAATCTGTGCAGTCAGTTCATCAAGATTACGATATCAGTTTTTTCTGTCGGAGCCGCTCAGGCCTCCATACCTCCTCTGGCCCGGTCGCCTCTTCGCATTTTTCCGCTATTGTTAGCAGCGGCTGTAAGTAGCTTTTAGCGTTTTTCATGTACATAATCCAAACTGCAGGCACCAGAATGATCAAATCAAACATATTTTGCTGGCAGGTTTCGACATTTATAGTTAATTTAGGCGTTAATAAACTGTTTCAGGGGAGTGTTGATGGCGATCTGCATCAGCAGTTCTGTGTCTGTCTCCCTGCCAGCTCCCAGATCAGCTTCTCTGATTGGCTGATGTGGCGTGTCAAGCAGCAAAAGTTAAGTTTTTCCAACTCCAGCAGCTGCTGCTTTCACAGCGCTTTGCACGCGTCAGATGCTGATGGAACTTTAGTTGCGCCTAAATGCGCGTCAACCATTGACTTTCTATGTAAACTAGCTACTTCTGCTGCCTCTAGCACCTAAAGAAACGTAATGAACGTTGCATTTGCGGCCTGATGGGGTGTTTTGGAGGCAGCTGCTTTCTATATTTTTTTAATGAAACATTGAGCAAAACTGAAATATTCTGATTCCATACATTTTTGTAAACTTATTTCGCTCTGTTGTTGCAGCTATTATTACTATAATATTATTATTATTATTATTTTGGGATAATTGCACATAAAGAAAAGGCATTAATTTTGCAACAGTTTGAGTCGATGCACTACTTTTAAGTTGATCCGTTAGGTAGGTTCATCATCCTTAATGGTGGCTGAAAATAAAGTGAATATTGAAGTTACTGTAAGGCAGCTTGTGGTGTCTCTCCTCCCCCACAAGGAAACTGAGTCTGTTTGTTTGACAGCTGAGGACTTGATCAGCGAGGTCACTGCCTTAGACGCTTTTGTCACACTACGCTGCTTTGATTTCCTAATTTATTGTCATAAGTTATTCTGATGAAAAAAGAAAATGTCTTGTTTTTCTTGGCATGCATGCAACAGATGGAAAAATACAACAAGTCAATACAGACAGCAAGAGCATGTCGTATAAAGTCATTGTATTTCTTCTGTCTACATTTAACAAAACCATTTCAGAGGGATTACTCTGAAGGCTAAATTTACAAAGATGTCTGCAACCACTTTATTTGTGCAAAGTACACTTTCAAGGAAATCTATTAAAAAAACATCTAAACTGGGCAAATAGTCTCTGTCCAGTGGAGAAGTTTTTTAACATTTGAATGAGCCATACTTTTTTACATTTAGGGCTTCATTGCATCGAATTTTACAGACCAGTGTTTTGTGAATTACAGATTGTACTCATTATTTTTTGTGTCTTGAAGTAACTGGTGAGTAGGATTCAGGTGCAAAAAATAGGCAACCCGCCGCAGCTGCTTTAGCAAAAATATGGTGTGGATTTAACATTACCTAAAATCACACCTTCTTGTTTAATTATAGTTCCTGCAGGTGGGAATTCAGAAAGTCTACTTCCAGCAATCCAGGAAAAAGAGACTAGGAACATTTCTGTTATTTACTAAGTTGCATTTTAAGGTTTTAATCAAGGTCAGGCAAAGAGAGCTAGAAGTGTATTTTCCTTTGAAACTTTATTACAAATTCACCGAACAGACTAAATAAAACAATGAATATTTATATTATTTGACACATAATAATCTGGAACATTGTTAACCTTATTTAGCACTCTTTATCTTTCAACAAATCAGCTAGATAATGTGTTAAATGCATTTCCCTTTTTTTTTTTACTCACTCTGCATAATTATTAGGCATGTGAACTAGAGCTTATTTCAATGCTCTGGGGCTTTAACAACATGAGGAAAAAAATATATATAATGAAGTACCTGAACATATACATGCAAATGAATATACATAAAAACATTCATCTCTGACAAAATAATTAAATTTAGAAAGCATAGCGTTCAATAGGTTTGATGAAAATGAAAATTAGTTTCATTACTTTCCATTTTGTATTACAGTAGTTGAAATAGTTACTGCTAAAACATTGGAGTACCGCAATATTTTTGCAGGCATTAAAATAGATAGTGGTGCTCTTTCAGAAGGAGACAACTAAAACAATGATTGATTAGATTAGATTCAACTTTATTGTCATTACACAGGTACAGGCAACGAAATGCAGTTTAGGTCTAACCAGAAGTGCGATAGTAGCAAGTGCAGGATAAATAATGGTTCCAAAAATGCAGGACATGGGTTTCTACTGAATAAATATAGAGATGAATACCATTATAAACAGAATTTTACTGATAGATTTGTCCTTTAAATATAATATATTGATAACTAGTGTTATGAACTAAATTTACAGCTGATGCAACCCGTGATTGAGGATGATGAGTCGCTGCAGATTTTCCTCATGAATGGATTCGTCTTGTAATTTCTGCCCGTTTTAAATGGTTGACCATACCTGACCTATTTATTAACTAATTCACCTCGTTCCACTATTTCAGGTAAAGGTAATTGAACCAGAATAATATATTAATGTAGGGAACACTCTCAGCAAATACTATATAAACCATTGTGAGTTTACCAGCAATGATATTACTGATAGGTTAAAGCTGATAAATGATTTTAAACCCACAATAGTTGTTGTTGGTGCTTTTTAGGTTTAGTCTGCTTAGAAATGGTAATACATTTTTTATCAGCATGCATAAGGTATTTAAGATTCAGTGGTGGACAAAGTACTTAACAAAGTACTTGAGTAAAAGTATTGATACTAGTGTTGCACCGATACTAGTATCGAGCAGGACCCCGATCCAGCACTAAAATGGTTGTATTGGTATCGGCAAGTACCAACAAATAGGGCACTGATACCATTCTAGAGCCAAAAGGTTATTCATCTATTGTCACCCATTCCAGGTTGGCAATAAAAAGTTCTAATGGATTCACTTTTCTATTAGTCTTTTTCCTGCTTCACAAAAGGTAGGCAGCAGCGACAAAGCCATGATGGTAATTATTTTACATCCACTGCCAGGTATCGGGTATGTGAGCCAAAAAATGGCATCAGTGAAACACTAATTGATACTAATGGTCAAATCTTACTCAACTACAAGTAAAAGTTACTTGGTCAATAATCTACTCAAGTTAAAGTATTGAAGTACTCACTTTTTAAAATACTAAGTATTAAAAAGTATGTGCATTTCAAAGTACTTAAGTATTAAGCATTACATTTTCTAATTGTACATTTCTGTACAATTAGAATTTTTGTCGTAATTTTAAAAAACCTTGTAAACTTTTAGAAATCACCTGATGTATTGATGCATAGAACAATTCTGCTACAAATTCTACACCACCTGTAAATAAAGCTTCATTTGGCTTCAGGATAGACAAGTCCAAGTAGCGCCATCTCACTGCGGGGCTGAGTCCGACGTGTCTTTTAGATGTACAGCATGAGCAGGTAGATCGCAACAGAGCATTGGGCCGCTCAGTGTGAGAACATACATTGTGAGTTGTGAACTTTTAAACCTTGTTGTTTCATCGCACAGTGTGAGCTGTAGCTGCGTGCAATGATTGAAAATATCGCACAGCTTATGCCCTGTTTAAGCTGAGCTAAAAGGCAAAAACAGCTTCCTGGAAATGTAGTTGAGTGAAAGTTATAAATACCGCCCCAAAAAATGGCTCAAGTAAAGTAAATGTACTTTGTTTTTTACCAGTGGTAAGATTTATAATTGAATCCACTTCCTGATTCTCAATAAATATTGACTGAGATACAGACACTGATGTGCAATCGATTTCCTGGTTTCAGTAAAATAAGGTTTGACTCACTTTGAGTAGGTGGGTTTGGTTATAACCTACAGGCAAGCAGTCAGAGCAATACCATTAGAATATTAAAAATAAAACAATAGAGGGGATTAAACTTCCCTTTGGATCACAACACGAGAGAGCTCAGAGATTCCTTTCCCAATCATCTGCATCATATTATAGTACCTGACAAACAGTTTGCAGAAATGAAGGGTTGTTTGTCTGGGAGCCTAATTAGGAGAATATGACTATCTCATGGGGCCACCCTGTGTCTCTTCATTTTATAAGCTTCAGGTTTTCTATAAAAAAAACAACCTGTCATCTGCAGGCCAGCCTTGAACTGGAGGCTGTTACTGCTTCATTAGAGAAGAGTGGAATCAGCCATTTGTTCATAAGACAGAGGAGATCATAAATCATATTAGAAGGATAAGAATATCCAATATACTTTATCATCTGAGAAAAGCTCTTCTCATTTGCAAACTAGTTAGAGAACTGCCAGTGTCTGTCAGGATGTCAAAAATAACCCCGGTCACATACTGTCATGTGAAAAAGTTGGGACACACCAGTGATTTAAAAATATTTCATTAAACAAGGTGCAACCCTGCAGGAATAAGTGGCTATAAATGGACAGATGGAACTAAACTCTCAAAAACTTTTTTCTTTTTCCAGGCAAATACATTTTTGGACACCTTACCCCTAATAGCTATAATTACACCTTGGGCTCAGTGTGAAATCACACTAAAGGATCTCAATAAGATCAGGAACTATGTTTAAACTCTAGAACAAACTTTCAATATCAAAGTCCTCAGGGAGTCCTTCCTGAATTTAATGTTTTCCCATTTGTTTTTAGCACCATCTGATAAAATGTGCATGATGGTCAGCCCTTATCCTTTAACCATGTAACTTCCACCTACTACGAGGTCATTTTATTTTAAATGTGCTAAACTTTAATTTTATTTAGATTCAGTGTTGAACTGGTTTGTCTAAAAAACGAGATTCCCAAAGTACAGATTTTCTCTTCCTCATTCCCAGGAAAGTCTGAATTTTCTGTTTTTAATATAAACTAAATGTCTCCTTCTTTTTTTATCTTGCACTATTTTTAAATGTGTGCCGTTTCTTTCTGATCGCAAACGCTCAGCGATCTCTTAGTTTGATTAGAAACCTATTTTAGTGTCCTGGTGTCTGGTTTCAGGCTTAGCTGCTAGGGACCCCATATTGTTGGGATTCTGGAAAGTATTTGACAATTACAGACTATTTTCCAGACAATAGAAGGGCTGATTTTTAAGACCTCTTTAAATCCCTTAGCAGACTTATAAGCTTTCTTCTTTCTGAAGGCCTCCTAAAGTTACCTAGTTTTTCACTTGGTTTTCACTCTCATTTTAGTGTTGAGAGCACCAAAGAAAATGTCTTGACTTATTAGCAAGTTAGTATAGGGTTGCAAAGAATGATTACTTTGCAAATTGATTAATTTGTTGATTATTTTTCAATTAATTAATAATCGGATAGCCAAAGATTCCTTAAAGAAGATTCTGTTACAGAATTAAACAAAGTGAAACTTTTCCACTTGAGGGGAGTTCTGCTGGAGTATATTGACAGGTTGTTTTTTTTTTTATAGATATTTGTATGTATATATATATATATATATATATATATATATATATATATATATATATATATATATGTATTTGTTTAAATTTAGGTATAATTACTAATGTAAATGGGGTTTGCTCTGTCAGCTAAAGGCATATTTTACTGTCTGTGATCCAGTTAACGATTAATCGATTGCTAAATTAGTTGACGAGTATTTCAATCGATTTATTACGATTAATCACAATGTTTCAGTCTTAAATTAGTATTTATCCTATTCAATCATCCATTCACTGACTCCCATTAATTATAATCAATCTCTTCAACTTATATTAATTTAGATTTTCTTTTTAAGTTTCATATTATCTGTTTGTTGTCTTCATAGTATATATATTTTTTTTTATCTGTGACATCTTGGAGTTTTTTTTTGCCGCATTGGTTAGCGTGCACAACCCATGTACGGAGGCCTTAGTCCTCCATGCGGGTGCCTCAGGTTCAAATCCGGCCTGTGGTCCTTTCCCGCATGTCTCCCCCTCTCTCATACCCTGTTTCCTGTCAGTCTACTGTCGAAAAAAAAAAAAAAACGAGCCACTACTGCTGAAAAAACTTAAAAAAACAAAACAAACAAAAAACAACTTCATTGCAGCAAAGTAGGTAGTTTTTTTAGGTTGCAAAAAGCAACACAGAAAGTTGGCACTTTGGTCTTTTTGGGCTGAAATACATACTCAGAGAAAATACTGGTGGGTTTAGAATCAGGAACCTCTTAACTTTGGGAGACAACCAGGGAATCTAAACATTTTCAGCTGTTTTTAGTTAATTTTAGGTGTTTTTAAACTTTACAAAGGTTCGAGACACAACATGAGCTGGACAGTGCCTCTTAGAAACCATCCAGATCTTATTATCGTGACAAATATTGACATGTTGAATCTCAGTTATGTCTGTTGGATCCAAATAAATAAAGTAGTCTGCCTTAGTTTGATAGAAAATAGATCTACAATTATATCACACCTAAAAACCGTTTTGTGAAACTACATACAAATAAGCCTAATTGGGTTCTAATTTTCTCCTCCAATAGTGGACAATAATAAGGTTTTGCTTAACCAACATAAACTAGGTCGCTAACCGCCAAGTGTGTCGTAGTGGGCCACAAACATCTTCTTCCATAGGACACAGACTCTTCCAAACACTGGCCCTTTTTTCCCTGTAATGGATTGATCAGTTGTGCATGCTAAATTCCCAAGGACGCAGACATGACATGAATCTTAGTGCATGCAAACACACACTCGTGCATGCAGGGCATCAAGCATGCAGGCTACTAGACAAACAAGCCTCTTTCCCCCCCGTGAACCCCCACCTCCCCTGGCAGCGGTGAAAGAGCAGTATTGTTAATATCAACCTTCGCCAATCCGTCTTCCAAGGGGAAAGAAGAAAAGATGACCTAAATTTGACATGACCGGGGTGCATGTTGTCAAGGATGACTGGGTTTATATTCTAATGGATGCACTTTACACAAGCATGAAAATGTTTTCACTCTCTATTGATGAGGTTGTTTAGTAAAGCGATCATTAGACTCAAAAAGATATTGTTAAACTCGATGAAACTTTATAATAAAGCTAAAATAAAACCAAAACAATCAGTTAGGTAATGTGGTTAAGCACAAACACCTGAGGATACCTAAGGTCGCACAAACAAACACACAAAAAACAGGTTAGTAACGCATCAGTGCTTGGCTTGCTTGTCTGGTCTAAGGAAAAGGGGGTGGGGTAGGTCGTCTTTAACCCTTCTATGAGTGTGTGTGCAAAAGTGGGAGTGACCGGCATACCTTTACACCCCAAACACCAATAGAATCCCTCCTGCTCCCCCTCCCTCGTTTTCCCACCACAGTAGCCCGCAGTCATTTAGGCAAGCTGCACTCAGCAGAGCCTGGCTGCTATCTGCAGCATGGATCTACATCTGTTTACCTCCTCTCTCCCTCTGCTTTAACGGTGCCGTCTTCTACAGCCAACTCCTCCTGGCCTGTGAGCACGTATCACGTTGGCTGTTTTTAAACTTTAACCTTTAATGATGGACCAAACATCAATGTTGTAGGAGGCATTCTGCTGAGGCTAAGGAAAGATGCTTTTGGTGTAACGTGGAATTTGGTGTGAGAAGCGTCTTATGTAAGTAAAAGTCCATACCTTCACAGAGACAGGATTCAAAGGAAAGCATGCTGGATGTGCAAAACAACTGGATCTTACTGCTTAAACTCTGCTTCCATTCATGATTAAATACACTATGATTAGTTACTCTGTATCCTAACAAACAAATATAAACCATATGCAGCATATGCACAGTAGAATTGCTCATTTTATCATTAGATTTTTGTATATTTTATTTTAAGTCTGCATATCTAATGTCAAATTTCCAAAGTGTGCTGGGAAAAAAACCCTCCAAAAATCCATACCAGTTGAGAAGTTTATCTTTTTCATTAGACATGGCTTGCTTAGTATTAAATTATTTATATTCTTTTTTTTATGGTAAAAATGTGTTGAAGTTTTATTATAGTCGTGGTGAAGATGCAGTGGCGGATGCTGCCCTCTATAACAGCAGAGGCTCAATCGTGTTAATTAAATCCAAACTTTTTGTTCAATTAACAATTGTTTTAAACACATAGAGCACATCACTACCATGGGTGAAAATAGCTGTTAAACTCCACAAACCATGGCAAGATTTCAGCTCAAATGACTGTTGTGACTGAATTATCACTTTTCCTCTCGATTCATGAGGAAAACCTCCTTGCTGTCTGGCCAATGTCTTTCAAAAATACTTAAGTATGTTGACCAATCAACTTTGAGTACCCAGCTTCACAACCTCCACTGCTCCATAGGCCCTCTAAAGCCGGGCATATGCTGTACGATTTTTTGCCCTTTTCAGAGGCGATTCTCCAGTAGTGTGAGAATTTTTCCGGTCGGGCCGACTTTCAGCCTGATCATGTGTGGGTGTAGTTTACAGGGGTAACGAAGGGCGTCAGCCTCTCCACGACCACCCCCCGATCCAGGAATTTTAAGGCCAAAAAGAGAAAATCAAACAGGTTTGAAATTCAGTCAGCCTTCGTAAGGTGGTCATGGGCAAATCGCTCAGTGCGCAAACAAGGATTCTTCTTCTACATCTTCCTCTCAGAAGTAAAAAACAGAAGCATGGCGGGGGTGCGAGTAAGATTTTCTGTAGATTGACCAGACCCTAGTGGCCACGTTTGCTCAGCCATTTCTTTGTCCAAATAAGATTTAAAATGTCGCCTTTTCATTTTAGGGCTTCCAGCACACAAAATTGTACCAAATTGCCAAGGAACGGTGTTGATTTTCCATCTTGGGTTCCCCAGAGGGCTTAAAGTAACTACTGTGCACTGTCATTAAAAAAATATGCACAGCTGTTCTCCTGGTTTCTCCGTCAAACCCAGGCGCCGTTGTTTTGAGGAAAGCTTAGCAGACAGAGAAGCCTAGCATAGCGAATGCACACACTGCCGCAGCTGGGGCTTAATAAGAAGCAGCAGGTTTTACATGCAAAGGCAGGTTTTTGAGCAGCAGCGCTTAGCGGCGTCTGAGCAACTGAAACAGCCGTCCGGAAGCCTTTAATGCTACGTTTGCTTTTATTATCCTGCTGCCCTGAAGCAGTTTGGATTATTTTAGATGAGAAAAACACCTACCAGCTGCCAGCGGTGAACCGCGGCGAGGAGGCGACCCGGCCAGAAGCTGCTGATGAAGGGATTCCTACTGTCGGTACGACCGCTGGTATGTGGGGGTCTGAGCGTCTCCGACAGAAAAAATATTGGAAGGCAGGATTATAATCTGAATGAACTGACGGCACTGAATACCGTTTTCAGGTGTATTTTCTCACTTAAACACATATTAAAACTACTTTTATTCCCACTGATCACAGCAAATATAGCTGCAAGGCAGAGAAAGGATAGTGAAGCTCCACCCATGGCGCCTCAGACACACTTTTGCACCGTGAGCAGCCAGAGCAGCAAGCTGCTTCAGCCCGTAGCGATCAGAACTAACTGGTACAAGCAGCAAAAATTACTGCAGCAGGCGAGCGATGTTTGCTGCTTTGCTGCGATCGATTGTGAAAGCAAGCTGCTACTGCGATAAGCGCACTGTGCTAGCAAGCGAGCATGCTTTTAACTTCAGGGGCATGTAGCAGTTCTCTTGCGTAAAAGCAGGAGCCGACTCTCCGCGAGACTTCTGAGCCTGTGGAGGTAGCGGGTGCGGTGCTCTGCAATTACAAGTCTGTATTTCCCCACAGACCACCAGGGCGGCCGAGAATACCTTTGTTCAACCTGAAATGAATCATTTAATCATCCATGGCGTTATGGAACACATTAATTAACTGAAACATGTTGCATAGTGTGCCTTTAGCGATGGCTTTTAGGCGTATACAGTGTGAGCAGGTAGATCACATCAGTGTGTCCGGCCACACATACACCATGTGAGAGCTGTAGCTGCGTGCAGCGATAGAAAAAAATCGAACAGTGTATTTCCGACTTAAGAGGTTTTGCCTCACTGGAAGTGAGCGTATTTTGCGCTTGTTATCCAATCAGGGCTCTACTTTCTCACTGCTTATTTCTATAGACAGAGGCTTAAACCTCAACAGGGTTTTTTTAATAGAGGCTGACCAGCAGAATCCTGCTGCTCCAGAGTGAAGGAGCGAAATAAAGAGCTGATTAATGCACAACATACTCATTAAACCAGGCGAATTTTAGTCTACATTTAATGCAATTTAATGACTGCATTTCTGAAGTTTAATGATGCATGTTTTACCAATATTTTTTGTTCAATTTAGAGGGGAGGTTTAGCTTCCCTAGTATTTAATGGGAAATCACCACTGGGAAGATGTAAAAGTTAGTGCTGGATCGGGGCCCCCCTGATACTGGTATTGGTGCAACACTACTTAATAGTACGGTAATCACAAATGTAGCTAGGCAGTTTTGAACTAGAATTATTATCATTAGCCAGCTGTCAAAACAAGTATAAAAGCATTGTGGTTTGATTTGTATTCATGAAGACCTGTGAAGGGATCAAAACGGTAAAAAACAAACTGAGACACATACTGTATGAGAGACAATTATGCCTGCATCCAATCACAACCAAGAGATATTTATAATTCAACATATCAACTTCACATTTGGGCTGAATAATTAATATCAGCTTTAATATAATGGGAAATTAAAAAAAGTGCAACTTCTAAAAACAAAAACAGAGACACTCACTTTTTGCCTTGTTATATTTAACGAGGGTAAGACATCATTTCTCATTCGAGCCCGTTAGATGTTAGTAAACCCAAAACCTTCAATTGGGTCTGCCGCCACACAGAACGGAAGAGAGAGGTGCAGCTAGTGGACGAGTGAGCACATTTTCACATTTAGTGAAGTTCTGACAATGGATTTTAGACAACAGAGTGTAAGCATGTGGTTAGTGCAGAGGACATTCAAATTTTATTTTTTGTCAAAATGGTAAAGCCTTAACTATGGAAATAAGTACCTGCAGAAACCCTTGCATGAAAGTAAATAGCTGTAAATATGTAGATCCATGAGTGGAATCTAGCTTATGATAACATGTTAAATGTTTTCCCGTCTTTGGAATTGTATATTGGGGGTTTTGGTCTGAATTCTGTGGAAATTGACTTTTGATAATAATACTTCATGAAGTTGTTTTTGTGTGACGGATGATATTTTGGCGAGCTTTGAGCCTCCCTGTTAAAGCTTTTGCTAAACGAACATATTTTTCTGACATTAGACCTGGGTGTTGAAATGAGAGGTAAACTCTTTCTGTTTCCTTAAATGTCACTGTGCCTCCATCATGCGCTCTCCACAGCACTCTGCTGTTAACCATGAAGGTTCTACATAGCAATTCCTTCTCTGTTTCACATAACTTTGACCTATCGTTTGAGGAGCCACAGTATTCAGATTGAGATGTTGCAATAAAAATAATCATATTTCAACCAACTCTGAATGCGGTTTGGGGTTGAATTTGTGTAATTATAGTGTCATGACTTTTTAAAATCTATGTGGAACAATGTGGGTATAGGCCCTAAAGCTGATTTTGGCATTCTGAACAAACCCTCAAATAAAAGATGCTCTTATTCAGGTCTGATTGTGAGATTATTCAGAAAAAATCTCTTATTTTTACCTTCCTGTCTCATAACTAACAGTCCTTGTCACTCTCTGCCAGTCGCTTTGTTCCCTTTCTTTCACCTAGAACCTTAAATCTGTACATATATAGACAGACTGGCTGGCATATAAATTGCCTTCCTTCTTTTCTGCAGCTCACTCTTGTTTTTTATGATCATGTCCTCTTCCACTGCTGTGACTTTTCTTTTCCACCTACCTCCATCTATTTCTGTCATATTACATTGTCCTTGGCTTTCCCCCCAGTCGTTTTCTGCCTATTCCAACTGCGGCCCTCGGTTTTGACAGTCTTCCTTTGCTTCCATATCTGATTTTCTTTTAGTTATTTCATCATGTTCAGCTTCTAAAAAATGTATCCGTTATATTTACAGTGCATAAGGCCTGTTTCATCTTCTTTACCTGATATAACATTACATTCTTCCATCTCCAATGATTTTCACCACTTTCCCAACCCCCCACCTTTACTTCCCCTCCCCTGTATTCTCTTTCCCCGTTTTTCTCCTTCTACCTTGTGGCTCTCCTAGGCCCACGCTAATCTCACTCTTCCTCTCCTATATCAGTCTTTTTGTCGCCTGTTTCTTCAGGCTCTTGCTGATACCTCACTTCTTCGGGCCACTGCAGTTTGGAATAGACAACTTTTGGCTTGTTTTGACAGTTTACTAACTGGCTGATCCTGCTATTTTTCACATGCAGGAGTCGGGTCATTTCTAATCTTTGCAAAATTGACAGTTTTCTGTAATGAACAATGGGCGAGAAATATCCCTCTGTGAATGAAGGCAAGACAAGCACTTGCAACTGGTGAGGTGTTAGAAAATATATGACAAAACTTTGCAACTTAAAGTTTGACGTGGCCCTCTGTTGGTTTCCAAATGCTGAACAAAGAAAAAAAAATAGCAGGCTACAAACAAAAGCTAACTGAGAAGCTCTAGCTCCGCCACTGTTCCTCCGCTTGGCGTGGCACAGTCCGGCCTGCCTCGGTGGAGCTCTCGAGATAGCAGCAGCATGTGCGCTTAGTATATAGTCCTATATTTTATTATTTTTGATGTTTAGTAGAAGCAAAATACGGGCAGAGAAAGCTAGCAGGCTACAAAAAAAGGTTAACTGAGCTCTGCCGCTGCTCCTCCACACCCTTGGGGCCGGTCTACCCCGGCGGTGTAGACCAACTGCAGCTAGACAAGAAAGTTACAGGTCTAGTACTCCCTAGTGGCCAAAAGTTACATTGCGTGCCTTTAAGTTATGAGAACTTTAAAGGTTTTTTCCTTAAAGTAAAAAAAGTTTTTTAAACTTGTAAGAAGTTCATGATTTTTGGGAAAAAAAATATGGAAGCCTTTGTGTTATTGTTGATCTGCAGTGGTTCAACATATTTTCATTATCAGTTCGTATGAAATCGTACGGAAAAGTTATGCACAGTATTTCGTACGTTTTCGCACAGATCAGTGCGCATGCACAGGCAGACAGAGGAAAAAAGCAGATCCGCGGACGGACGTAAAACTGGGAAAAACAGTGCAATAATCACTTCTTCAGGTCTCTAACCAGGTTGCTTGCTGTTTTGTATCTTAGGGTTAGGGTCAGGGTTAATTGTATGTTAAATTCTATGTTATTTAATGGTGTGTAAGATGCGCATGCGCAAGGATATCTTGTCTCGACGCAAGACGTAAAAATAAGATGAAATGCGATGAAAAAAATTTCTAAAACGCGCGAAATTACGGTGTATAACTTTTCGTACGATTTCATACAAACTAATAATGAGAATACACTGAGTGGTTTGGGCTCTCAGATTGCATTTTTGCCCAGATCCCCTATCATAACCTCCTACCCTAACCAAAGCAAATGTTGCGGTTGGACTGCAGGACTTTAGATGATTTGCTGGGTTCCTTTGTTCTCTCCACAATGACACGCGGTTTAATTTAGTCTTCGAAGGCTCACCAATGTTCAATCCTTTAGATTGAAATATTTCTCTAATGTAATTAAGTATAAAAAAACAACAGCTCACATTTAACAACTGTTGGGGTTGACCATGTTGCTTTTTAAGTTATTTTAGCTTCTTTTATTTCATATTCCAGCGGTCCAGCAATCATGCAGCCTGAATGGAGCCGAAACCAAGCTGTCTGTCACGATTTGTATTGAAGTCAGTTGAGGACCCAGATGCTGAGACCAGGAGGCAGAGGAGAATCTTGTAGATTTAATGAAAAAAAAAAAAAAAAAAAAAACAGGCAGACAACCAAAAATGCAAAATACTAAGAACTAGTGATTTTATGAGATAAGCCGAGGCTTCGATGCGTGTTGAGTACTGGAGGGGGCGTTTCCTCGAGGCCCGTATCAAGGCTTTCTTCATTTACGGGGGGAGCCAAAATAGATGATGTCCTAAGCCTCGCTACCCACTATAGCACGTGACCGCTTCGGGAAATGGTTCAGCTCGCCTGGAACTTTGGCAGGCGTTTTCACTGCCTCAGTATTCAGTCAAGATGTTGTAGTTTGCAGGAGAGTGGGATAGAGTTTGGATATATTCTAAGAATAGATTGGTGTTTTTTCCAACCAATCTAGTTGGTTAAAACTAGTTTGGTTAGATTAAACAATGTAATGATCAAAATCTGAGCAAGCTATTGATCTAAATCATACAGCTTTTTGTTGATTAGTAATCTACATAGTAGCTTTAGTTGTACGATATGGAATACCAATCAATGGGTTGTTGGTTCAAGACCCCCCTCAGACTTTTAAAAGTTTTGATAAAACACATCTAATGTTTTGGCTAATGTGACTAATTTGCATTTGTTGCCCTAGTTTAAATATAGATCGGTAAAACACAAAAAAATAGTTTGGTGGGTAATAACCAAAAGATTGGTTGAACACATAACTTTGAACCCTAATTAAAACCACAAACAGTGGAAAAACTATTACGTTTAATTAAAAATGACTAACTCCTTTCATTTTCACATCATTGGCCAATTTGCACAATGGCTTTAAATGTCTGTTGGGGCTTATTTCACTAAAATGGCAGAAAAACTGTGTACCTAAAATTGTTGTTCTATTCTAAGACATTTTACAAACAAAAAAACTTACTAAAGATTTTATTTTACAGACCAAACATTAACACTTTCAAATGAACTTATATGGGGAAAAAAAACAAACAATAAAAACAATATTGCAATGAATCAGTTATATTACAAACTGTAGTTCTGCACTCCACCAGTAGGTGGTGACATGTTCACATGAGGCCTCATGAACTTTGGGGATCGTTGAAGCAATTTGGCCAAACGATTCAATGCCTCATGAGGCTTCATCTCACTATCACTACTAAGAATCAAAAATCCAGAAAGCATCAGGGAAAACTCACGTGGGGAACCAGAGACGAGGGAACAACAAAACAACAACAAGGAACCAGCACTGAGTGACTGCAGAGGTGGAGTATATAAGGGGAACAGAACAAAGGATGGACTAATGAGCTGAATAAGGAGCAGGTGTGAGTGGAAGTAACTAGAAGGAAGCAGAGGGGAAAGGAAACAGGCACAAGGGGGTGACAGAGAGTAACTAAAGTCTGAATAAACCAAAGATCAACAAAACAGAATAACTAAAAACTGAAAAGTAAAAACTCAGAGTCCCAAAAGGGGAGAACCAAGACACTGTCCAAACTACACTGTTTGTCAGTATTAATTCATGGCGGAAATGATTTGCTTATATAGACCTAAATTGACATAGATACTTTCTTTTTCATCAGTAACTAATATCATCATTTGAAAACTGCTTCTTTTACTAATGTTTAACCAAAAAGTTGTTAAACAGTAATCAAAAACAGGAGAGGAGTTTGATCACTAAAACTCTGCTTTTGGGTAAATAGTAGCCAGTGTGATCCCTATTGTGATGAATGAGCAGAGGGAACAATAATAGCAAGCAGATTAACTTTTAAGGGTTTGAGAAGGAATTTTCGCCTCAGAGAGGTTATTCAGGTATATTATGTGCCTTATTTACACAACATGCTCCAAAAAAACTGTTTTCTACAAGGACCTCTAGCAGCTTACATCCCTTCAAAGACTACTCAGGCCTATTCCTCTCAAATATGAGCTAATTTAAATTACTTATTTTAACTAGAACTAAAGCTATTTTTTGGATGAAACATTTTGGTGTCGGAGTCTTATGTTTTTAGACTTTAATGGATTAGAATACCCCATATTATGGTTAATATAATTAAATATAATTGTGAACTTCATGTTCTGTAAAACAGAGAAAACAGATTTGAGAATGGCATCTTAATATATTGTATTTTTTCTTTTATTGTGAGGGGGGGTGTAATTCAAAAGGCTTCCTCTGCTTCCTTTGATGTCAGAGGACATCTTAGCACTCACACTGAGTGAGATCCCATAAACAGTTGTCTTTCACTGGCACATTTTTACTGGAGCAAAGAAACATGCCAGCAGCAATGTTTCCAAACGCCATTTAAGTCTTCACCAAATCTGTGGGTGGTTGGACTGTCTAAGCCTGTTTAAAAATTCAGTACCATTATTATTTTATACACCGTTGCTGTGCTGTTATGTGTTAATTGCTGTTCATGATTATGAGTTTGAATCCAAATTTCTCCCACATTGCCTCGCTGACTTAATGTCACACATCCACCCTACTTTCCATTAATTGCTTACATGAATAGAAAAGCTTTGTGGAAACAGAATAATAAGCAGATACACTAAGGGAACTTTATTCGCTTGGTGAAACCTTAAGGGACTTTAATTATGACACATTCATTACCAAAGTGATATATAACTGTAGAAAATAAACAAACAAGAAGAAACTGAGTTCAGCATCTTTGACGTAAACTCTGCATTCTGTCAGTGTTTAATGTTTGTGTAAACAGCATTATTTTGATTTTCTGTAAAACCTGTGGACCTTTACTATGCATTTTAAAGTTTTTTTATGCCCTCTGATTGAAGTTTTTTATTAACTAACCTTTTATGCACTTTTTAGAATGCATTAATTTTTAGAACCCTTACAGAAAAAATGAAATGTAGCATTGTCTCCTAAATACTCCTAAATATGTCACAAACCTATGTTTTATGTAGCCTGTTCATTTACATTGGCTTGCAAGCAGAATATGCTGTAAGTATTACGTTTCTCTGAGCAAAACAAACAAGTTTTTAAATGCTAAATGCAACATTTCACATAAATCATCTGGATTTATATGCATTTTGAGGACATTTCTAGCCAGATGTATGGATGTTATTTTCCTAATCATTATTAAGCCAAAGGTAGACGATGTTTGATTATTGGTTTTGCAAAAGGTTTCAAAGTCTCTGTAAAAAGATGTGATGATTTCACATTTTCTGCTTTTGGTTGCTAAGGATGCTACAATTCTTACAGGGCTTACCTGCAGTGACAGTCCTGTTAGTGCTATGCAGTGTGAGGGAAAACCTATTTTTTAAATAAAACATCTGCATTTTTATCCAGACAATAAATTTTTCACACATTCTTGCAGTTGCCTACAACACTTTCAGCACAATGTGAATATGTGCTGGTAATTATCTACAAAATAAAAAAAAATGGAAAAACAGTATAAAAATAGTCATATATAAGCAGAGGTGGAAAGAAACAAAGTACAAATACTTCTAGGGCTACAACTTACAAATATTTAGCTAATCTATGAACCTGTTGATCATTTTTTTTAATTAATTGATTAATAAGCAGATAACTAAAGATTGCTTAAAGAAGAATTTTGAAAATAATAAACCAGGTGAAACTAAAATTTTTCCACTTGAGAAGTTCTGGATAACGCATATTGACAGATGACAAAGTTATCTTTATATCTTAAATGGAAAATGTTTATATATTTGTTTGCAGTTTTGATATAATCACTGCACTAAGTGGGTTGCTCTGTCAACTCAAGACACTTTTTAGAGTCTCTATACTCAAATTAACGATTAATCGATTACAAAATTAGTTGACAATTATTTCAATAATCAATTAATCACGAGTAATCCGATTAATTGTTTCAGCCTCAAATACTCTGTTACACTACTTAAGTAGAAATTTTGTCTATCTATGCTTTTTTTTTATACAATTATCTCTAAATTCCTCTCCTTTCATTTTAAAAATGCTGCTTAGTTTTTTTTTATTCATTTAAGCTTATTTTCCTTATAGCCTGTTGGTATTTAAAAAAATAAAAGCCATCAAAATAATTTGTTTTATCGAGACAATTCATTTCTTTGTGGTTTTACTCAGTGCTGCACCAACTCGTTGTTCACCACGTACCAAAATAAATCGTTTTTCAAGATGATGCAAGTTAGATTTGACACCATTAGTTAGAAAAATAATTAAAAAATTAAGTATAAGGAAGTTATCATCCAGAATTGTAGAAAAATGTTCCTTTAATAGGGTAGTACAGTAAAGCATCTGTCCTTAACATTTTTTCCTGCATTACTTTTACTTTCATACTTGAGGTTGTATTAAAAATTGGCATTTTTACACTTGAACTTGAGTAAAAGGTTAGAGTTGATACTCTAACTTCAACAAAAGTGTTTTTAACAGTAGGATTTATACTTTTACTTGAGTAATAAACATTAATACTTTTGACATCTCTGTATATAAGTAGTTTAGATACTTTTGCAATCTATTTTAAAAAAAAAAGCAGCAGTTTCCCTTTAGATTACTCTGTATAGATGGATCAAGAACATATCGATAAACATGATAATTTTCAGCAAAAAGTCTATAAAATCACTTTACTTCTGTAGTAAACATTTGTTTTCTTAGTCTACTTTCATAGTAGTGATTCAACCACATTACTGGTGTCCTCCCCATGCTGGTGTTGCATGTAGCCCATCTGTAGGATTGTACTGGGAGTATCCATCTGTGAGGGTGTGTACACATGTGTGTCACACAGCTTAGTGGCGACCGGGGTTTGGGTCAGGAGTGTGTTTTTGGGGTGAAGGATTGGCTGAACAGTTGTTGGGGGAGTGGGTGTGTGGTTAGGAAGGTGGGGGGATGGGGGTTTAGGAATCTGTTTACAATAGCTTGAGGGGGAGAGTAGGGATATCAAGAAGCAGATTGGTAACTAGTTGGATAATGTCTGGTTTAGAGAAGAAAAAAAAGGAGTCATGAGAACTCATGTGAGGATTAAACATAAACCGAGGCAGAATGTTGAGCTTGAAGAAGGTGCATGAGGCATTCTCAGGAGGGAGGTTTCCAGTGACTGCTCTGCTAGATCTCTTTCCTTAGCCTGAAACACTGTACCGTGTGTGAGATTCTTTTTATTCATTCTTAAAAAGGTAAATTTATTTTGTTCTCACGAGTACCTCTGTGTTTGTGCTGTGTTCTGTCTGTCTGTATAGAATTTGAGGAACAGTTGTACGACACCAAGCTGACTGGCCAGACGTTTCGCCATCCGTCCTCGCAGAGCTCAGACGACACGTCCACGTCGCTCAACCGCTCGCCCATCTCTCTCAACAACAAGAGACCGGACTTCATCTTCCTGGTAAACAAACACGTATGCAGGTGTATCATGGTCTAATGAGGCAAAGACTTTCCTCTTTTCAGGTTGCTGAACCAGCCTTTGTAAATCTCCTTCTTACTATGTTTCTCTGGTAAATAAAGACGTGCATTCATATGTCAACACCCAAAGCTCTTTTTATCTTCAGATTTCCTTAATTCTTATAGAAATTACAAGGTCTCTTATGCGTTCCTGAGAGATTTTGGTTGAGAAGGTAGCTGTAGGCAGTTGTTGCAGATTTTTTGGGTCCAAATCCATGATATGAATCTCCTGCTCGAACACATCCCCAAGGCTCTCTGTTAGATTGAGATCTGGTGATTATAGAGGCCATTGGAGTACAGGAATCATGTTGAACTTTTCTTCTTTTTGAAGTAGCTACAGTATGTGAGAATGGGCATGATGTTCAACACCACCTGTCTAGGCTATATAGTGTAAATGGTGCACACTGATATTCATGACATTTATTTGTTTTCTTTATGCATCTGAGTCTTTAAAATGTCAGAACTTCAACGTAAAGTCTGTTTGCCAGCATCATTTATAACCATTAAATCTGATTTTATTATCCAACAGTTACCCTCCACTCAAGTAGCCTTTTTACTGAATATTTTTTTACTTTTACTTGAGTAGTTTCTTAGATGACTACTTTTTTTATGTTTTCTTGAGTAAAACAAATGTAAAAGTGGTGCTACTCTTACTTTTGTACAATTTTTGGGTATTCTACCCACCTCTGCATCCTGAAACATTTTTCCTTTCATTAATGCAGGTTTAATTTATTTATGTTGAGATTAATGGGATATTTTGCATTTCTTGTGTTGTAAAGTAATACCCCTTTTCCCACTGTTTAAACCTGGGAACTGCTATTAGTGGCAGTGGTAACAGCTCAAGCGACCCGAGTTAAAATCACCTCGGCTCTGATCCGCATGCCGTGAGAACCCCAGACACGGGTTGACATGTTAAATTACAGCCGCTTTCACACTGAAAACTTGTTTTCTTCTAAACCAGGTTGACCCGCCAACAATCGGCTTTTGTTTTTTTTCCCATTTGACTGAAAAGCCAAGTCTACCCCTCTGCTGTCCATCTGCATGGGCATTGTCCCCCATCACTGCGTGTGTGATGACAGCATCACGCTGGGTGAGCGTTGCTTATGTAGACAGTGCGACCGAAATCAGGGAAGTAGATAATGGAGAGCAACATGGACGGCAGCTGGAACGTACTCGAACAGTGCCTGAAACGACGAATCTCCTCTTCTCCGCGGATCATAAGGAGCTCACAAATCTCTCTGTCTTGCCAGCCCCGTGCCGTGTTTGTGGAATACTGGCCGAGTTGTTTGGGCTTGTTATTTAACGCGACAGTTGCGATGTTGTGATGCGTACGTTGCTCTCAAAGTTAATACGTAATTTAGCGGGTCAACCCGGTTCTGGTGTTTCCACTTCATGCCATTTACTTCACAGATTTCTGTCACACTGTCGACATCAGCTTACCAGCAGAGGGTTGAGTCGGCTTTTCGGTCAAATGGGAAAATAGCCAACAGCGGATTGTTAGCGGGTCAACCGGCTATTGAAAAACCCGGGTTTTCAGTGTGAAAGCGGCTCATTGTTCAAGACCCAAAGCATCATTCTCACATCAGTTAATGAGATGTTCATTGCAGTAATAGAGGTATATGGGGTTAATAAAAGCAAGTGTTTTCTCAATGAAACTACAGTTTCTCTAAAGGATCTTCCATTGAAACTTATGAATTTGAAATTTAAAAGAGAATTGCCTTGTTTGGAATGCCCTTGGTTTGTATTATTTCTTCTTCATTTAGAGTGCTCCTGTTCCAGACTTCAATTACTAACACAATGTGCGATCATATTTTTTTTCTCAGTGAATGGAGCAAATGACAGCTAAAAGTTGTGTTTTGACTAAACGCCTCATTATGTTTATCATCCTGCAAACAGAGCAGGCCGAACATGAATTAGCCAAAATCTGCTGTACAGCACATTCCTCCCCCTCATTCAGATTTAGCAGAGTTAGTCATCTTCCTCTTCTTTCTCTCAGCTGCTGTCTATAAACAGATCCTTAATGATCCTTCAGTGTCTTTCAAATAGAAATATAATGCTTAGAAAAAACACACTAAATAGAGCTATCTGACAGATAGTTCCTGCATACAAGGATGATACTAATAGATTTTTTTAAAGCAAGATAGTAATTCATTAGTATTTTTAGAAAGAATGTACGTGATGACAACAATATCTGCAGCTAAATCTACTCTGTGCTCTGGCTTTATTGCTCTGGAGGCTAAGACTAATTTCTTGAACTGCGTCACAATGGATTCACACATTTCCTCTACCCCAAGAATACCGCCACGCTTCCTGCTCATTACAGCTCTATTAGTTCAATTGTTTCCTTTGTGTCTCTGTGTAGTTTTGTTAATTTTTTTTCCAGCGATCATCGGTTTCCAATCTCTACAGTCGACATAGTTGTTATGTTGGCTTTTAAAGATGCACTGAAACATTTCCTGTACTTCAGAAGCCATGACCTCGTGAATATCCTGTCATGTTACAGTGAGATTCAAAGAAATGATTGTGGGTTTAATGAGAGTAGGAAGGAAGCATTCAGCTCTATTGAGCCCCCCGTTAGTCAGAAAATTATTACATTTGCAAGTCTCTTAGGATATATCTCTGTACTAGCTTTTTACATGTAAAACTGTAATTCTAGGACCGTGCTTCGGTGGGGCAGTGGTTAGCTCCAAAACCCATGTATGGCGGCCTTAAGGGCTGGTTATACTCCCGCAGCAGTGTGTTGCAGTGAGATTGCCCTGCAGACATTTTTGATTTATGCTCAATTTTGAAGGGTGGTCTGCGCTTATGTTATTCCATGCCACAAGGCAAGACGGACAATCGCGAACTAGCTGTGGGTCTAGATAACGCCGAGGCAGTCAGGAAGTGGTGGCAAGGATTTGTCGCGACAATTGAGGGACATGAGGGCGAAAAAGCGGGGATCCAGGTGGAAAAAGGGTCCTAAGCGTTCTTGCGCACCTCGCTCTTCTAGCTGATCCATCTTCACGAGTCGTTTTCCGCAATGGCGGTCGTACAAACAGAACAAGCCGTAAGGTACCAAACAGGAAATACAAATAGTGTAGAGCGGATGTAGATTTGACCAATCAGAGGCCTCCTGTCTGTGGCACTGTCTGCTTGTCACTTAGGCCCCGTCCACACTAAGACGAACCCTGGCCTAAACGCACAAATTTTTCACCAAACCAGCCTCTCATCCACACGAAGCCGGCGTTTCGGGGTCTGTAAACGATCTTTTTTATTCAGCCTTCAGAGTGGGAAGATTTGAAACGCCGTTTTCGCATTTCCATCTTCACGCTCTAACCGCATATTTTTTTACCGCGCATGCGTCATAGCGTGCAAGCCTCTAAACACGCATGCGCGACACAGTATCACAACAACAATGGCGCGTACTGTGTTGAATGGTTGCTGCTCATGCTACTCACCCTGCTGTCGGGACTTACAACAGAATCTTCTTCTTCTGGAATATCTCCAGGAACAACAGAGCAATATCGAGGACATAGTTCAGCACCTGAATTTGACTTAACTAACCGCGAAAATGGACCATAGTAGGGCAACCATGTATAAATATTAGTGCGCATGCCCAACATTTCGTGCGCTTATTTTTGCTTTGGCACCACAGCGCCACTTACAGGCCTGGCATACATTTTGCAGCGTTTTCATGCATTCGTGTGGACGCTCACATTTATTTTACGTCTCCGTCTTTACGACAAGCGTTTTGGAAAATATCAGCGTTTGTGTTCGTTTTGACTTCGTGTGGGCCGGGGCCTTAGTGTTTTGGAGAGGTGCAGCAGAGTGTCTGCGGAGGGGGCGGGGACTTCTCTGCGTTCACTGCAACACCCACTTAGACTACCTAGTTTGAAGTATAAATCAGCATTTGGTCATCAACGTAGCTGACCTGGGTTCAAATCTGACCTGTGGTCATTTGCTGCATGTTTTTCCCTGCCCCTTACCCCTTTTCCTGTTAGCCCAGTTTACAATGAATGAGCCAATAGTACCATAAGAAACCTCCAAAAAGGAAAAAGAAAAAAAAAACATAATTCTATGTTCTTGCATGGCTCAGCTTCGGTCAGTTTTTTTGTGCAGGTAATACAATAAATTCTCATTTAAAATGAAACCTGAACCATTACTGGGCTCTCATAACGCGAGAATATGCTTTAATCTAAACCCTTTTATTTGAACTTTGGCTCCAAGGTTAGTGTCCTGCTAGAAGGTAAAACTATGGAGCTGCTTCCATTTCCCCCTCTGCTCTGGTCATCCTCCCTTGCTACAAAAAGGCGTTCCCACAGCATGACCCTGCCACCACCATGCCTTATAAATGGGTTTGTGTATTTAGGAGGATGTGCAATATCATTTTCTTTTTCTCATCATATAGTATTAAATATTATCTAAACACTAACCAGAGTACATTTTTCCACATATTAGCTGGATCCCCAGTAGCTTGTGGTAAGATGGAAGATAACTTTTCATGGGTTTCTTTCCACAATAGACTACTTTCCTCAGTCCACGAAGTGCATAATGTATTATAGTTTGCCAGTTCATATGGATGGTCTTGTACTAGTGACTCAATTTAGTTAAAAATACACGTTAACTCTTGGTTGTTTAAAATGGAAACAGATTTTCTAACAATTTTTTTAACAAAACTACTGATAAGTTTTGTTTTATTAAATAGTCATAATCATTTAGAAAAGCTTTAATATTTGCAGCTCTAAACAGCTTTTAATCACCCTGACTTAGGTCAAAAGGGATTTGGATTTTAAAGGTTGCAGACCGTTCTAGTCAGTTTTTAGCCTCACATTCTCCCAGCAGCTTCGTGTCTTTTTTAATTAAATAAAATTATGAGTGCTTCTGAAAGACTCCATTTTTAAGGAACATGGTTGTCAATTTTTTTTAATTATTTGTTAAATATTTAAAAACATGAAAATATGCAAGAAAAGGTCCGGTTATTTATCTGATTATTTTATGTGATACTCTCTAGCCCGTTCACACAAACTTTAATCACCGAGCCAACCTGTTTAAGAAGTCCTTCCATAGAAAAACACTAAGTTCATCCCTTTGTTCTTCTCCTACTTCTAGCCGGCGTCCAAGCAGCTTTATGAAGATGAAACCACCTCCTCCGTGTTTGGCCTGAGGTCTGTGATCAACCCCTCGCCTTCCCCGACCCCGTCCCCCTGCGACTCAGATCGCCCCCCTCTGGGCTGGAGCAGCAACAACAGTAGCAGCAGCACAGCTACATCTGCCACCACAGGGCCGCCCGTCGCTGAGAAACCACGCTGGCACCCGTTGAGACGCACACAAGCTCACTGCATGCCACTCGATGTTACAGGTATTTCATTCATATATACATCAAAAGATCAGTGTTTGTTGTAAGGTGCAGTAGGTCCATTTTAGGGGAAAATTGACTCCAAGTCATTTCTTTGACTTTAATGAGGGATCCAACAAATTTACAGATTTTATTTATATTGAAATATTTCTCATATCTTCTGCTAAAAAGGAGCAACAGCATTTTCCAGACTATAGAGTGCACCTCACTATAAGGCGCATTCACTAAGTTTTTTGAAAAAACAGGAAACGTACCTATATAAGCCAAACCGGACTATAAGCCACTTATATCTACTGTCTCCCACCAAACCCGTAGGGGGAGCTCTACATTAAGGTGACCAGATTTCTGCGATCTAACCTAGGGACATTTTCAGCTCATAGATAAAAATAAATGCATTTAATTAAAATTAAAATAGGAAATGGGGACAGTGGTGTTTTCATCCATTTTTACATATTTATTAATATTTAAAGAAAAATCTAGTGTGAAATCCATTTCCTAAAATAAATAATATTAATCAATTAATAGTGCCATCTGGTCATTCTGTCTTCTTCCCTTGTGAGCAACATAAGATTGTGTTCAGCGACAGGCCACTTGGCAGTAATACAGAGTCTGTGGGAATTTAACCTTTTCCATTACAAAAAATTTAAATGAAACTTTTTATATATATATATATATATATATATATATATATATATATATATATAAATTTAAAAACCTTTTTTTTTCTACATAATGATAACTATAAAATGTAATGGCCTCCAGTTGTTTATACTGTATCCTGGACAGCTGCAGTGCATTGGGTAGGGGTTTGGGGGATTTTTTTTAATGTGTCATATTAAATTAGGCCTTTGTTTGCACATGTTATGCTCCTATGCTCCTTTTCGAGCTCCAAGGAAGTAGAAGCAGAGCAAGACGGGAGGGACAGCGGAGCCTGTAGGCTTTTGGGGTAACACATTGTAGCTGCGTCCAGCCGGCTGTGATAATGAACTTCCTCGTCTGTTTTAAAACTGGTGCACTCTGCCACTCGTCTATACATTAACAGTTGTTTCTGTGTGCAGCGTGCTCGCATGCTCTTTCTACAGTAACAACAGTTATGCAGTCGAACAGTCATTCCTTAAACGTTAAAATCGGGGACATTTCCGGGGACAGGTGCTCGAAAAGGGGGACTGTCCCCAGAAATCAGGGATGTCTGGTCACCCAACATATAGCCTGGAGTATAGACGAAGAAGAATGCTACCTCTTGTTAGGTTGTTAGCTCGCAGCAGCAAGAGCTTCTACTGAAAGATGGAGATGAAACCAATCTTCACATTCATTCGGTAGATTTAATGCAACAAATAAAAAACAATGTGTGAATTCGGGACATTTGTTCTCCATCATTCCTGCTCCTTGCATGTTTTTGTGCTAAATGAAAATTAGCCCCTTATTCTTCATTTCCAACTCTGACCTTTCCCCTCTGGCAGTTAATAAAAATCCCCAGAAAAGCTGCGCCGTCTTATAAGCTGCATTGGACAAAACCTGGGAAAAAAGTAGCAGATTATGGTCGTACGGTAGTACTTCGAGCCATATTATAAAAAATAAGATGGGATTATCTTAAAGGAGCTGTAAGTGAAGATTTACCACTAGGTGGGCCGTTGAGCAACCTTATTGTTGCGTAGAACAAATGATCATCTCCAGGTGAAACGGTCCATCGACCAAATGTTTCTCCACCATTTGCTCCTATGCTAAATGTTTTTCTGTTAATTACAATTTATGGGCACGAAAGGGCTAAGCTCTGACTGGCAGCTATTCACATGCACATACATTCACACACAGCTGGCTTGTAAAGTATGTACATCTGTAAAAGAGGTAGTGCATGACATCACACCATTTTCCATTTAGTCCTTCAAATGATAAATTTTTACTTTTTTCTAACTAAGATAATAAATTATTGCTTATAGGTCCTTTAAGGTTGTCGCTAATGGAGGATTGGTGCTGCATGTAGCTCCTTCAATCCCTATGTCCTTAAAAAAAAAAAATCAACCCATTAAAAGTCTGTCATGAACTGCTACCATTGTCTTCAGCTTTGACCTGAAGGTCAGGCCAGTTCCATCGATTCTGATTTCTGCCTAACAAGAACTCTGGCCTGTAACACAAAACATAACAAGGCAGATTGTTCGCATTTTCCTAAATCTTGACTGGAGATGACAATCAAAGACTATTATTTTAATTATTCTAACATTTTAGGCCATTACAGTATAAAGTAAATTAAATAGGGTTGACATTGGTCTTACCTCCAAACTTGGCCCTTTTACTATACTGCTTGGAGCTGACAGCCTAATGAGTCTCCCTGGAAAATGTCTCCCTGTTGACATTTTCAGTTTTTCACTGGATGGCCCCATAAATCCTGTATGACCTACTTTTTTCCCTCCCAGTTCCTTCCATATTTTTCTATTTCTTGCCACATTTAAGACCGAAAAACTAAAAATTATGTCAGACACATTTTGATGAAACAAATTCAAATGAACATGCTTTTTAAATTGAAATACATCATCGTCAGCATGTTGCCCAACTAATACAGACCCCTTACAAAGTAGTTCTGCCTTTTTAACTTCTTAGATATTAAATTATGTGATGTATTACATTAGTTATGTGATGGAGCAATGCATTGTGCAGTAAAAGGTAAATAAAACAATCAAATAAACACTTGGAAATGTTTCATGCTTTGCATTTAACTCCTCTGATACCCCTAAATGAAATCCAGTTCCACCAACAGCCCACAGATGTCAGCTAATTGGTAAATAGAGCCCTCTTGTGTGTAATTTAATCTCAGTAAAAATCCAGCTGGTCTGTAAGGCTTACAAGTTTATTAGAGAACATTAGAAAACAAACCGAATAATGAAGACTAATGAATGAGGCACACATTCAGGGATAAAGTTGCAGAGGAGCTACAGAGGCTGTATGAAACAGTAGCAAGAAGAAAACCATTTTGTAGGTTGCAGCTACCTGTGTATTTGACAAATCAAATATGCTGAAGGTACAGTGGGGGATGTTCTTTTTAAAGGGAATAGTACATCTCCAAAATATGATTAGCCTTCATTTTCTACTCACCCCCATGCTGAACAACACTCTGGGAGTACTTTTTTAGATATCTCAAATGCATCTGGAGATCTGGGAGGCTTCTTGCTGTCTGCTGACATTCAAATAATGGAGGTCTATGGCTTCCGAGGCAGAAAAAGGTCCATAAAAGTCCACAAAAAACGTGTCAATATTCCCCTCCATACTGCTCGGCCCAATGTATTCCAAGTGTCCTGAGTGGGTAGCATCCAGAATTTACTCGAAACAAAAGTCATTTAGAATGTTTTAGAGCATAAACAGTAGTGTATAGGATTTCCTAAAAAGCGCTGCTTCACGAAGTCTACGGAAACCGCGCAGACCAAACCAGATGGAAGTGCGCATTCAGCTCGGCAAAGAACTCATGCTCTTCCTCAACACTGAAGTCATTTGAGATATCAAAAAGTACTCCAGAGTGTTGTTCAGCATGGGGGTGAGTAGAAAAATGAAGGCTAATCATGTTTTGGGTGTACTATTCCTTTAATAAAGTGGTCCTCTTAATTGTCAATCATGCTGGTGATATGTTTACGTAAGGCCGTCCTACATGCTCATTCCCATTTTAACTTTACCGGTGTTGAGTCTGACATGCTGGAAAAATTGCAAATCTTCTTTTTTGAAAGTAAGCTTGTATGAGCTTAACGCAAGCAACAACTTTTAAACAGAGCGTGAACGCAGGAGAAATTAGCCTGTGCACACTCTTGCATCGCAGCAATTAGACGCTCCCTCTCTGGAGCGAAAGTACAGTTATATAGTTTTCTATCTAACGAAAAAAAAAGTTTATTGCATCGACATCACTGACTCGAATGCAATCCCTTAAACTAAGCATGCTTGTAGAGAAGGTGGAGGGAGAGAAAAGCTCCCTTTTAACAGCAAGAAATCTCCAGCAGAACCAGGCTTTAGTGTGTGAAGTGCATCTGCCGAAAGACGACTGGGGTTCAAGGAGACAGAAGCAGACATAGAAAAAGCAACTTTAGTGCTGGCAGCCCCTTCCAGGAAACACAGCCGAGCAGGCCCCCTCGAGCCAGCAAAATAATGTCAGAGAAAGATGAAAAAGAGCACATCCAGCCAAGTCACAGTCAGAGAAACAGGACTACACTGGAAAAACAGGCCCCAATCTCAAATATCTATAAACAAAGGCGTTGATGGAGCAACAGCAGCTGATATTTCTCCTCCAGGATGGAGTTACAGCCAAACAGTGTTCACACGCGAGGGCAAAGCTACTATGAGAAAAAACTGTAGGAGCAGGATGTTAGAGATTGAACTAACAGATTCTGCAGAGTGGGGAGAATATAGATAAAAATGAAGGAGAATGATGAAATAGGGGTCCCTATGTCCTCCAGGAAGCTCCTAAACCCTATAGCAGTATTACTGTAACTATAGAGATAGCTTAGAAACAACACTGAGCTAAAAACTTTCCTTGGAATATATTTGTGTCAAAGCTGAAAATGATTTAATAAATTAAAAGCCGGAATCAAAATCTAACAATTACTTCTTAAATTTATTGACAGAGAAAGTGCGGGTAATGGGCTTGTGTCTCTTGAAATCATTACAATAGCAGACATTCAAAATGGCCCTTCCCAGTTAAACGCCAGCCGAGATGGCCACCCAACTATTAGCCACTAGAGTGACCCCCTCTTTCTCCTGGGCGTGCATATGTTTCACATGACTCCACCCTTTCACTTTGAATTACAGGGTCCGACCAGGAGAAGCTTTACTGCTGGTACTGCTGGGCAGAAGATTTCTCAGTCATCCAGCCCATGCAAAGTTACAAAAAAAAAACAATCCACTGGACTTTTGTTTCCAAGTTTGAAGATGTTTCGCTTCCCATCCAGGAAGCTTTTTCTTTAAAAAACAAACAAACAAAAAAGTTCTCTTCTTCTTGACTTTAGATATTAATGTTCACAAATCATGACAGAAATAATATTCAAGTACAAAGATTGATGTGTAAAAAGGAATTGTAGGGGACCCATCAAGGCACCATCAAGAAAAGTGGGGACATTTTGAATGGCTACTACTGTAGGAGATTGGGTGTAGCATTTTGGACCAACCGCAGGTGACATAGAAAAATTTGGTCCAACACAGCTTAAATAAAGTTACAGCAATTTAGTCTCAAGGTGATAAAAGCAACAGAAGTATGGCTTATGGATTGGAGAATCTGTGAAGCCGTCTGCAAGTAGAGACAGAGCAGACTGTCCTTCCTAAGCAAACTTAGGTCCTTCAGTATTAGCAGAAGCATGCTATATATCATCTATAATGCTGTCATAGAGAGTATGATCACCTCTTACATCCTCTGTTGGTATAGCAACATCAAAGCAAAAGACCTAAAGAAGCTCAAAAAAGCAAATAAAGAGACTGGTTCCTTTTTGCAAGCTTCCCTAACAACCTCTGGAGATGATTTAACAAAAGGAGTTAATGAAATGATAAACATTATGGACATTGATTAAGCACCCCCTGTATCAAACAGAGTTAGCCTACAATACCAGACTGTCTTCAGTCAAAGGCTTTTACAGATCAGCTGTAAGACAGACCACTACAGGAGATCCCTTCTGCCTACAGCTATTATTATCTACTGCAACTTGGTTGAGAAACACATACGGAATAACAACATTTTATTTACTGTTGGGAGTGACATCTCAACTGAGCAGAATTGAATTTAATTTATTTTGTTTTGGGTTTTTTTTCACCTAATTCCCAATTTGAGCTAATACTGGTATGAAATGTATAATATATGATTGAGTTGAATACTTTCTCAAGCTATTGTTGAAATGGGCTGACCAGCCAATACTATTCAATGAGATAAATGCAGGTTTTTATCATGTAACAGAAATACAGTTTCACTGAACCAGTAGACTTGAACATTTTGTTCTCTGCGTCCAGTATATTTACAGCTCACCACTTCTTAGTGGAGGTAATAACTCATGGTTTTCTACAGAAGGTGTAGACACACTCTAGTCTCACACATATGAAGATGGCTTCATTTTGTCACAAGTTTTTGTTTCTGCCGAAACAAGAAGTGACATCCAGAACATTTTCTTCTCATGTTTGCATTCTGAAACGCCCTTGGTCCTGTCTGCCAGTCCTTTTACCTTGCTTGATGTTTCCGCGCCCTAACAGAGATGTTAGTATGCCGCGGTCGGCCTCAGGAGCATCGCCCTGACACCCCTGCTTCCACTCATCTCACCAAGTCTCCCTCTTGTTTGCTTTTCCTGCTTCTGTTTGCTTGTATGTGTGTGTATGTGTGAGTGTGGACCTCCTGGTTTTTGGCATAGCAACTGCTTCGTCACGGGGTGCCTCTCCCCTCCTTCTCTCCGGCGTATCCATCTATAGTTAAACATCTCTTTCTCCTCCTCTCTGCTCAGTGGGTGAGAGCTTCAGAAGGTCAGGTATATTAATCCATGCCTACAGTCTTGTATTGCGTGGTATACATTCTGTCATAGATAAAAGAAGAGGAGTGAAAAGTATATTTACAGAGAAAAAACAAATCAAAGGTGCACAGAACTGTTTTTTTCTGGCTAGCACTGATTTATGTTGTTTTCTAAGTCAGACCTACCAATTTATTTTAAGAATAATAAAATGTTAAAGGACGAAAAAGGGCTGAGGCTTCTAAAATAGAAAGAGTATTTTCCGATTACACAGAAAATGAGGGATTGCAAAAATGATTCCTGTAAATGTCTCATAACATCATAGGGCAGGATAACATTGAATTTTTAATACGTTGGAAGAAGTGGATCAGATCACTGCTTCTCACCGGTACACTTAAAAAATGAATATAGTAGGATTTCATATTTTCGATGCATTTAAATAATTAGATGTAAATAATAAATTTTTTCAGCAATTGCAACCCACAAAGGAGTAATTTGCTAATTCTCATAATTTGACATTCTCTACTAAAACACACAATAATAAGAATAACAACTAAACCCAAAAAAATCTAGTTTTGTTTAGCAAATAAACAAGATAGATTGGGCCTTAAGGTTGTGATCACCAGAGGTAGTACTAAGTCATTTTTTTCCCCAAGTCATCCCCTCACCAGTTGAAGGGAGTGTTCGATCCCCACAGCCTCCACTCTGGGTCCCTGAGAAAGACCCTTAACTACGGGCTGCTCCATGGGCGCCACACAATGGCAGCCCACTGCTCCCCAAGGGGATGGGTCAAATTCAGAGAGTGAATTTCTCCAATGTGAGATCAACAAAGTTCAATTAGTTAGTCAGTCTCATGTCTGTCACCTCAAGTTCCAAGTCAGGTCCCGAGTCGAGACAAGCAATTCTTGAGTTGAAACAGGCAAGTCTTGAGTCAAACCCTATAGTTTGAGTTTCAGTTATTCTGAGTCCTTCTAACCACAAAGTAATACTATATTTTCACAAATCACGTGTGCTTCTATATGTTTTTTACAATATGTGGTACTGAAATAGCAGTAAGAAAAAGTAGGGCTGACATTGGTTAAGGTTATTAAAACATAATAATAATAGAAAACAACCATTGTATGTCATGTTTTTTTTTGAAAAAGATTGCGTTTTCTGTAAAGTTGATTTACAGACACAACAGGTCCACATAAAAAAAGAAAACAACTAATGAAAAATAAGAAAAAGAGTGCAGTGGAAACAAAGCTTTTATTCAATACAAATGGAAGACAGAAACAAAAAATGTTGAAATATCATCCTCCTCACTTAGCTTCCAGAGTTGACCTAACCCCTACTCTGCACTCCAAACCCCCGGTAGAGAGTGCGTCAGAGCAGGCCAGAGTTAGCGGACCTCACCCTGCCCTGGTGCACTCTGCTCAGTGTCCGATCCCAAGTAGACGTTGGGTGCTCAGTCAGGAGTAGCAGAGATCAAAGCGGGAACCCCCCACAGAGAGCGAGGCAGGGTGGGGCAGAGTTGGCGGAGTGCACCCTGCACCATGCTCTGCAGCAAGGAGAGTAAAGAGTATTAAACTCACAGTCATCTCTGTCAGTAATTGAAATTGACCCTTGAAGCAGGAGGTTGGCTAACAGTTTTGCTGCTGAAGGTGGATGTTGACAAACCGATACAAAACAACAACAACAACATGCCATATGAGAATATTTAACATCAGGCATATGATAATGTTTGTTCTTAACATGATCTTCTTCTACAACTTTTACACTGCTGTCACAAAGAATATTTAAAGGGCGTAGCATAATATAAATTAAAGTGGAATACTGAATACTGTTTCATCTACTTTTTCTTGCCTTGATATTGTGGCCAGCCGAATCATTTCGCACCGTAGGCGAATTCACCCGGAGGGCGAAAGAATTCTACGTCATAGTGTCTGCTGAACCCTCATCATGGGGGACATGGGTTTACAAAGCAACTGGCAGTGTTTTTTACTTTAGGAAGCCGAAAAATGCTTTCGTCTTTTCTAGCTTCACCACATTCCCAGAGACGGAGCATGTGCATGTATGGGGAATACCAGCACCACCTCCAGAGGCTACGTCTAGAAGTCTGTCACTTTCAGCGGTACTTCTACCCATCTGTCAACCAGTTCAGTGCCCTCGTGTCCTGCATTGCGGGACGAATAACCCGGACATCAGAGGGTTAGGTGAGACGGCTTTCTGGAGCTCAGACAGTAGCAGCGAGAATGCAGTGCGAGAAAACCGTCAGAGACCAGAACCAGCCTGCCAACCATTTCAGGTTTTGGAACTATGGAACCCCAGCGAGAAATCTGAGATAATTCCCAGGGAATCAGCACACTAGAGCAGGGAAAGGAGGATGAGCGGTAAGCCCGCTGGGAAAACAGCAAGACTACGGAGAGGCTACAGCCAGCAGAGGTCTGCGGTAGAAGCTAACTGTGATTATCTAAAGCTACAGAAGAGTACAGTGGCAGATCGGACACGTTTACCAGAAAGACAGAACACTTAAGACTACAGTTGCCTGGGAGTAGGACAGTGGTACATCAGAGAAGAAGATACCACTGTCCTAAGAAGAGTAAGAAGAGTGGTATATCAGAGAAGCCAGCCAGGTGGGCAGGGCAAGGAGAGGCTATGACTGGCTGGAACTACAGAGCTGAAAGGACTACTGGAGAGGGACAATGAAGCTTACCATGCAGACATCGCATGGCGAGAAGGCAACCGTCTGCGCTGGGAGGACAAAATTAAAAGGTTTTTAAAAAGCTACCTCAAATCCCCATAAGAGCATTCCTACTTCATCCTTAGTCAAAATTATTTTCTCTGTGTTGCATTTTTAATAAAAACATTTTGCTTCTCTGCTACGCTCTTTCACTGTAGCTCACAGCCAAATCTAGACCCTGAATGGACTTTGCGACACGATTGTAAACAAAAGTACACATTCTTCAACTTCATTGGCAGGTGAGGCAGCAAACGTGACCAACTTCACCAAAATGGTGTTGTTTGCCTCCCTAAATTCACTATCACCTCACTCATCTTCGCTCCGTTCTGCTTCGCTCCAGATCTGCCATCTACACAGAGATAACATGGGAATCCTTCACTCCAGCTTTAGAATTCGCATTCAGTTTGAAAATACCTTTATGGGGGGTGGGGCCGATAAAATTTATCTTTGTGTTGGATCGCGCTGACAGCATCAGATGTAGACCGAAGCCAAGAGTGTTTGCTACTACGGTATAATTTCATTGCAAAGTAAATTCAAATTCTTGTTGTTGTTGTGGAGCACAATTTATTGGCCTCTGGGTTCCCTTAGAGGGTTCAGGGAACTGCCTAGTTTACCCGTCCGCAAGCCCCCTCCTTGCGTTTACATTCTTTTTAATCTTTGAGTTCTGGGGAAAGAAGCAAGCCTTGTCAAGTCAAAAGGCTCTTGTCCAAGTCAAGTCACAAGTTAATGCTGTGAAAGTCCAAGTTGAATTGCAACTGTCTTGATATTTTTTGAACTCAAGTCTAAAGTCATCAGATCAATGGATCAAATCTGACTTGAGTCCAAGTTATGTGACTGGAGTTCATATCTCTGACAGTTTCTATTTTACTGTTCAAATCTTAACTTTATGTCTCGTCCTACTGTTGCCCTCTATAAGTGAAAACGGGTCTAATGTAGTCAAATCTATCTTTTGGTTACAGCTTCTTTCTATATAATCTGTAAGGCGTTACAACTTCGATGAACAAACAAATGTCACCATAAAACCATCTCCCTTGGTGAGTCGGTAGTTGGAATTCCACTTGTCCAGACAACTTGGGAAGAAACACTTTGGTGAAATTGTCTGAAAAATGTATTTTAGGGCGAGTTTATGCTTTGAGATTGGGGTTAGTTCTTTTTTTAAAATCCAGCATCATAAAAAAAAGAAAAAAAAACTAAATTGTTATTTAATTAGTCTTGTTTCTGGCTTTTCATTCTGGGATTGATGAACACTAATTATGTGCTCCACCTGAGATACTGTACACTAAGCAGTAACAGGATAGTGATGTTGTGGATTCTTCAAAGTAAAGACTAATCTTTGGTCACTTTAAAAGCACGAACAAAAAACCTGTGCAAGTTGATTTATCATAACAAGTTCCCTCTAAACAGTTTTACTCTTTGCTTCTCTATCCCTCTCCATCTTTCTGCTATGAAAGCCAGTGAACGGGTAGCTCGCAGACAGTTTTCTGTTACCATGGAATCTCAACGTGCTTCCCCTCCCCTCCCAATAAAAACAATTAATAAAAAAAACAGCTAAAAGCAAAGCAAGAGAAAGGGTATGCTGTTTAAAAAAGAAATAAGAAGGATGAAAATGTAGATGAGGAAAACGATGACAGTGGTGAAAATGATAGATTTTTAGGAATAGGGCTGAAAAAAGGTTAGTCACTGCTTTCTCCTCCTCCTCCTCCTCACATCCCACTGCCTGAGTGTTTCCACTGTTGCACATCTCGCTCCAGCGAGTTTCATGAATGACTGTTAGTCAGTGAGAAAAAGGGACTGTGGAGCAGGCTGTAGACACATAGATTGAGTCTGAAGGGCAGACTTTAGAAAAGCCGTTGTTATTGCTGGTGGGTTTTTTTATTCATGCTATTGATTTATATTAAAAACACAACCTAGAATTGAGTGCTGATTTTCAGGAGAGAGAAACCCTTCCCTCCTCTCCTCGTCCCTGTTCAAAATCTAATAAGCAATGCTCATCGCAGTGAATTCTTCACTATATTACCAATGATATTATCTATACTAACTTATACTTGTTTTATTAGGATTTTAATACTAATTAGCTCAAAAACAACTGACTCAATGGTTAAAAATATGAACATTAGTCAACAGTTGGCTATAATTTTTCAAGTCTCTTTCTTCTTGCTAAACTAGGCAAGTCTATCAAACAGAAATTAGTGGATTAATCAGGCTACTCAAGTAACAAACCGGAATTTGTCTCCTTTGTCACATAAGGCTTGATAACTACTGCATTTGGCCGTTTATATATAGAATAGGAGTCTTTTTTTGAAAGTAGCTATTTTAGCACATAGAAAAAGGTGGGAATTGGAGTCAGCAATGTCTGCATGTTTACATTCATGTTGAAAGGAAAGTAATATAAGATAAGACAAGATAAGACTTTCTACTGTAGCAATTGAGAAATTCAGGTGGAGAAGTGGCTTGAAACAGTATATAATAAAAATAAAGATTGCACAGCTACAAAAAAAAAAGAGAGACCCCAGCCTATTTGCACAGCACACAATACAATGATATAAGTGTATAATGGTGCAACAGTATCTCAAACTACTGTGTTTTCCGGACAATAAGCCTCTACTTTTTCCAAACCACCAAAGGGGGAAGTCAAAGTTGGAATTCAAATAATAAGGAGTTAACTTTCACTTTGCACAAAAACATGCTAGCAGCATTTACAACGGAAAACATATGTCCCAAAATTCACACATTTTGACCTTTATTTGCCTATTTAAAGTGACTGAGTGAATGAAGAGGCTGAGCACAACTCCTATCGTGCGTAAAAAAAAGCATCCCAAAGGGGATGGGTTAAATGCAAAGCAAACAAGCTAAAGTGAACTCTGGGGGCGATATGTAGAGTAACCCCTACAGGTGCGGTGGAAAACAGTAGATATCAGCGGCTTATAGCTTATAGTGCAACTTTATGTTTTTTAGTAAAAAAATTTAAAAAAAAACTTAACGGGCTTATAGCGTAGGTTATAGTGAGGTGTGCTCTATAGTCTGGAAAATATGGTAGCTAAAGTATTTGCATCTTTGGACAGTGTCAAAGTAAATACCTATATAACATGTGGGTTGCTGTGATGACTAAAAGACTTGAAGCTGGTCTGTTCAGTCAGTTTTGGGGATTCTTGCCTTGCTACCAATCCAATTCCTCAGTGGTGGCCACATAAACTTACAGAAGGTCTTTTTTCCAGCTTTGTCTGTCAAAGTCCTACTCCGATGTTCAAGTTTTAATAGTTGTATTGACTGTAAAAAATGTTCGAGTGAGGAACTTTTTTACTATAATAAAATGTTTCTCTTTTTTTTGTTTGTATCTTCCTTTTTTCTGGATAAGTGTTAATTTTGTTGGCCAATTTTGACTCCAGGAAATTCAAAGTGTATTAGAATGATACAGATTAACCTTAAAAGTACCAGTGTACATTATAAAAAATTAAGTTACATTTTTCTTTTAAGTTTTTCTGGAGGTTGAATTCCTATTAGTCTGACAGATTCTGCAGAGATGTATGATTGTTCTAGGCGCAAAAAGAAATATGGCAGCTCAGCTTGAATAAAGGTCCATCAGTAATTCAAATAGTAATTAGGTTGTTGACTCTGACTGTTGTCAGCATTGTGTACCATGTTCTCAGGTACCTCAACCTCTGCAATGAGCAATTTCTGTTCTTTTTTTTTTTTTTCCCGTTTATTTTCTTTCAAAAACAGTTTTTGGCACAGTGACCTTCACTCCTTAAAAAAAAAGAAATAGTTTTACTCAATTGCATGTTTTTGTCTTAGACATTATTTTACAAGAACACTGAGAGAAAGACTGGCTGAGTATGTATGTAAGCTGTTTATTTAATGACTTACTGTTGGCACTGACAGTATATTAGATTGACAACAGTGCAGCAGGTGTCTGTTAGCATCTGCTGCAACTCAATCTGCGTTAAAACAGGAAAAACTTAAACCTAGAAGAAGGCTGTTCTCTGGAAATCTTTATACCTAATCACATATGCTTGTTTTATGAGTGGAATACACACGTCTTATTTACAAAAATCTGACCACCAACCTAAAGGAAAAAAAATCTGACATTTAGTTCTCACTAATTCCACACTTTTTTCAGTTTGCAGTGTTGCTGGTTAAGATTGGTTAAGAGTGTCATTTTTGGGTGCTAAAAAAAGAAACAACATAGAAAATGCATCAAATAGTTCATGTTGTATGCTTACTGTCCACTCCTGTCTGTCTCGTTCAGGTGAAGTGGGAACAGTGAAATTTCACGGCGTCGACCTCCTCCAGCACTCTCCCTCTCCTGGGGACCCCTATCCCAAACAGCCTCACTCGCTGGAGCTATTTACAGACACATCGCATCAAAACCTCCCTCTAAGGAAGACACATTCAGAGCTCGACACAACCATACCCCAAGGTGGGTAAAAATTATCTATTTATTTGTTCTAGGAACTTCCATATTAATTGATTTATTTTTACTGCTTACATTAATATCCGTAATTAATCTCTGTAATTAAAGCTGTTGGTACACTGTCTGTTTATTTACATATTTATAATCATTTATAGATGCATATTTTCAGAATTGTAGAATGTTTGCAGTTGGACCCATAATGCAGAAGCGGAGGCTGCTTAGTTTTCTTGTATATTTATTGCGACGATGCCACTAGAAGGAATAATCCAAAAATAAACCAAAAACAGGAACCATTGTGAAGCGAGAAACAGGGATCAATGAAGACACTAAATAAAGATGACAAACCAGCAAAGACAAACTGCAGAGGGAGGGGTGTATATATATATATATATATATATATATATATATATATATATATATATATATATATATATATATATATATATATAAACAATATTACAAGCCCCACACTCCCGCAGACTGCCATTGTGGGTCTCTGAGCAAGACCCTTATAGCCCCACCTCCTGGACGCCCCACTGATGGCAGCCCACTGCTCCCAAAGGGGATGGGTTAAATGCAGAGGTAAATTTCTCCACTCTGATATCAATAAAATTAAACTACTGTTATATGCAAACCAAGGCATTAAAAAAAAATAAATAAATCCAAAAACCATATCAATCTCTATCTCCCACCAGTGAGAAGATGCAATTTCAAAGTTTTGCAAAATGGTATATTCCAGCATACTTGTGACTTTTTAAATAATTGCTTATGTTTTGTGGTAAGAAAACAAATTATCAAAATTTATGTTATTTGTTTAATGTTGATTATTTTAATGCTATTTTATTGGCTTGGAGCCAATAAAATAGCAATAACTTACTGTTTAAGCAATAAGTATTCTAAAGCCCCAGCAGCGTAGTGAAAAGTATGCATATTCAATTAGCTTTTAGAATAAATGTTTGCTTGTAAGTCAAAAGTTACAAAAGCATTGATGATTATGCCTTTTTTTTGGCAGTTTTCTAAAAAAAAAAAAGGTGTATAAAGGTGTTTTCTATGAAAATTATGAAATTTCTTTAGGGGAGTTAAACAGAGTAAAAACAATATTTTTTTAATTCCCCTTATTCAGGACAATAAACTACTTGTGGTAACAGGCTTCATGCTTCTTTGTTTCTAATCCCCCCCTTACAGATAACAGCTTGGGGCAACGTGCCTCAGAGCAGCTTTATTCAGGAGCTATGGACCACTCTGGGTTGCTGTGCTCTAACACACCCACATCTTCTTGGAATGGACCTAAAGGATCAACATTTTCTCCTGCTGCCTGGAATGAGACCTACAATTACAATATGAGCAAAGGTCCAGCAGTCCCTCCCAAGCATCACAGCGTCATTGGTCATGCTGATGGGATGCAGGACGGGGTCATGCTGGTGAACTCAGGACAGTCTGTGAGCTCACATTCTAGTTCATTCACATGTGTGACAGACACTTCTGGGAGAACAGGAAATATTGGGTCCGGGATCATGCCTTCTGTAGTCACAATTGGAAATCGGAGGGAAACTGAGGGCGCACCTGCAGATGGAGGGCGAGGAGGTGGTCATGAACCAGGACGAGGAAGGCAGAGGTCAGCACGATCCATAGCCGCACAGAATGCCTTCAAGTTCCGGGAACGTTCCCTTTCTACGCCCACTGATTCTGGCTCCTTTTGCTTTACAGAAGGTGGGATAGAGCCAGACTTGACTATCACCACTACTGGGAATGGGAACACTATGGTAACGGACCACTATCAAGAGCATCACAACTATCTGGGTTATGGGGAGAACTATGCCCTTCTTTACCCTAGAGGGAGTTCTGAAGACAGTACAAGCACTGCGGACACTGTCTCTGTCACAGCTTCAGATTACAGCACAGAAGGACGCTTACGTCTTCGCTCTCGTTCCATCTCACTTAAAAAATCCAAGCGCAAGCCCCCACCTCCTGTGAGAAGTGTTTCCTTAATGAAAAACCTGGGAGAAGCTGAGGGCAGAATAAGGCATGGTGGTGGTCTTTACCGAGATGGTAGGCCAAAGAGCCTGCACATACCTAGGGACAATTTTCCAGACTTCCAGCCAGATTTCCTTTTGACAAACTCATCTTGCTCATCTAAAGCCAGTGTTGGTGAAAGGGAGATAGGCCAAGGGGGCAACAATAGACCACCAAGTCTGGAAGTCCAGGCTCCGGAAAGGGAAGGGGAAACAGAGATGAACTTCCCAACTCACTGGCAGTTGGGTGAGTGGAAGAGCAATGACCCCTACAGGTATAAAACCATAGATAGTTTTGTTGATGTACTTCATTTTATAGATGTCACACAGTAAAATGGCTGTCTTTCATTCTTCCCTCTTCTTGTCTTCCACAGGTCTTTATCAGGCTCCAGCACAGCAACAGGTACCACAGTGATTGAATGTATGAAAGTCAGGAGTAGCTCAGAGTCCCTTCTAGACTCTCCCTCCACTTCCAGAGCCACGTCTCCTTCACAGTTATCAATGGAGACTGATGTTAAGGCTTCTTCGCCCTTAAAACCTCCAGGACTTATATCGCCATCAAGTGGCTATTCTAGTCAGTCAGAAACTCCAACTCCGACAGTTCCAGTAAATCAGGGGACCGTAGGGACAACAGGATGTAAGATGCGTCCAAAGATCCCGGAAAGGAAATCATCCTTACCATCCCCTAAGGACCCCGCTGCAAGGTCCAGGTTGTCATTTGAAATGCCTGGAAATGCACATTTAGAGTTGTCATCACTAAAACCAAAGCAAAGGGCCAGTAGGCGACATTCAGATACTTCTACTGCTGCAAAACCAGGAAAAAATAGCCCCAATTCTTCACAGGCATTACCCGTAGTTACCCAGAATGAGCTAAAGACCATTAGACTCCGGTCTGTTTCCCGAGGAGACTTGGAGGACTCTCCTGATGGTGCCTCTGACACAATCGAAGAAGAGCAGCATGGCAGAGACATCAGCGATGGCCCGAGCCCACCTCCAACTCTACCAAAGCCTAAGCCACCAGTTGCAGTCAAGCCTCCATTGCCCAAACGGCCCATAAACCTCCTCATTAAGTCTCCTTCCCCTTCCTCTACCTCCCCTCTTGGCATCGAATCTCCTCCTGCCTCACCTGTGGAACGTCCAGTACCTCTTGGCAACATATACAAAGTAATGAAAAAGCCTAAACCGAAAAAGCCCCCACCACAAACTGCCACAAGTCCTGCTGCTGTGACAGATTCCGCCAATGTACAGATAAATACCTATGATCACACATTCCTTGCTCAGTCGCAGTCTCTATTTGACCTCCCACCACTCCCAGATCCCCAGCCTTTGTTGGAAGATCCAATGCTGGAACCTGAATTTGAAAGAGAATCAGATATCCATCTAGGACCAGGGGATGGAGGATCACTCCCTTCTCCATGCAGTTCCCAGGAGGCCCCTGAGCTCCAAGACAAGAGCAAGACACTACCTTCAAGGATGACAATCTCTTGTCTTGCAGAGCTTTCTGACAAAAAGAAACCCAAGGTGAGTAGGATATAATTTGCTCTTATTCAAAGGCGGGTAGATCACCTAGTGTCAAACAAAATTAACAATCACAATTTCTGCTACACTTTTCAGGTTCCTCCTCCAGTTCCCAAGAAACCAAATGTTCTACTCCTTCCAACACCACATCATTCTTCCACCAACGGAAGCACAGATAGGCAGATTACACAATCTGAAAGCCCTGTGGGTCTCAGTTCTCCCGGTGGAGCATTTTCAACGGATTATATTCTGGATAGTTCTGGTGTTCCTGATATGCCTGAGAAAGATGAAAACCATTTGGAAACAGATGAGGAAAGTTCAAAAGAGTCTTCTTTGCAATCATCACTCCATGATTCCTCTCTCACTGAACTTGGAGAAAAGATGGGCAGCACCGGGATTGGAGAAGGTATTTCTGAAGGAGCAGCTTGCTTTGGCATTTAGAGCTTATAATGGTCTATTCAGGACGACAGTGGCGTAGGATGCAGGATTTTACCCTGCAACCAAAGGGTTGCAATTTAACCCCCAGCTCTGGCTTTCAGTGTCGTTGTGTCTTTGGTGGTCAAAAGGCTTGGTGGTGTATGGCAGCCTTGCTCCTGTCAGTGAGCCCCAAGGCAGCTATGGCTACAATATAGCTTGCCATTATAAGTGTGTGTGACTTGAAAAAAGCGCTCTATAAGTACACGCTATTTAACATTCAATATTAACCAAGGATTTTGATTTCAAATCATATAACCTGGACCTTATGGAATAGTTCCAAGAAAACCATTGTGGAAAGGAAGAAATATGTTCTATTTACAGTTATCCCAAGCAGAGTAAATCGGTGAAAAAATGCCCTACAAAAACTGTAAGTCAGTTTTTCTTAAAATAAGTACATTTTGTCTTAAATTGAGCAGGTAAGTGAAACATTTTACCAATGGAACACGACAATTTACATTTAAACTAAGAAAAACAATTGCATTGTCTTATTTCAAGTGCATATTATCTAATTATCTTATTTTAAAAATAAAAAGACTCATTTTATTGGCAAATCGTTTTATTTACCTACTGAAATTAAGGGTAAATACACTTAATTGAAGAAATTTCAACCCATTTCTAGATCGTTTTTGCGCTGTGTACACTCTTCAGATAAGGTCCCCATTAAAATAGACCAAAATGAAAGTGATAATAGTCTATAGGCAGAGAGTTTTATATTTACCTAGCTTTTATTTCTTTACCTCAAAACTGAAGACACAATTGCAACATATGTTCTGATATAATTTAAATACTGTATATACAATACAGGACAAGGAAGTATCTAATGGAAATCTGAAGACAGTGTGACAGATTAGAACCAAAAGCATAAGGAAGATGCTTTGTTAAAATAATATAATGAAAATCTAGTTTACTTCTTGAATTCCTTTCCTACCAGTGGTTCTTTAGTTTTAAACACTCTTCTTACCATTTTAAGGGATTGTATCAATACATTTTTTGCAGCAATACGTCTGCTTTTTAAAATTATCCCTGTAAAGATAATTATCTTGTAATTTTGGTGCAAAACCTCTTGATTGATGTTGATACTGAGGCTCCCTAGTTTTAAAACCAGTGTAAATAAACACAGGCTAACGCTCTCTTCTCTTTTTGGTTATAGTAATGTCTATATCATGCAGTTATCTAATTTTCTGTCTAACCAAGTCGCACACTATGAAAATTACATTTCTAAAAAGGTTAATCCTTGAGCTGTGTTTTAATGTGATTTCTTTGCAATCATCAGAGGATTCAGCTGGCGATGAGAAGACTGCTCTCCAGATTACTGAGGAAACAGAAGATGACTTGTTGGCCAGTACTCCTACGACACACACTACAGAGGACTTGTTTACCATCATACACAGGTTTGGACACATACACACAGACAAACTTCCTCTAAAAGGATTAGCATTAGCTTTTTAAAACCCAAAGGTCTGAGAACGGAGTTCCCTAGCAACGGCTCCATGTACAGCACAGAGCTGACCAGAAATTCTTACTTTGTCCTCGTTCCTCTCTCTTGCACAGAAACATTTATAGATGAAGGCACACAAAGACAAGTATAAGAGAGCTAGTCTCTAAGCAACAGCTGTTAATAATTTCATATGTTTTGCTGCTTTAAGAGCTGAAAAGAAATTTATGTTTTCATCAAAACAACAGAGGAAGTAGTCTGAAACCTTCTCCTACATCAAAGTTGCCAGCAATTGTGCAATGCTTGAGGTTGATGAGATATTCTCCAACCATTTGAATTTATATGACTCTCTTCCAGGTCCAAGCGAAAGGTCCTGGGCCGAAAGGAGCCGTCAGATTCTTTTGGTAGCCGCCAGAGCCTGGTATCCCCTGTGAAGCACAGCGTCAGCGGAAATGACCATCGGAATCTAACTTTGGGGAGCAGCCAGAGGTCGAGCTCTCGTAACGAGAACTTCATGGCCCTGCTTCAGAAGAAAGGCAACAAGTCTTCCAGTGGAGGAGCGAGAGTTTCTGCAATGGAGCTCCTGAAGAGCACAAATCCTCTAGCCCGACGTGTCACAGAGTTCTCAAACAGCACCGTATCATCTACCGACGGAGGGGAGATGCCACCGGGGAATGAGAAAGCCAATGATCAGTGAACGGTGTTACGGTTTCCAGATGTTAATCTGGACTGGTTCCTGTTTACTACAACACAAAACAACTCTACAATCTGCCACAAACTGAGGGCACGCCCTGAATGCCCCAACCTCTGATTGACCATTCGGAATATCCAAAGAAATTGGAGCCAAGTTTTGGGCAAAATGGTCCTTCCTGTGGTTGGAGCTCAGTGTTTCCCTGTGAAATTCCTCTTTGGATAATAAAGTTTTTTTTGTTTTGTTTTCCACTATATATAAATATAAAAGACTTGCTGTTCAGCGGGGGAAAAGTATGGGCACATTGACTGGTGAAAATGACGCTGGGAATGTAGAAATACATGGTGGATATCCTCATGCCTTTTGAATCAGAACTAACAAAAGATCTGAATCGTATCTAAATCTGCGACCACTCTGATCTACCATGACACCACCAATGACAAGGAATCAAATTGATCCACGGAAATATTGGAGTACAAGTTAACAATCTGTATGTGATTCACCTGTAGGCCTCTATGACGTTGAGGATGGGGCATTGGTTTTGCGATGGGGACACAAAGAAGGGTAAAGTTGGACTTTCTTGCTCCTTCTTCCTCCAATAGCATAGCAGCCCAATAGTGAAGTGCCATATTGAACATAGAAACTGCATGGGGGATTTTATTTTATTGTTTATTGTTTTGCCACCAAAGATAAGGCATGAGCATGTCCCTCATCTTGTAGCCCGTGCTGTGACCGTGAACGTGGATCCTCACAAAGCATTCCACAAAGGCACCAAGCCGACCGACTGCGCTTGGAAAGCGAAGCACTTTTCTTTCCTTTGACCTCAGAGGTCGTTTACACGGCGGAATCACTATTGCGGCTTCGCCTTTGGTTTCCTCTTGTCTTAACCATCTTTTTAACCCGTTTTTAAATGTTACGTTTCGTTCCTATTTTTTTATACATTCTAAATGTCTATTTACTGTAAATGTTTAATGGTATTATATTGTATGTATCATGTACAAAGAGAAATGGAAAGCATCTATCAACACAGACTTAAAGAAGTGTACAAAGATGCAAGAAGCTTGGACTTCAAAAAGCCCATTCACACCCTTCAGCACACACACTGACAAAATTACTCTACGAAACAAGAACGGAAAACGACTGTTGACACGTGTGTGTGGAAGCCAGCATGCCTGCTGATGTTTCTGCTCAGAGATCATGAAGCAGGCCTGGTATTGAACAGGGTTTTTAACCGGTTTTGGTCCCTGGTTTTGGGGGCCTAAGAACTGTTACAAACTGACCACATAGGACCTACAGTAACATTGTTTGTATGTGTGCAAGTGTGTATAGATGGAATATGGAGCAAGTGCACAAAGGTTTGGATGGTTTTATGTTCAATGTGAGGTTGTGTCCTCATTAGTTTTCATTGGTCTCAATTTGTGGACAGTCATCCCGCATGCCCTCAGTAGGATAGAACATCTTTAGTGGAATCCCTTGAGGTGAATGTTATTAATCAATTATCATCTTTGAAAGTGTCCAAGTGACTCTCTTTGGCTTTACAAGGAGAGGTCTCTGTTTAATTATGATCAGACCAAACCCTTGCTAGAACTGACAAGATTGTTGTGTACCCTTAAAAAAGGTTACCATACCCAAGATAAAGTCTGAAAACCTTCTCACTATTCTTTAGGGCTTAATCCAGACATGAGGTATAAGTACATTGAATATGGGGAGTGGTGGATTTATGGCAAAGTGACCCTTAAAAGTGTTTCCCAACAAACAGGTGCCAGTGCTAAACATTGGCACCAGTGCTTTCTTATAACTGCTTTACCACCAAAACATTCACTCTGGCAAGAACACAGAGTATTATCTACTAAACCTTTGATGAACCAAGATAGGAATCTACATTTGTTTGGAGCTTGAAGTGAGTTTAAGAAGAACCAATCTAAGCGTTGAGTGTCATATTTACTTATTTTTTTTGGAAGGGTAATGCAGATATACAACTGATTAACAACTTCTGCCAGCATACAATTATTTGTAATATTGCTTTTATCAAGTGTCATATATTATGACATATTCTATGACTGTTTTCCAGTGGCTTTATTGTTTTTTTTCTTTTCTTCCATCCATAAGTCCATCCATCCTGTGACCGGTGAAGAGGCAGGGTAAACATTTTGATCAAATGATTGTTGCATTGTAGTCTTCTTTGGCTTCTCCATAAATCATAAAAATATTGAATTCCAATTCAGTTTACTTATACAGTGCCAATTCAAGACAAATATTGACATGTCCACAAATGCTGGTTGGTTCATATTCTACCTACAAAGAGGAGTTTTTGAAAGAATTCTGCTACCATCTAGCGGACTGTTATAATTAGTGTTGCACCGATACCGATACCAGTATCGGACGGGGCCCCGATACTGCCCTAAAAATGGCGGTATTGGTATTGGCGAGTACCAACAAATAGGGCACCGATACCACTTTGAGAGCCATAAGTTTATTCAATTATTGTCACCCATTCCTGGTAGGCATTAAAAAGTTCTACTGGATTCACTTTGTATTAGTTTTTTTCCTGCTTCACAAAGGTAGGCAGCAGCTTGACAAAACCATGATGGCAATTATTTTACATTATTATGGTATCGGTATCGGCTGATACTGCACAGCCAGGTATTGGGTATCGGGGCCAAAAAATGGCATCGGCGCAACACTAGTTATAATTATGCCCAATTTTAATGGTCTTAATATTTAACATCTAAAACGTATATCCATTGTTTTGGCTTAAGCATCTAAGTGACTGGAAACACAATATTTAATTTTTCCTACTTCAGGCAGTAAGAGGTTGCCTACAAAGAAAAATGATGTGATAGTTATTCGAGTACATTGGCATAATGTGAATTAAGAGCCCAAAATGAATATAGGACGGTACAAACTTGGCATGCACAGGAGAAATGGCCTCAGGTTGACAGTAAGAAAAAATATTCCTTACCATAGAGGAATCTTAAGAACAAGGATAAAACCTTTACTGGAAGATATAATTTAAGAATAATAATGGCATTACCCTGAACTGGGGCTCTAGCTGCAGGAAATTGACATTTCTCTTAGTTGTCTTTTTAAAGTAACCAATTAGAAACCCACTCTAACACCCAGCTCTGGTAGCATTAGAACCACTTAGAGGAAAACCATTTAGAGGCGTGACGCTATACCTGAGCACTTATTCTACCAAGGATAACATTCGAAAAATAGCAGGGCAAAGTAACACCTTCCGTCCATTTTCATTTATCGCTTAGAAGCCATAACCTGTTGGTTGAATGAGCAATCACTGCCATTTTCCCTCCATGTCTGCAGAGCTTACTGGAGTCTTTTCCAGTGTAGTTTCCATTTTGTGGCACAGTGTCATCAAATCCATTAACCAGTTGGTGTGGAACAGACTCTAAGTTCTACAGTCTAGGACCATCGTTTCCACTTATATCTGAAAGATTGTAAAAAATAATTCACTCATCTCCATGATGACTCAAGAATCCAAAAGTTATTTCCAGAAATTAAAAACCTCCCAAAAACAAATGAATATCCCAAAACTGTCAATATCAGAAATGCTAAAAGAATTTGTTAAATAATAGATTGTGAAACCTCCTGGAGCAAACAGTGAGAACCTTTTAAAGAGTCCACTGATTTCGGGGACTCGGACTGTCAGACTAATGCTGCAGCTTTAGCAGATGATGGGGTAAAAACTGGTTCAAACTGAAGTTCCCTCCATCTGTCCAGTGGCACTATGGCAGAGGGACGCTCCGGGCGCTGAAGAGGTTCTGTTTGTTTTGCCCTCCCCTTTGTGCATTTTGTCCCAGTGACAGTCTGAGTCACCCAACCACTCCCAGCTCTCCTCCTCCTCCTCTCATGACTATAGGATCCATCTCCATCTGTCCTTTTTGCTCCACTGTAACCCCTTCATCAGCCCAAATAGCACCTTCTCTTTTCCCTCCTTTTTATTGCATCCTCCTCTATTCCCTCCACCTCCTCCTTTTTTTCCTTTTCCACCTCACCGTCTCTCTCTGCATTCACCCTATGCATCTGAGCTCAGCAGGAGAGACGACACAGAATGAATGTCAACGAAAGGACTGTTAGAAAACATTAATGCTGTTCTTTGATTTGGAAAAAATGCAAAAATGTTCTTGTTTTAAGCTCTTTTTCTTTTTTATACTGTTAGCACCCACGTTACACGGAGTTGCCATGAATGACTGAGGGAGAGAATGGATGAACGAATGAATTAAAGAGGTGTTTTTGCTTGAAGGACATTGACTTTCTGAACTGTGAACACAACGATTATCGGTTCTGGATGACCGGACGAGCAACATTCCAGATTCTCCCCTCCAGTATGGATGGAGCGTGCAGAGTAAGGAGGGAAACCTTTCATCCCCTGACTCTTGCTTAGCTTAATGTCTCTCTGACGGTGCTACTGAGTCAGAGCTCCATCTTGTGGACGAAAAAGAAAGCATCACAAAAAACAAAAACAAAAAACAAAGGGAAGACAAAAAACCCAGCCATCTAAGTCTTTCTTCCCAACACTCTTCTTACTTCAGGTATTCAGTCATTCTGGAAAGACGTACATAAATCCATTTATGATGACTAGTAAAGTGATGCTTGTTTTAAATATATAGTGAATGACAATGATACAACTATAAAACTCTGTGTTTGTTTGCCTTGTATATTGAATTATGGGCGCTGCTGCAGCGACTTCTTGGTATTTTCTGTTTGTTTTAAGATTTAATTTTTTATTATTTCGCCTGACTTCATAGTGGAAACATGAGTTTTGTAACAAAACTGAGTGGTATACAGCAGGTACATAGGAAACAACTTGCATATGGCCTAAAATATATGTATATAACACCCAAACTTTCTCCACCAATATGCAAGGTAGATGTTCCTCAGATTTATGGAGATAAAAAAAATAATAAGTAAGAGGGGGCGAGTATAAAATGAAGGAAAAAAAGGGCGTTATTCTTGTACTGAACCCAGCTGAACTGAAGCCAACTAAAAGACCAGAAGTAAAAGGAATGGGTTCATTCCATGAGATTTAAGGACAAGACACTCATAAGTTCCTAAAAATAGGGGTTTAACAGTTGTTAGACAGTCCCTTTCCTGTTTTTGTTGCACATTAGGACTCAACGGTGTGTTTGTAAGATGGATTCCTATAAAATGAGAAGTCAGGAGCCAAAACATAGGGTACAGTGCCAAACAAATAGGGATGTGATCCCTTACATATGTGAAGAGGTTTTCAATAATTAGCAGGAAGAACGTGTTGCTCCACAATCAGCGGAAATGTTACCGCCACAGAGCTGCATTTGTGCAATTGTGTTTGCCTTGAATAATAAGCGTCATAATAACCAGCGATTCATTTACCGGCACACAGATCTGGACTGTATTTGAAAAAAATCAGAACCAAAGAGATCTCTCTGCCTAAAGCACTAAACTAAAGAGCAAATAGAAGCAAATATATTGATGGCTTATTATAAAGTATTATGGCATATTTAATAAGAGGACTATATTAAAGATGATTCTATAATTCCAATGAAAAAAAAAATCTATATTAAAGAGAAATGAGGGTTCATTCAAAATGTTTTATGTTTTTCATCCTCTTTTCATCTCAGCATAGCTTTACATTACATGTTATTTACAGCACCCTCTTCTGTTATGGTACCTCTGGTATATCATTGTTTATCTCAGTAGCTTCATTTCACACTGAAAATGTTTAGAAAATCCCACCTTTATATTAATTTCTTGGATAAGAGGGGTAAAAACAAAAATTAAAAACAAAAATTTATTAAACTCAAGTCAGGCCTATAAAATCTATACAATTTTGGTATTTATTACTTTTATAAGTGAGTAATTGATTCAGAAAAGTAGCAGAGTGTAGCATATTTGGGCTGATAACCATTTCACAGGAGTTATGTCTGGATGTCAAATCTGTAGGGACTTAAATTGGTCCATTGATCAAATTAGACTCAGATAGAGCTTTTCAAAAATATTAATGATTAACGATCAATATTAATGTTGCCCAGCAATGGGCACCTTTTTCCCACTATTAATGATTTCTGATTTGTTATAATTGCATTAAGCTTTATTGGAGAGATTTGCAGTCTAAATCTAAGATGTATTGTTTTCCTTTCTGTTTTTTATCCTTTATTCTGCCAATAAAGGCTTGGCTGACAGGTGCCTAACACCTACATGCAGCTCCAGAGCTCTGTTGCAGACCCCAAATCAAAAGACATCAAATGTGAGACAAAGACAAAAACCTTTTAATCTGTTTGCAAAGAGGGATTGTATTCATATTTTAAAGCAATGATGCCAATAATGGGGAACGAAAACAAAACCCCCTTTCTAGTGTGAGATTATTACGGAAAATTGCAATTCTTTACTAAGGGTGTTTATAAGTAAAAGTGGAAGGTGCTGCATTACATGAAGAAAAAGAATAAAAGGCTCACACAAAGTAAAGTGTTATATTTGTGGATGAAAGTTTCCATGGATATTTGGGATACAAATAGAATGAATAAAAAAGTTTTAATTGTACCACTAAATGAATACAGAAGATATATCTGTAGCTTAAATAAAACTTTTATATCAGAGTTGTGTTTATTAACTGCAGGTGTTTTTAACAGCAAGTTAGAGGTTCACCTTTACACCAACATGGACAAAGATGAGCATGAAGGGATGTTGATATAATCCAATGTAAACTGGCCACAATTATGGATCAATGAGGTTTATGTTTTTAGAAGGCAATATAAGTGAGGTCTACTTTATGTGTGTCCAGGTTAAGTCAAGCAAACAGGCCCCCCCAACCAAGTGTCTCACACAGCGCTGTCGCTGTGCAGGCAGCTTCTAAAGACACAGATGTTAATTAGAAAGAAATAAAAGAAGAAAGACAGACAGATTTATTTGAATGATTCTATTTTTGTTACTTCTTATTAGAAAAAAAAAATGCATATTTAAAGGAAAATTCCATGTATGTATTGAATATCCTGTTTCCTGGCCCCATCAGATGGTGTAATCTGTAGCTGCAAAGTGGCGTGTCACACAAATGCTCCTCTCTGCAGCTATCCAATGCCAATGTAATGAAAAAATGTTATTATATCATTATAAATAAATTATTTTTCTTGCCTAGACTCTTGCTGTGGTCTGTTGGATTTTCCTTCTGTTCTGCAATATTACAAGGTCACTTTTAGAAATCTGATCTTAAAGCTGAGACTTTTTGTTAGATTTTTATTTAAATATGAAGTTACATATTATTATACGAAACAGATGCTTTCTTTCCTAAGGAAAGTTTTTCCTAACAAATCCCAACACTTTTTTCTAAGTGACAGAGCAGCAATCTGTGACCTTTAAAGTCCAAATAGACGTTTATGTTTAGAGCTTTGTTGATTAATGATAACCTTATAAAAAATAATACAAAAAATGTATAATCTTAAAAATCTGCTATATGAAAACTGTTTCCAATTTAAACAGTTTTTTTCTTTGTTTTTGTTTTTTTTTTTACTTAAAAATATGAGGAAAACCGCAAAAAGTTTCCCAAAGATGATATTAGGACAGAAGATAGGAGGATATTATTCGATGGTAAGAAAACCAAACAAAAACATACTGTAGAAAAGTAGATCTTAAAACTTATTTTTTTGAATTTTTAATGGTATTCTGTTATAAAAAAAATCAATGTATTAAAAGCCAGAAAAGCTTTCAAGACTGGAATGCCTTCTTCTACTAGATTTGTTCGTTTTTTATATCGCTTTAGGCCTATATTAAGAGCCATTGTAGAGGCTCCAAAGAGCCACAGGTTAGAGATTCCTTTGATAATGACAAAAAAAATAAGTGGTGTATAATTATAAAGTTTAAAAAAGTGATTTTTTTGAACACTTGTTTCCAATGCATTTTAAGTCAGAATATCCTGCTTCTGCCTGCATCTGAGGAAATCCACAAAATGTCAATAAAAAAGCAAAACATCTATTTTTGATCTAAGCAAAATAAAGGGAGCACAGTGTGTGTTTGGTTCTTAGTGGGATCCTTTCAGCCAGGAGAGGATAGAAGAAGAGGATTAGGTTGCAACTTGGTATAGACTGAAGCCTCTGAAGAGTACGAGCTGGTTTGTTGTTACCCACAGTTTGTTGCCGTCTGGATCTTGTAATCAAAGATTTATCATCTATAAAGCAGGTATGCAGTGGGTCTTTCTTCCTTTGATGTGTTAATGCAGGACGGTGCAGGGAAAGGGGTGGGGGGGCTCTTAATTTGTGTCTGTGTTTGTCTTCAGAACATGAAAGCTGCTGGAGGTCCAGGGAGAGTTGTTGTTTGAGCGTTTAGGAGGCCCACTTGTCTAATTTAGTTGGCCCTGAACTCGCTTTGTTTCAGGGTGGTTTATGAGGAACATGTTTTTCTAATCTCAAGAAGTATGCAAATGTCCCCCAGATCTGCCCCTGGGGATTTCACAGAGGGTTCTTGCACCTATTATCGGACAACATGCATGAAAAGTTCCCAGTTTTCTGCTGGTGTTCAGTGCCCTCTAGTGGCTGGATTCCATCTTTAGAGGAAGCTCAAGTCTCTAAAGCATCATTTATATCTGTTTGGATAAGGATGAATTGAAAGATAAATGAATAGATTTCATGGCCTGGAGTCGTTATGCAAGACATTTGCATGTCCTCGCACGGCATGCATGGGTTCCATCTGTCCAGAAACATGAATCTTAATCTAAATTTCCTATATTTTGCTTTGTGCATAGTTGTCTGTGCTACGTTTAGCTGTGATAGTCTGACCAGGGTGCCTCCAAAAAATGCAAAATCCAAAGAGCCATTTTGACCAGAGTCCAGTGAAATTATATTAATTTAAAGCCACATGTTAAATTTTAAATATATGCTGTTGGAAATCTTTTGTGTGATTAGGTTTTAAAACATGAAGAAACATAAAACATTTCGTAAAAAGGAAGCTTGGATTTTCTTCTATATGATTTTTTTCATGTTTTAAAAAAAGAAAAAATATAATATTTCCAAGCTAATAAAAAAAATAGGCTTAAATACAAATTCATTGTATTTTTTTATGTCATTCAATGGTGAAAATTAAATTAAAATTTGGTTTTTAAAAAAAGCTAAAACTTCTAAGACTGGTATTTGTTATTATACTATATTCGGAACCATTAACATTATCTTTAGCTGAATCATTTTTAGCCACTATAGAGAGCCATTCTAGAGGGTCCAAAGAGCCGCCTGCAGCTCTAGAGCCACAGGTTGCAGACCTCTGCCCCAACCTCTCACCTAATAGCAACTGGAGACAGGCACCAAACCTGGCGCTACCATGCATCTACTTACAGGCCTTGACAATGGATGGATGGATGGATGGATGGGCAGGCCTCAAAGAAATATTTTACAAGGATCAAATCTAGTTATAAATCACCATTTTATCTTTTTATACTCAAGCTGGGGACTGCTGCCCTAAAGTTCAGGAGTGAGGTGTCGGCAGGCCTTTGCAGCTAGAAGTTGCATGGCATTTTTCCATGTCTGGGGATGAAGACCCATTAAATAGAGTTAGAAATATTAAATTATAAAATATAGAACCGTGACCCAAAAAGACTTAAAATTCAGTGGTTTTCATGCTCCTTCTGATGCTTTCTGAACGCATCATCTTTGCCTGAAAAACAAGGTCTGTAATCAATTCCAATGTGGTTATATAGTAGTTATAAGCCTTTAATCATTCTTTGTTTGTGGGTAGAAAGTAATATCATTATTGAAAATGACTTCAATAATTAATAATTCCTTCCAGAATGTCAGTGAAGTTCTCATATCTGCCATGATCCACCTGGATGGTCTACAGACAGCTGACTGGTAACCATTAATTTATTTGTGTCATATGCCTCATTTTGTGTTGATTTATCCTGAAGGAAAGTCGTCGGATGTAGGAGTTTGCCCTGAAATCGAAGGGTTGACCTTTCAAACCTCAGCTATGGCTTTCAGCTTCGTTGTGTCGTTGGGTAAGACACTTCAACCGCATTTTCTACTGATGGTGGTCAGAGGGACTGGTGGCACCAGTGTACGTCAGCCTTGCTTCTGTTAGTGTGCCCCAGGGCAGCTGTGGCTACAATGTAGTTTGCCACCATCAGTGTGAGTGAATGGGTGAAAGACTGAATGCAGTGTAAAGCGCTTTGGTCAAGTGCTCTGGCTTGAAAAAGCGCTATAAAAGTACAGGTCGTATTCTCTTCTCTGTAAATGTAACTTTCAGATTCAATGCTGTAAATTAAAGATAGAAATATTTTACCAAGTTACCTGACATTAACATAAATGATAAGATCTGATCATTTTTTTGATCCACCAACAGCAGGTTCATTGATGTTTCTTTAAAATCACCAAAAGCATGAAAGCAATGAAATATACATTCAGCCACAGGCGTCTGACAAAGCAGACCAGCTGAGAGTAATTTCAGACTGTGTCAGACCAGAAATAGGCCTGCAAAGTTGTGTAATGTAAAAACCTTTAGGGGTCATGGACAATGAGATCAGTTGAGTGTGCAGTGTAACAAAGTGACAACCTCACAATAAAGTGTTGGAGTTTAATTATAGCACTCTCCTCTGACCCAAGTGTGCTGAAACACTCTCTTCAATATACACATGCACATGTTTTTATGATGCCGTTTGAAGTGCCTTGCAAAATGAGTCATGTAGAATTAATTTTTTTTTGTGATAGATATTTGGAAATTAGAGATACATTTTGGATATTTTATCCTTCCATTCATTTACCGTCACGCTTTTCCCAATTGGGGTTGCGAGGGGTGCTGGTATCTATCTCCAGCTGTCAATGGGCAAAGGCAGGGTACACCCTAGACAAGTCAACAAAACATTCATGTACACACTCACACCTAAGGAGTTCCTGGGGAGAATCAACCCATGCACAGGAAGAACATGCAGAAAAGACCCAGGGGTGAGAATTGAACTTGTAACCTTCTTGCTGGTAGGCAGCAGTGCTACCCACTGCTCCACTGTGCAGCCACTGATTTTTTGCTTGTTTTTTTAAAGAAAAAAGTTGCATCTTTAAAAATATTTAATGATGGATGTGCCTATGAAGCCTGGGTCATTGGGGGAGGCTTCTCCAATGTTTGCGGTATGTGGGGGTAAGTGGTGTCTGTCATAATGCTGTCAGTCAAAGGCTGACACTTACCTAGTATGTTTCCTTTTTGATAAAGCTCATAGTTTAAGATATAGGTTATCTTGAGCTATCTCTATAGTTCTGCTCCTATAGGCTTAGACTGCTGGAGGACATAGGGACCCTTTTTTTCATCATTCTGCTTCATTCTATTTCTATTCTCCCCCTTTCAAAATCTGTTAGTTCAATCTCAAACGCCATTCTCTCTCTGCTTTTTTTCAATTCAAGAACAAATGAACTTATTTTAAGAAAAAACAACTGGTTTGGATTCAAAATTTTCGGGTGTGGCCATGACTACTGCAAAAACAATCCAAAAATGAGTCGCAACTTAACCCTTTATAGGGCATTCAGTGAAATACTTTGAAAATCAAACTTTCAAGCCAATAGTGTTATTCGAAGAAACGGCAACTTGCCTAAATACATTAAGAAACATAACAAAAGTGCTTCTATAAGAAATTCATGAAAAACACCCTGAGAGTGAAAGCAACACATTTTTTTGGTACAACATAACCTTAGAGGGATTAATGCTGATACTAGCACTTACATTTGTTGTTTATAATCCTAAATATAATTGTTAACTAGGCTTAACAACTTTTTAGCTTTACTTTTTAACATTTCAATTAGCTTTTTATCTTTTTTTCTTGACCTGTTAACTTTAATATACATTTATATATATTATTCAAGGGCTCATCTAATTGGTAAAATGCCAAAGTAAGATGTACAGCCATGTAGCAGCATCTTCACTGAATGGCTGGATATAGATCTTGTCCTTCTAGACTTCACTGAGGGACGGGTTTGTCTTGTGATCAAAAATGGTTATTTTCCCTATAATGGGTTAAAAAAATAAGTGTCTTTGTCCTTATATTTGAGTGGGTAAATGAGATGATCTGCCAATGAGAGAGTATTATTACCCTGAAAACAAGATTATTTGATATTATGCACTTCAAATAAGACGTTGCAGTTGTTAATTTCTTATTGTAGATGTACTTACCTGCTGAATTCAAGAAAAATAAGAAAATACTTTTTTGCAGTGAGCTCAAGGACAAAAACAAAAAACAAAACTATCACTAATCTGAACTAAAATAGATAAGAACTAATGATACAACAATATGTTAATATACCACTGCTTATACTAATAATTAGGGATGAGGATGATTAATATTTATTGATATCAATACCTTTATCAATACTCCTTATCGATCCGAAAGTCTTTATCGATACCACTATCGATACTTTTCTGTTATTTGGTGGAAAGACGATGCGACAATATGTTTTTAACAGAACTGGTATTGCTTCTATTGCTTTAACAAGGAAAGCATTAACAAAACGTTTCTAGCCTTCAATAAACATAGCTAATGTAATAGGCCACTTCGGAATGCACATAAAACTAACTAGAATATATTTTCACAATTGTTAAGTTAATGTATTGTCTACTGTCACTTTTCATCATGTTTTTAAGTGATTAGGAAAATATTTAACAAATAAATAATTGCTGAAACATTTTAAATTAAATTAAATTTTTAATAAATGTTGGCATCAGTAGTTCAATTATATATAGAGCAATATACAACTGTATTACTCATGTTTCTAAGCCGAAAAACAAAATTTCCCGTTTTCTTTACGTTACACGAGCGCATCATGATAACCTGGTAATGTCGTTTTTACTGAGCCAATCTGAACGCATCTGCCTTAACCGGTCTGCAGAAACTTTTATTTACTTTTCCAAGCTAACTAGCTTGTATGCTGTCGATTACAACCCGGATTTCATAATTACTATTTTTAACTGACCCGGACAAGCTACAAAGTCTGTGTCCGTGCTGACCAGTGATGGTACTCTGAGTGGATGATGAAGGCGGGCCCGACTGTGTGTGAGGAAGCGGCAGCCGCCTGGGGAGGGAGGGAGGAGTCTTCCGTTCAAACATTCTCGAGTCGCGAGCAGAGTTAACTATGAGGTGCCCCCAGGGACATAAATCCGAGAATTAACTTGCATATACACATATTAAATTACACTCTTCCATATAATATACTGAAAACCTACCTCACACACAAAACACTAGTAAAAAGCTCTCACATAAACTAGTGAAAACATTGACCTCTTATATATAATCTACTCAAAAGCTCTCCTACAAAGTAGTAGTGAGAACTGTTCATATAAGCTGGTGAAAAGCTTTACCTTTTCATACACACTACTAGAAAGCTTTCATATACACTATTAGAGCGGCTCTCATATACCACTATTAAGAGCGGCTCTCATATACACTATTAAGAGCGCTCTCATATACACACTACTTAGAAGGCTCTCATAAACACTGCACTATTAAAGCTCTCATATACACTATTAGAATGCTCTCATATACACTATTAGAGGCAGCTCTCATATACACTATTAGAACGCTCTCATATACACTATTAGAAAGCTCTCATATACACTACCTAGAAAAGCTCATAAACACTATTAGGGCGCTCCTCATATACACTGCTAGAGCGCTACACTTTTAGAAGACGCTCTCATATACACTATTAGAGAAAGCTCTCATATACTACTAAATCATATACTTACACTATTAGAGAGCGGCTCTCATATACACTATTAGAAAGCTCTCGTATACACTATTAGAAAGCTCTCATATACACTATTAAGAAGAAGCTCTCATATACCACTATTAGAAGCAGCTCTCATATACACTATTAGAAAGCTCTCATATACCTGCACTAGAAGCAGCTCTCATATACCACACTATTAGAGCGCTCTCATACACTATTAAGCTCTCATATACACTATTAGAAGCTCTCATATACCTACACTATTAGAACGCAGACTCTCACTTATACACTATTAGAAAGCTCTCATATACACTATTAGAGCGCTCTCACTTACACTATTAGAAGCTCTCATATACCTGCACTCTCACTCTCATATACACTATTAAGAGGCGGCTCTCTTATACACTATTAGAAAGCTCTCTCTATATACACTATTAGAAAGCTCTCATATACACTATTAGAAGCTCTCATATACACTATTAGAGCAGCTCTCATATACACTATTAGAAAGCTCTCATATATACACTACTAGAGCTCTCATCTACCTCACTATTAGAAGACTCTCATATACCACTATTAGAGCGCTCTCTCATATATACCACACTATTAGAAAAGCTCTCATATACATTATTAGAGCTCTCATACACACTATTAGAACGCTCTCATATACACTATTAGAAAGCTCTCATATATACACTATTAGAGCGACTCTCATATACACTAGTAGCAGCTCTCATATACACTATTAGAAAGCTCTCATATATACACTATTAGAGCAGCTCTCATAAACACTATCAATGCAAGCTCTCATATACACTTTTACAACGCTCTCAAATATACACTGTTAGAAGCTCTCATATGCACTATTAGTCGGTAATCTCCTATGTTTCTGTGAGAAAGTTTAGCGGATAGCTTAGAGCGGCTCTCATATACACTTCAAAGATTACAATTTCGGACATAGCACAAAATGTAGAGGAGCTAGCCATGACCTACACTATTAAAGCGGCTTCCAGTGGTGTAATAGAACGGTCTCTCTGTAATTCACTGACAACACCTTTGAAGGATTTCTGTTGAAACAAAAACGTTTCAACTAAAGTCGAGTTAATAGCCCGTCAGCTGCAATTGTATAGCGGAAAGCTGAGCATGAATCAACTAGTGTTATGGGGATAAACTTTAGGCGAGTATATGACAAAATGTGCGTGGCCAGCCAGAATGTTTATGGCGTTCTGCTCAGCTCATGGGTTCTAGCAATAACTGTAGCGTTCTGTTTCATTGAAGTGGCCATATGGCGTTTCAACAGCAGATGTTTACTGGCGTTCTGGCTGTAATATGACCAGCTAATAACTTTCACTAGCGGGTGTTTATGAGGCATTTCAGCAGATGACGCCGAGGTGTTTAGCATACCGGCCAGCAGCGGAATTAACCAGTGTTTATGAGCGTTCTAATATTGGCCAGGCGTTCGAAGGACGATGAATTTAGCAGGTGTTTGTATTTTAACAAGCATTCTAGCTGATGCAATATGGCTAAGAAGTTCGTTCAAATGTTTGCTGGCGTTCTATCGTGCCTGCATCCTTTGTGCTTTAACTGAAATTGGCAGCAGACGTTCTAGCGAATGTATATGCGCATTCTGGCAATTGTTTATGCTCAGCGTTCTAACAATTGACATACAGTATTTATTCGTAAACACTATAACGTGCTAAAGTGTTATAACTTCTAACAGATGACATATGAAATTGTTCTAATAGTGTGTTTATAGGCGTTCTCTCAGCATTCTAATAGTGTTTATGTTCTGAAACGAATGTTTATGAAGCAGTGCATACGAAGCTTCTATATTCATATGAGCGTTCAGCATTCTGTAGTGTTTGCTGGCGTTCTATGAATGACGCTGAGGCTTTCTAACCATTGTATGAAACCGGCGTATGAGGCGTTCTTGAAAGGCGTACTGCTCGAATGGCCGGCATTTATGGGCGTTCTATGTGGTATTATGGCGTTCTAACCCGCAGGCGTTTATGAAGCATATGAAAATAACAATGGCCCAGCAGCGTTGTATTCCTTCTGCCTGCCTTCTATGGCTGAAAGCGTTAGCCGTCTGAATTTCTGGCGAGGCCATATGAAGCTTCTATGAATGTAACGTTCCATGAAGCTTTCTGGTAGTAGGCATGACAGCCGAAAGGCCCAAGCTTTTCACAGTTTACATATGAGGCTGTTCTCACTGCATGGCTTTGGTAATTTGGCTGAATATTTTCGCAGATCATGCTGAGCACCGAAACAGCTTTGCAGCTGAGGTGGCGAACATTAACCAGCAGGCCAGCCACTCATATTAGCTGTACTACCAATATTGGCTCATTTATGGTCCTTAGAAGGCTACCTCAGACCAACTACTCAGGCTTTTCACTTGTTTTTACTTTTAATATCTGTTTGCTTACAATTTCATTTCAAAACATTGGTGGTCATGCTGCAGTTATTGGATTGATTAGATTTAAATGCTGTGGCGCGCGCTCGAGGGGACACCACAAGTATGTTATAGGACCTCGGGAGAAAAAAGCGACCAGACTTCGATAGTGGTATCGATAAGCTAACGTTATTGATTTTCAGGTTTTGAAAAAAGTGGAACCGGGTCCTTGATGGAACCGGGTTTCGATCCCCATCCCTACTAATAATTATAACAATACTATAACTAATACACAGCAAAGATTTGGGTGTTAAAAATTCAGCATCTACTTATTTTACTCTATATCGAGTATTTACAACTATACTGAGTGTATGTGCAGTGTAACATTTACTCTATGTAGTGTCGTTTACCTGCCACTCTCTGAGAGTTCTTCCTGATTTTGACTCTAAAATGAGTAAAATTGGCGTGCAGGTGGTGCAATGGTTAACGTTCATGACCCATGTATGGAGGCCTTAGCCCTCGACGCAGCTGACTCGGGTGCGAATCCGACCTGTGGTCCTTTCCTGCATGTCTCTCCCCCTCTCTCATACCCCCTTTCCTGTCAGCCTACTGTCGAAAAAAACAAGCCACTAATCCCATAAAAACTAAAAAAAAAAGAAAAAAAGAGTTAAATTAATTCTGAAAGGTTGACACTGGCTATAGAGTAATTTGGAGGGGACCAAATATTATCTGAAATGTTCAACTCTGTAGGTGTTAAAGTAATACTTTATTTATTTATTGTGTACCATTACTACTACTTTATTATAATGATAATGGAATGGCTACAACTACAAAAAACTGAATACTACAATCTATTTGCATCACTAATACAACCATCATACTTTATGCTGGTGTGAACCAGTCTTTGCTCTCTTGCCTGCAGCTGGTGCAAAATCCAGCTGCTTGTCTTTTAATTGGTGCTCCAAAATATGAGCGCCTCACTCCTGTCCTTGTCTCACTCCATTGGCTGCCTGTGCATCATAGAGTCATGATTGTCTTTCTTTTTAAGTGTTTTGTTTTAAGTCTTATCTCTCTGAGCTTCTTCAACTCTACTTGCCTCCTCAGTCCCTCAGGTCAGGAGAGCAGCAGCTCCTACAGGTAAGGCTTAAGAGTAGGGTCAGAGGGGCAAAAACTTTCACTATTGCTGCTCCTCTTTTAGAGAATAACCTCCAGCTGCACATTAGGGAGGTTCTGGGGTTGGAGCTGGGCCTTCTGAATTCACATGTGAGAGCGCTAGCCAGCTACTGTGGCGGTAGGCTGGAAAGTTCTGCTCTGACCTCCTTGAAGGCAAAAAGGCCACTCATGGCACACTGGTGGGCCTGTTGCTCCGTGGCCACCAGGCCATGGTCGCAGCTCAGGGCGGTAACGCTCATCAGTGTCCCATGGTTGGCTGTACAGTTGCCTTTGTGGCAAAGGTGTGTCATAGCAGATTGTGCTTCATGTTTGGTCGAACCTGCTTGTTGCTCTATAACTAGGAATTGGCATGTCCTGCATCCTTTGTGGTCTGAAACTGCTCTGCTGGGAGGAACTACACTACCAAACCTTCCCTGCTCCCTTGAGTTAGCTCTCAGCCCTGTGGCTGCCAGAGGAGGACCTCCCCTGGTACCCTTTATATCAACCCTATCGAAAGCAGGGGTGGGTTCACTTTCTTCTCTCTTTTGTGATCCTTCAGCTCCTTCTGGTCCTTCTTCTGACCCTTCGTCTGATCCTTCGCTTGACCCTTCGTCTGACTCACTTTCTCATTTCAAGAAGGGAACATTTTGTGTCTCCTCAAGGAGTTTTCTATAAAATTAGCCATAAAGAACCAGTTATCCACCGTTCAATGTATATATTACAGAACTGTAACCAATTTAGTAATGTTGCACCCATACCGATAGCAGTAATGGGCAGGGCCCTGATCCAGCACTAAAATTATGGTATCTGTAGCGGCGAGTACCAACAAATAGGACACCGATACCATTTTGAGAGCCAAAAGTCTATTCCTTTATTGTCACCCATTCCAGGTAGCCAATAAAAAGTTCTACTGGATTCACTTTGTATTAGTCATTTTTCCTGCTTCCCAAAGGTAGGCAGCAGCTTGACAAAGCCATGATGGCAATTATTTTACATCCAAGTAGTATGCAGTTCTTCATACATATATACACACATCAATTTCAAACAGATGGTAGTGGTATGGGTATCGGTATCGGGGTCAAAATATGGCATCTTCAATTCAGACTACACACGTATAAATATGAGTAGATTTATTAACGAGGGCTTGTATGAAAATCTAGTCTCTCTTCAATGATTTAAGTGTTAACTATGGACGTTCATTTTTTCTTCATTTTTCTGTTGGTACAATGTGTACAAACCAACCCTAAACTGGTTTTGGCACCTGTCAGTTTTTAGGCCCCCCCTCGGTTAAAACTGGTCCCTGCCTGGCTTCACCCATGAACATTGTTGTGACCTGGTTTATTTAGTTTAACGAGCTTTAGTTTATCATTATTATGCTGAATGTTATTTTTTATTGCATACTCATTCTATTCAACACTTTGTTTGCAGCTGTTTTAAACCACTTCACTCATAAAGTTGATGACAATGATCACTACTACCACTATTACCAGAACATTAATATGACTTCATCAGTTTACTGTCACTATAGTACAACTATTAGTGTTGTAGTAATGCTACCTCTAATAATAATTGTGTTTTTTAAAACATGAATGAAAAAGTAAAACAAAGTGTTGTAAAAAAAGGTAACTAATTATGTTTCTATGGCAACAGTAATATTAATGATAATGACAATGATTATCATCTTCTTGTATAAGAAAGTGGTGCTCTCTCTTCCACCAACGCTCCAGTTTACCGCTTCATTTAAAGGAGGAGAACACCCACAGCTGTGCTAGTGAGTTTTTCCTTACACTATTCCCTGAACCAGTGCCTTGAGACACCCTGTGGCGGTGCAGCTGAGCACTGCCCAAAGTATTCCCAAAATGCTGCTTTTCCCACAGTGTGGCCCTCTGGAATAACACACTGCACAGGGGAGGAGGCGCTCTCATCAGGGCCAAACTACCAAGCTGCATTCTTCCTGTTTCTGACAGCTGAGAGCGTGCTGCGCTATCTCTGTCCAACACACACACACACACACACACACACTTAGTGGCAAGCACAGGAAGGGCTGACAGCAATCTGCAATCAGCACAGAGAGAAACAAAATGAGAAACACTGCAGCTTCTTCTGAGTTTTCACTAATTATTCAGAAAAGTTTAATATTAGGGAGGAAAAACAGACACAGTTACATATGGTGAGTGAAAAAAAGAGCTTAAAAAGGGAGAAAATAAATAAATAGAGAAAAATAAGCAAAGGAGGAGTAATGTTGACCTAGGCGACAAAGGGGTGGGAAAGAAAAAAAGAAAAAGAGAAGAGGAAGCAGAGCCATAACAGCAAATGGGAGGAGCTGAAGCCTGGAGTCATATGGAGAGGAGGAGGAAGAGGAGGGGAGGAAAAATGACATCAAGTGCAGGAGGGAAGAGAGAAAGTGCAGTTATTCAGAAAGGAGAAGGAGGAGTAGCAGAGTTTCTCTCCTCTGCACATGATTTCTACACCTGAGCCTCCAACACACCCCCCATATACACACACACACAGGCTAATGATACTGCTGAATGAACCGGCTGTATTCACCTCCACTCCAGCTGTGGACATATGAGATTCGCTCCTGCAGACAGACATGCAGTTCTACTATGTGGTGAGTAAACTCTCCTGAATCCTTCCTTGTGTTTGACAGCAGGGATGGCATCTCTAGGAATCTCTAAAAGGGACAATTTCAAGGGTTTACGGAAAAAATGAGAAAAAATTAAAACAAAGTTAAAAGGTGAGAGATGACCTCATTTGATTCTCTGTACTGACCACAGCTCTAGTTGATGATCCTGAGATGTCTAAAGAGGAAATCCTTCATAAACTAGCAGCATATTCTATGCTTTAGACATTTTTGTGTGTGGGACACAAAGAACAAATGGTGTCGGTGACAAAGTCAACTGCAGACAAGAACATGCATGACTTCTTCTTACACATTTAAGCCAAAATGGAGAAGTGGTTCCTCCTCATTTGTTCTGCTGCAATGATTGAGTGGATTGCCTTTAAACTTGTGATTCTGCTCTACTTTACTTCTGAGGCCTTGAAGCAAAACAGATCTACAGCAAAGGAGTCTTCTTGAGCTGCAGCGCTCCATGCATATGACTCCCCTGATGCATTAAATTGAGATTAGCTGTTTAGTCTGCTGATATGCTGCCTGCTTGAGGAGATTTGGTTCATCTTAACATAATTAGAAGCACTGCCGCTTGTTTTATCAGAAGGAAATAGGAGAGCGTCAGTGAGCAATCAGCTTCATGATCATTTAAAGGCTGCTTCTATCTTAATTCCTCATAATTTTATTTTTTATGAGCGTTCAAGTTTTGTCCTTACATAACATTTTAGTGTCTTGACTGGACAAGTGTCAGAGGTTTGTCAGCGATAAACACCTGCCTGCCCTGCACCACCTGATTTACAGCATTGGCAGCTGGCTGATGAATAAACTGAAGCTTCTTCTTTGAATATGGAGCCAAATATTCCCCTAAGGAACAGATGGAGACCAAACCCAGTTACTTAAAGGGTAGCTGGTAAAAAAATGCTAATTGTCTCCTTATCTAAATATGATAATTTAGGGTTAGCTTTGGTGTTGGCCTCACTTTGCTGTCTGGTTACATTAAAGCCAATGGTAGACTTTTGGAAGTGACTTGATTCTGCTAAAAATGAATATAAGCCATTTATCTGGTTATCAGTAAATATAGAAATATTTATCTTTATTTTTAACTTTATTATTTTGTCAATAACCATGTTAATCCACATATGCAGCTAAGCTGAAGTAAATCAATCATTGATCATTGATTGAATTCCATAATAAAACATTGAGGTTAAACATTTGATTGGCACAGAATTAGCTTTGAACTCTTTAATAGAAACTTATCCCAAGTTATATGTTGTAGTCAGTTGCAAAATGGAGTCCATCAACGACCCCAAATCAGCTAAGATTTGATCCATTAGATAAGGAATCGGATGATATGTTACCTACTGTAAATTAAATTGCAAACAAGTTATTTAAGTTAAGTTAAAAAGTTAGAAAGCAAAGTGAAAAGTTTGAAAAGTGAAGTCAAAAAGTTGATAAGCTTAGTTAAAAAGTAAAAGAAATGAAGTGTCTGTATCAGCATTAATGTTTTAATGTTATATAGTAACAAAGGATGTGTTTTTTTGTCAACTGACATCTATTTTTTAAATGTTACAAAAGTATTAACCCTTTATAGGGCAAGTTAGCATTTTTGATCACTTCCATACCCCTAACAATCGGAGTCCCCCCCCGTCCCATGGGGAGTTCTAGAAGCACTAGATCTATATCCATCCATTCAATGAAGATGCTGCTACATGTCTATACATCTTATTTTGGCATTTCACCAATTAGATTAGCCCTTGAATGATATGTTACCTACTGTAAATTAAGTTGGAAAAAAAAAGTTAACAATTCAAGAAAAAAAGGTACAAATCTAATGGAAAAGTTAAAAAATAATAAGCCTAGTTAGCAATAATATTTAGGTTTATAAACTAAAGAAATTGTTAGTCAGTATCAGCATTAATGCCTCTAGTTAATGTCGTATCAAAAAAAAAAGTGTTTTTTTCACTCTCAGAGTGTTTTTCTTATAGAAGCACTTTTGTTATTTTTCTTATCATATTCTGGCAAGTTGGCGTTTGTTGTTATTACATTTTTGCATCATTGAAATATCCATATTTTTTGAATGACACAAATGTAATAAGGTTTAGTCCTGCATTCCAATAACACTCTTGGCATTAAAATGTGGAATATCAAAGTTTTTCACTGAGTTCCTTATGAAGAATTAAGTTTGTTGTCGACAATCCCTTTAGGACAACTTCTCTATAGAGAATCTAGTCACATGTGTTGTTAAGGTTTGACTTGACCCACTGTTTCACATGAACTGTCTTGAAGGTTCAGTTGCTTCATCTCTAAGAACTCTGACCCAGTCGACTGATTTTAAAGTCTTTCCACAGACTTTTCAGTCAGTGTGTGGGGCCATTTCTTTGGGTTTCTCTAAAAACCAGGGGAAAAAACCCCAAAACATTCAACTTTTAATGTTGAAACTTACAATGCATCATGGAATAGTTGACCTTTAATAGGCTATGTGCTTTCATTATTTTTGGGAGATTTTGGACAAAAAATAGTGATTTTCTACAAAGGAAATGTTATGTAAAGTGAAGAAAAGCGTTTTTGTATTCTGAAGCTCAAATCAATCTTCTGTAGTATCAGAGTCAAGGCATCAACACTTTATTTTCTCCAGTTTTCAAGTTTTCCTCTTATTTCTTTTTATCTCATGACAATAACTCTGTTCATTGTAACACAGAAATTTTGCAAATTGAGATTTTCTGCTGAATATGCATCTGCTGTCAAAAAAAAGAAGCTTGTAGTGAGAAAACAATTTGTTCACTTCCTATAAAGTAGATTACGGTATGTGAAAATATATTTCAGCTGACTTGAAAAAAGTGAAATATAAATAAAAGTGAAATGGGTATTTTGAGGTGAAGACAGTCAACTTGAGACAGTAAATTCAGATATGTCATACAGCAGACTGATAAGGTTGTTTTCATTTTAAAAAAAGTCCTTTCCAGCAGATTTTCAGCAGCCGCTCTAGCAGGTTACAGCATCAAAGTGTAACCACTTTGTTCAGAGGAGAGATGGCGGTGATAAGGATAGCACTTGCAGGTGAAAAGAGTTAGTATGTTTAAGGCTTGCATGTTTGCTTCATTCTTATGTGGGTTTCCCCATGTCCTCTGATTACCTCTCTCTTTCTGAAAAACATGTTTTGTCCACTGGAGATTTTAGATTACCTTTAAGGGTTGATTATGACATATATGTGTCATGTGTTGTGTTGTGATGGGCCGGTCCCCTGTTTTTAGGCTACCTTCCACCGTGCCTGAGTGTGCATTCACACCAAACATGAATGCAGTGCAATGAGCAACTGATTTATCTGGTCTCACTAATGTAAAGGCTCGTTCATGAGCGAATTAACTGCATTAGAAGAAGCGGATGAGGGCATGGAGCACGTCGGATGGACCAGACAAGGTTTATCTTGTGTTAAAAAATGTTGCACGTTAACCAATCAGGGACTTGATGTGGTTGTGATGGGAGACAAAAACCCATTGGGGGTTGGTTCGTCCAACTGCCTCTTCACAGCAGCTCCTTATTCTGAGTCCTGAACAGATGGATATAACACTGGAAGCAGCAGCTCAGAAGGAACAGGGGATACTGGTCAAACTGGGAGCTGATATGCTGGACCCAGGGATCTCAACAACGTTGGTCAGCTTTCCATACCACATACCGTCACCTGGTAAAATCCAGGTCCGACAAAGTTCAACAGGCAGGAATCTGCAAGTGGATGACATTTCATGAGAGAGAGAGGAAAGATATCCAGCAACCAACAGCAGGCTCACCATTTATTGTGAATGCACTTTCAAAATCACCTGTCAGATGCAGATGTTTAGAGCAGGAAGCCAATAGATCACAGGTGTCAAAATGGTTCCAGAAAGGGCCGTGTGGCTGCAGGTTTTCTTTCCAACCAAACAAAAGCACAACAGACTCCATTCATATCATGAAGTCATCATGTTCAGATTGGACTCCCTTGATGAGATGACTGGTCTGGTGTGCTACTGCTTGGTTGGAAAGAAACCTGCAGCCAGACAACCCTTTCTGCAACCAGTTTGACAGCCCTGCAATAGATGGATGGATATTGACATGACAATTCTGCCAAAGCATTGAGCTGGACAGGAAATGTGATTAAAAAAGGAACAGATGGAAGGCAAAGAAAGACGTCTTCATATAGTGTATCTCTAAAACACACAAGTATGGCTTTTGACAACAAACGTATTTAAAGCTGCAATGAGCTAGCATTAGTGCTACATGCTGGCACAGTTTCTAGCACTGTTGCCTTGCAGGATGAAGGTCTTGGTTTCAATTCCTTTCTGCATTGAGTTTGCATGTTCTCCCTGTGCAGGTCGGGGTTCCCTCCAGGTACTCTGGTTTCCTCCCAAACATGGCAGTCTACCTGGCATCTCTAAGCTGCCCATGTGTATGTTTGTACATGTTAAACTGTAATAGATTGGTGATCTGTCCAGTTTGCACCCATCCTGGAAGTAGTAACCATCACCACAACATCTATGACAGATGCATAGATCTTACAAAGGTTAATTGGTTCTGCTTTGTTTGGCTTAACTTAAACATTTAAACAACTTTTAATGGTCCAATCCCACCAGCGTGGGAACGTGCAATCAAACCTGTGTGGTTCAAAGAAGCTAACTCTGCAAACACATAGGACTTGGTCGCTCTTAAGAAAACCCAATGCAGAAGGTGATGTAGGGCATTTTGGGTAATCTTAACCAAGCATATTATAAAATAGAATCAGAGCATGCATATCTCAGCTGCTGGAAAACCAATCAAAAGAGCAATTAGCCAGAAGGATTGACATGAAAATGACTTGTCTGATTTTTAAATGTTTGGAACACAAAAATGTTTAAAACCAAATTAAGTTTGATGTTAATCTAAACTTTCAGTGTTTTTTTTCTTTTTTTAAATACATACACATCGTTAAGGTTGATAATTAGTGGTTGGTCGCATCATTTTAGAAATACATAATACAATCTGCCAGTAATCATAATAACATATTTAATGATTGTTTGACTGACTGATACATTTTTATTCTTGAATATAATATTGTCTTTTTCATTGAGTAAGATGCACTACATAGTAGATAGAATAAACAGATATGTAGTCTGTTTAGTTTTTGTTTTCTGTTTTTTTTTAACCAGGAATCATAGGACTGTAGGACTAAAGCGTACAAACAGAATAAAAAGCAGATTAAACCAACTAAACAGGATTTTTTCCTAATTATCAAAAATGTGTCTGCTTTAATAAAACGGTCATGTTTACCGTGCATTTCAGAAAAACTTGAAGTGTGGTGTTAATTTTTATTACTTTGACAGATAAAGCTGTAAAAGAGCAAAAGTAACTATATTTTTAATGCTTTCTAGCCTTCCAGCTCAAAATATACTTGTACTGCCTTCATTTTCTTAAGTTATGGTTCTCCTTGCCTTTTTAGGGAAATTCAGTTTGCTTATTTTTTACTACTTATTTTTACACATACCTGCCTTATTCTTTTCCATTTTGAAGAATTAATAAGTAGTTGTTTTTTTTTTTGTTGTTGTTGTTTTAAACTGACCTTTTCAGTGTAATCGTCCAGGGAATGAACTTGTGGATCACTAAAGTAAAGCCCTTAATAAACATTTATCAGCTGGGGAAAAGTAAAATATCTGAAGATCTGATAAAATTTGATAAATTCATCTCTGTGGACACAAATAAGCCAGATTTTTGTAATGTTTTCAAAAGAATTCTTTAAACAGGATTTTTTTCTCTTCCCTTTAAATGAAAGGTTGAATTTTTTCCAAACTTTTTTGCATGAGACTATGCAACTGCAAAAAAGATTGATTTGTTTTTTTACTTTAATACACTGTCTTACAAGGGATGCTAATATATATATAAAAAAACCTCAGCTAAATAAAAGAAACGTGCATTAAAAAAAAAATCAACTGACACACTGTCAACAAAGTTTACACAGACACATCTTTATTTCTGCATTGTTTCAGTTCCTCCCCATCTGCAGAAAATCAGCTCTTTGAAAGTGATCAAACCAGCACAGTTATTTGAAAGAAAAATGTTTCTTTTTTGTTTTGTTTTTGCATCATATTAAAAGGTCCAGATGGTCATTCTCATGTCTAACCCAGGAGACGTGCTCCTCTTTATCCCATCTAACACATTAAGAATGTGCAGGGAGCTTCTGCACTTTATCTGCAGTTGCTGTTCACACATACAGTTCATAGTTGAGGATTATGTGGGTGGATTCAGATATTTGGAAGCGATGTGTTGGATGTAAGCATCTGTTTAGAGTGGACATAGTGTTAAAATAACGCAGCGCTGAACAGAGAACAAGCCTTTTTGGGGACTGATTCTGGTGCTGATGATGTAATGTGTTTAAATATGGCCATATGACGAATGAGGGAATGAAGGGCAGCATGTGCAGCAGAGCGGACTCCTAGCACAAAATCACACTGGAAAAGTTTTTTTCTTCTTTCTTTCTGGTGTTTATGATTTTTTTTAATTAGATGGAAACAAACAAACAAAAAAATTATAATACTTATCAATACGAAATGAAATGAAAGGCTTATATTGGAGCCAGGCTGTCTGACCAAAATAGGTCCTGCCCGTGCTTCAGATGGCAAGCTGAAGCCTCCTTTGATCAGACGTGTTCCTCCAGCAGATTCCATGGATGATTCCAGAGATCTCCAATCCATTATTGTGCCCCTCATTGTTAGGCCTGCTAAAAGAGGCCAAAAATACCACCCGCCGTGTTTTCTGGACCTGCAGTTGGATCTGCAGTAGCTCAGTAGTTGGATCAGACCACGCTGGTAAACCATCAATCATCAGTGAGCCTCAGCCGTCTCTAAACCCTGCTGCCAGTTTCCCACTGGTCCTTTCTTGGACCAGTTTGGGTAAACACTGCTCACTGGGAAAGCTGCAGTTTCTAAGTTCCTAATCAAGCCATAAAAACACAACAACTTGGCTCTAAATTCCCGACATCCTTATGCTCACTTATTCCCTTTACAAACTGTTTTACTTTATCCCAGCAGCTGACATTATGAAGAATCTACTTATTGCTTTAACCTTCACCTGCTAATCTTAATTACATTTATGTACATCAACAGTTACTAAATACAGAGTTCCAACAAGTTAGTCATCATCAAATTCAAGAATTTTTAAGGACTTTTCTGGATGTATTCTTTAAAATTCAAGGACCCTGCTCAGTACCTGCTGCTACCACTGAACATTTGACCAATAAATGACTTTAATTCAAAGCAGGTTCAGTTTAAAAAACATAACTTCCTGGATCAGATTTAATAACAAATGGAATGACTATACAGCGCACATTCATAGCAAAAATATGCATATCTGACATTCATACCCACTATTTATGGAAATGTGTCGTGATGGCGAGATGAGGCTTTTTTTGAGCTTTCGATCTTTTCTGCATATCTTTTTTGAAAAGGACTCATAAACGTCGAATGCTCACTGGGCCAATCAAGTGGTGAATAAATAAATATTCAGCAGCACAAAATCTGTCCGGTCCACACGTCCTTAAAGTAGGAATTTATGCACTAGAAAAGAATGATCTAAAGGAATCGGCACAGCGTTAATAGCACCCTGCCTTTGGGAGGGGGTGTCAGGTCTGTAACCGCCTCTTTGTTTGATTAGCGCCTTATTAGGAGAAATCTGGCTTGGGAAGTCACAGTTGTATTTCTCACAGAAAATATTACCAAAATTAAACCCTATTTTAGAGCAATAATAATGCAAACAAATCTTAAAAATCCCTGTCTTTACATGTTAAAACAAGCCTCATTACATGATATTTAGTTGTGCTTAATAGTTTACATACCCTCACATTAAAGACAGAAAAAATTAGCTGCCAGTAAAATAAATTGAAGTTGACAAAATTAATGATAAATAAAAAATTATATAAAAAATGGTAATATCGTGACATTGGTTTTGATATATATATATACTATATATATATATATATATATATATATATATATATATATATATAATAATAATAAAAGAAAAAGTTGGGAATCTCTGTTCCCATGCATAGAGATGTCTGTGGCATGCACTCACTTAACATAGGCCTACGTAATCCTACAAATAACATCATATTTACAGTTGATTTATCAAAAATGCTTTTCAGTAAAAGTTAACAGCAATAAGCTCCAATAACAAATGATAATTTCATTCAAAATGTATTTATTAAAAATGCTTAACAATTCCTGTAATGAATGAAAAGCACAATGAAAGAAATAATGTCCGATCTTAACATCCCTCACTTAACAATAAAAGTTAACAATAACTCTCAACTCCCAATAACAGATGATACTCAGCGTCAGTAATGAACGAAATAATGTCTGTTCTGTAGGCTATTGGAAAAAATAAATTCACAAATGAGCTAATTAACAAAAATACCTTTTGTGTAGCAAAAACATACCAAAATGTACCAAAAACGAACAAACATATCAATAGACTATCTTTACTTTCTGAGTCCAGGTGGCTTTTCAGATTCCTTGCACCTCCATTGGACACCGAGACATATGTGCCTGCTTTGCACACTGTGCACAAGGCCTCCCGTTTGTCTCGACCCGGTCTGAAAGCGGAGAAACTCTTTTGTAAATCGTCGGTAAACATACATTTGCACCTTGGCATGTTGTTGGCGTACTGACAGCCACGCTATCTATATTGTGATTAAGAACAGGGCTGCCTGCACTGGCGAGCTACAGGGTCTCACACGCAGCGGCGTCGTGCGCAGTGCCCTAGTGCCTGTAAATTTAATGGTCCAATGAAGGTAATTTAAAAAACAGGACATTTCCTCACTTTCTAAAAACACGGGACATCCGGGACAGGACGTGAAATACGGATATGTCCGGGAAATCTGGACGTTTGGTAACCCTATGTTAGGATTATTTTTATGAATGTTAAAAGAAATATTGCATGTTGTTGCTTCACTATGCCTAGTACTTGACTTTAACTATTATGTTTAACCGTTTGCATTTGCAACTTCTTAAAATAATGTGTTGTTCAGGGGCTGCAGGGTGTTGCCGTTTGTAGCACTGCTGCCTTGCAGTAAAAAGGTCCTGGGTTTGATTCCTGGCTAAGGTCCTTTCTGCTTTAAGTTTACTCTCTGACCTCTTTCCACAGTCCAAAAACATGACTGTTAGGTGAGCTGGTGCCTCCTTCGGTGTGACTGGTTATTCATGGCTGTATGTCTGTGTGATAAACTGCTGACCTGTCCAGGATGTACCCTTTTTTTTGACAATAGACTGCTGGAGAAAGATTGGGCACCAGGACCCACCTTGTGTCATGATTTTGCCCTTTCTGGGCTTTTTGGTTCTGTTTAACGTTCATTTTTGAGTTTTCAGCTACACTTCGATTCATGTCATTCTGTATTTTCTAGGTAATTGGTTTCATTTCCATTTTGTGCCATTCTAGTTGTTTTCTGGTTTGAGTTTTTATGTATTTCTTGTTTACTCTCTTGTGCCACTCTACTTTCCCCTTTCTTCCTTCTAGATCCCTTTGTCCACACCTGCTCCCAATCAGTAGATTACTCTATTCTTTGTTCTGTTTGGCATTTATACTCCTCCTCTGCAGTTACTAGTTGCTGGATTCTCTTCATTGCTTCATTCCCTCCCTAACCTACACGATGCGCTTTGTTCTAATTCCTGTGTTCCCTAATTACTTATTTCTGTATTTATGCTTCTGTTGCCTATGCTCCTTATTAAATCTGCAAGAAATCACCTCAGCTTCCATCTCTGCATTTGGGTCCTCTACGAACCTCCACTCACCTGACACCTTGGTCCTGACAGATATGACAGAGAAACACTATCAATTCTCACAATTTTAAATTTGAGCCTAAATAATAAGCTAAATGTCGATTAAAAAGTGATTTAATTCTAAACCAAATATTGCAGTTAGCCAGTAGGGTGTGTTAATATAATCTATCATTATGAGCAATTGATCTACAGACAGATTTATTATAGAATTTGAGACCCTGATAGAAAACAAACAGCAGAAAAGTGACATTTTCTTTCACATACTGCAATATCTATATGTGCACATTATTGAATTGTGCTGTTTTCTTTTTTTTTATAGGAGAGGATTCAGTCAAACCTAAAAAGTTAAGATGCTAGTATGAAAGTTGTCAACGACATCCCAATGCGTTTAACGAGCTACATCACAAATTGGGAAAATTATGTTATTGACTTGTTTGCAAATGTTGGATGGTTAAAACGGTTGAATTAAAAGACTAATCTTCTTTCATTTTAAATATTCCTGTGATCAGCTGGTGCAGGATGGCTGGGTTTTAATGCTTTTCACTTTGATTGATCTGCAGCTGCTCAGCACCTGGAAAATGTTTATTTTTTAGGCCCCTTGCCAACTATTCAGCTCTAGCTTTCTTAGGAACGCCATGCATAATGAAATTTGCATCTTCCATGTATTTCATGCCCACTAGATGACTGAGTATGACCATGAGGAGATGGCACACACAGATGCTGCTGCTACGATAACATTAACTCTGCTGACTGCATCACAAGAATGCAGCCATGAAAAAACAAGAACTTATCACATGTTGACGACGGTCGCCATCGGGGTAGAATTTCAATCCCACCCTAAAAAAATCAAGCATTTTAGAAAACTTTTAAGGACCTTATGTTTATTTGCAAGCATTTGAGTGAACAATGGTTATAACTTGTGTCTTATTTGGTAAATGATGCTTTTCTTGAGGCCCAAGACAAATAATGACATTTATTCCTTTATAGTCCATGTTTTTTTTAGATGAATTTATTGCTCACAGTCAGATGACAGTTTCCAATGCAAACCAACTTTAGAAGAAACATCCTGACATGACTTTGCTTGCATGTCAAGATTCACTTAATCATCTGAGATGCAGAAGTTCAAATATTTGTGCCAAAGTGCTTTGGAGGGCACAGAAAAGTTGATGATGCTCTAAACTGTCCATTTCTGTAGATTAATGAGGTCTGTGTAATGCAGAGTATAGAGATGCATAAGGCTGAGAGCCACTGCCATCTGCTCTGGAGCATCACTTGGCTTGGACTTATAAAACAAACGGAGGCTAAATCTTAAATTTATTGGCACTCCATTCGCTCTCCGTCTCCCTTTCTCCCTCCTCTCCAACATTATCAGACAGCTGCATCATTTTAGTCCCAAATAATATTTCTGCATCAGTCCATCTGTCAACTTGTCCCCCCTTCTCTGTCTGCCTGAGGTGTTATAGGATCTGCCTCCTCCTCGCTGCCTCCGTCCTGGTTTGGCTCAGCCTGCAGGACTCATATTTCACGCTCGTCGTTTTGATTTGCGGATCTGGCTCTGGCACGTTGATGGCTACAAGTAGATCCCGTTTAAGTAGGCTGGGATTTAGCCAATGTGAGCATTGGCTTTAGCCTCCTCAGGGGCCTCTTACTTGTCACTTTTTGTGAAGTAAAGCCAGTGGAAGCAAAAGGAGCTTTTATTTGAGTCTTATAATTAATCTGCCTGAAAATGGAAAAAAAAATTCTTGAGATGAATTTCACTGAACAAGAATAACTCTAAAGCTCACATCAGATATTCAGTGTCTATCATTAGGACCACCCTGTACTATAAAAGTGGTCCTTTTGCAGAAAAAACATCATAATTATGAATTTGTCAGGTGCACAGCAGTAAAACATTAAAAGGCATCCAAAAGGCCAGAACTAAATTAATCATTTGGTCAAAGCTGAAGGGAACATTTTTGTTTTTAGTTCTTGAAATGAACCTGTCAAAGACCAGGGCTTAGTCTAATGAAAAAAGCTTTGCAGAGACTTAAAGGATTGCTATTCACTAGCAGAACTAATCCAGCACTAAGCACTTGAAACAGTTATGCATTTAGGCAAGATGTGCCAAAAGAGACACGCCTAGAAAGTATCTTCCAGGAATGACAGCAGAAAACAAATCATTTCTTTTTGGGTTTTTTTTCAAATTCACACATGAATCTTTTTGAATACCAGAAAAACAGAGGGTTTGCAGAGTAGACTCTTGATTAGCACTGCTGTGCTCACATTTTCACCTCCATTCTGCCCTTTGCTTGAATATAACAACCAAAATGATAGCTGATAAAAAAAGGAAGAAATTTGTCATCTTGACAATTTCTGCTTTTAGCTCTGTAGTTAAATGACTCAAGATGAAAAATTAATGCAATATTTTCTCTGCTTTTTTATTTAAAGAGGAGGCATTATTATGGACAGCTTTGCAACACCATGAGCACGGCTGCTGCTACAGGTCATGGGTTCTGCAAAGTGTGACCGTTTTAGTTAGAGTTCAAACCACCCTGCTGTGATGTGACTGCTTTTAAACAGAAAGTCCTGATTGACTATCTGACCGTCTTTAATGACCTTAAACTCAACCACGCTGGTTATGCAGAAAAGCAATCTCCCAAAACCCACCAACAATGTAAATTCACCTATACTCAAAAAATGATTTAAGCCCCACTTTGAGGTGACACAACTTGTTACAAGTCAACATACAAAATAACATTTAAAATGACACCATAGACAAAAATGTATTGAAAGGAAAAACTGCCATCAATTAAACTGAGTTAATCAAACGAGTCATTTTTATTAGTGCATGACTCCAAAAAAAAAAAAAAAAAAAGTTTTGGAATAGTCTAGTCCAATCCCAGACACTAATCCAATCAGAATGCATTTCAAGCTCTAAGGCCAGCTACACATTGACTACTTCCTGTTTCTGTTGTAAAACGTGCACTGAAAAAAAATAATGCAACCATTTATGCCATTTTCTTAATAACATTTAGTCACTTTAACACAATTGTTTCATGTTAGCAGGGTAGGACATAAAACAATTGTGTTAAAGTAACTAAATATGATTAAGTAAAAGCCAAAAGCGGTTGTTTTTGCCCTGCTTGTGTGTGGGTGATCCGTTATGCATCTTATTAAAAGCATCCTCAATCTAATTTATTCTCCCCGCATCTCACTTTATGTCTGGCTCATCTGGTTTTTAGACTTGATCAGTATATATTAAGGACAAGGTAGCAGGGCTGTCCATTATGCTGCAGCACCGTGGAAACAGTGAGGGTTGCTGCACTTTCTAGAAAATCTATTTGCAACGAAAGGGAAATACCTTGTGTGAATGAGGTATGAACCCCTCCAGTGGAGCTTAACTAAACAGAACTCTGCAAAGAAGCAAATCCAAAGAATAATTCCAGTTATCGCATAGGGTTGATGGCAGCTGCTGTCACTAAGGACTGCATAATCTACTAGAACAGGTTTCTCCTAAATAAAGTAAATAATCATTAGAAAACTGCATTTTGCATTTACTGATGTATTCGTATAAAAGTAAAAACAAAAAGAAGAAAATGTCAAGACTTGGCCATTAAAATTGTTACTCAGCAGAACTTCATATTATAAAGCCAGATAGAAATGAACTATCGCTGAATTGCTGAGGTGTGAGAGACATAAAACATGACTTGTATTTCCATCCAGAACAACCCGCTACTGCTTTTCTCTTTCAGTGACTCACATGTTGACTATCTGATCCTGGTTCCAGCATGTTTTAAATGAACTTTTCAATATCTTCTTTTTTTTTTTTCTTTTACAGTGCAATACTTCAGCTCTTAAAGGTGCTGGAAACCTGAAATAGTCCAAAGGCAAACAGAGGCTATCCGCACACGATTTCATCTTTTCATGTGAGCTTGCAATCTTCTAGGGATACAAGTGTGCAGAAATCCCCTGTTTGCCTTTGGACAGTGCAATACTTAAAGAAGCGATAGGCTTCTTTCATTAAGGGAATCACTTTAGAGAACAAACATTGGTTGAACTTTGGTGTCATTTTGAATTAGTTTTGTCTGCAGCTCAGTTCTACATCACTGACAGTCAGGTTCTTCAGCTAACTGGAAGGAACCAAACTGACTGCTCTTTTTTAACCATTCTATTGTTTGCATGAGTGGGGCTGCAGAAGTACAGTCTGGGCCTTCAGGGTGTCTTCATAAACAATCTAATCGCTCATCAGCCTGCTTGCAGTTATATAACCAAAGTAAGACTCTTCCAGCCTCGGGCTCAGTCTTCACTAATCATCCTGTTGATCATTTATTACTGTTGACTCTTATGGAGGAGTTTTTGATCAGTGTTATTTCATGCAGCGCTGCGTAAACACGCTGAACTTTCCATTGCCACATGTTTTAATAGGTGATGATTAATGGAGCAAGTTGTTCTTCAGAGAAAATTTGGAAAGGAATGTTTTGATGCAGAGTTAATTTATGTCAAACCAAACAACATCTGGTTGTGTTTGAGACGGAAACCTGATATGGGTCTCGAATGAGGAAAAACTTTGCTATGAAAAGCCTGCCCGTAAATCAGATCGGTGCTGCGTTCAAGTCAGTTTGCTGTTTGTATTAAATTTAAACCCACTGGAGGGTTTTATTGTGATGTAAAAAACAACATTATTTTTTGTTGTTTCTGTTTTACAACAGTTTATTTTTTTTAAATAACCTTTTAACTTCTGCTTAGATTTACGGATAAATGATTGTTTGTTAGACAAAGAAATAAAGTTTGTTATGACAGGAGGGAGAAGAGTGCTTAAAGATAGATCCTAATCCAGAGGGCAGGGGTCACTTACAATCCAAAGATCTATTTTTGACTTCTTTCCAGCTAATAAAACTCTTTTTGAGCCACAAACATTATATGACCTCTATTTAAAAAAAGATATCACATAATTAATAAATCTCTACTATAGGAGATTTATCCTTTTATAACCATAGTGCCATTTCAAAATTCAGGTTTTAAAATGAAGGGAAAAAATGTCCCAATAGAGAATAGATATATTTTTAATGTGTTGCTGATATTTTTGGGAAATTTATTTTAAAAAAAAGGAAAATAATTGTATGATGCTTGGTCACTAAGGTTAAAAATATGTATCTCAGGCTTTGGCATGGAAGAAACAAGCAATACTTTAACAAATGTAAATTATTTAAAATTGGGTTCTGTAATAGATATGAATAAATTAGGGGATAAATACTCATTTTAAACACAATGTTTGCTCGTTAGTAAGGCCTTTTCAAAAATTCAAGAAATACACATTTTTTCATCATTATAAAATGTTTTACTGTTTCTTTATCCAAATGTTTTCTGACTTTATCTAGAGTTAACATTACAACCACGTATCAAGTTTGCTCCTGTCCAGTTAGATGTTTTGTTTGAGTTACGACAGGAAAACCACAGAATTCCCAAGACTAAAATATGTTTCATCCCCAAGAAAATCTAGTAGAGGAAAAAAAAAAAAGACTGGAAACAATTCTCTCGTGTTTTTCTCGTTTCGTCTGTTTTTCTAACTGTGAAAATAGTCAATAAAAAAAAGAACTTCTCCTTGAGCCAATGATCTGCTATGTCAAACATCACTGACATCCACGTGTTCCTTTTTCTTCATGCAAGTGTATATCTGTCAAATTTGGCATCTCTCTCTGTGCTGACAAGCATCATTTGATGGATCTTCAGCTGGACACAACCTCAAGCATCTGGCTGATTTACAGGCGCCTGCTGCTGGAGGATCACTTTGTGCCACTTTGCTGCTCATGAAGCAGAGGGTCTCTGTTATTGTTTCACTGCTATAAACCCTCTTTGGCTTGGAGCCCAAGCTTCAGCGGGAGATGAAACGTTCTTGAGGAAAAAGAGAGAAAAAAAACTAAAGATTTTGGCCTTTATGGATATGAGCTCATGTCTGTTTGTAATGTGTGATCAGCACCACTTGGCAGCTGCTGTTGCCAATGAAAATCAAATATATAGATATATATAATGGATTTGAGAAAATTATCAAATAAGAAATAAATGTGTTTAATTTGTTTGAAAGGTGCAAAACTGGCAAGAATTTGATCATGTCTGTTGCTTACTTATTGCAGTTATGTCTGTGCTCTTCATTTAGCTTTGGCCAATTTTGATTGCAAGTTTGCACCTGACTTTTAAACCGGCTAAGTAAAGACATGGAAACAAAACTGCAAAAAAAAGCGTAGGTGGTAAGAAATTAAATTTCTCTATCCAGTAGTCTAGTTGTAAAAAAAAAAAAAAGAAGGGGGATGGTGGAATTTTGTTTTTTTGGAAGAATACATAGATTAATTATTATAGTCTATTAACCTAAGCAATATGCATGGTATGGTTGTTACATGTCATGTAGGCCGGTCATTGACCTCGACTGAGGCACCTTACAGTAGAACGGCAGTCAGTCCCTGGACACATTTCCCACTGGGATCAGCTTCAAAGTCACGATAGGCCACTTTGATTTTATTTATTATGTTCAGGCTTCTCATAAGCCCACAAATGTTGAAAGGGCAATATAATTGCCTTTACTGTTAATATATAGTAGAAATTGTACACATTCACTTTATTTTAAGAAGGGGGGTGCCATTTCCCTTCAACTCAAGTACCGTCTCTATCCTCCTCATATCATTTTCTTAAGATCAACATGTATTTTTTTGTCCTTGCATGTGTGACAGTGTGGGGTCCTGTCACCATGCTGCTCACTGATCATGCGCCACGGCTACTTGGACAACGGGACATCCCTTTGGCTGACTAGTCAGCACGCATGACAGATCGAATCCTACCGGGACCCGGTGTTTGGCACTTTGCCACACATGCTTGGTGTGAGGGATTGCTCAAGAGTCAATGAGTCGATGCAATCAGACAGCTTTCCCTAGATAGAAAACTATGAACCAATCTGATGACATATGTTGTGGATCTGCGCTATATATAAATAAACTGAACTGAAATGGATGCTGCCTTATTCAGGAGTCGCCACAGCATGTTATTACCAATTGATCACAGACCTGGCTAAGCTCAACACCCAGATTCCACTCAAAGACGTTAACCTCTTCACCATGGGGAATAAATATGTTCATTAACTGGAAAGCTCTTATTATAGAGAGGCAAACCAGGTTTGTACCTGGGTAGTATATCATTTTTCCATGTGATAACAGGTTTTTATGTTTATTATGATTACAAATCTTAAGTAAAATGGGACTATGATGGTCTTACTTTCTTGATTTAGAAAATGGGATTATCAACACTCATTCTAGAAAAGAAAATCTGCAATTAGACAAACGTTAGTTTTTAAAAATGCATAATGTGCATCTTGAGAATATCAAAACACTATTTTTTCTTCCTTTTATGTTACACTCTAAAGCTTAGTCCCACGACAAATGTTGCTTTTGGCTCAACGCTCCTTTGCCTGGCTTAGGTGCGGACAGAATTTCCGCAAATTTGTAACTAAGTGGACAGATCCATGTGGAAAAACGTGGTGAGCGAGCAACAGCTCCTACTGGCCAGGGTTCACACATCTAGACATCTAGAGACATCCTGTGATTAAATCCATAAATACAACCAATATCAACAGATTGTTGGAAAAAAAACCTGCAAAACATGACTGTCGCTCTGGGACGGAATGAAAAAGGCTTTGAAGAAGTTGTAAACAGCTGTGTTTTTTATCTCCTCATGTTGTGTGGTGTTGTCAGCTTGCTGTTTTTGCTGAATACGACCCCCCCTGAAGCCAGCCAGAGTATGAATGTTGTACCTGCTTGTGATGGGCAGCTAATTTTCTGCACCGATTTCTGTGCGATAAGCATAATGAGCCCTTTAATTCAAATGAATTAGATTAATTAAATCAATATTTTTCATATAATACTCCATCAAATTCAAGTTACAAGAAAATTCTCCTATAATGTGTTAAAAACAAGCACTGAAAACAGTATCATGTGTACATTTTTTTCAGTCCTTCCAGACAGGATTAAGCTCAGGTTTGCTCTGTTTCCATCTTTCAAATGTTACCTTTTAAACGTTTCTTGAATTGATGTGAGTCCATCTTTGGTAAATTCAGATTAGACATAATTTGCAATGTGTACACTGTGGTAAGAAGAATAACAAGCCATAAAGCCACTAATACACTCAATATTTCCAGATATGAAGCAAAGAGTTGGGTCATGAAAGGAACAAGTACCTGCATATATGCAGCTAAAATAAGCTTCCTAGGAAGCCTTGTAGAGCTGTTGCTACTCCATATAAAAATATCCTTGAATTAGTTCAAAAGATTTGCCATAGATATCTACTCTGTGTAGCAAAATAGCTTGATAGGATTTTTACTTTACACTTTATCTTTTCCAAGGAATCTAAACACCATTCTATCTTCTATCCTAAAAAATAAAAGATGATAGTTGAACCTGTAAACCCCAGTATCCTCGCTTTTTAAAAAGACAATGAATGCCTTTTGAAATTGCAATATGTATTATGGAAAAGTATTTTGGTTTAAGAGGCTTTCCTTCTGTTTTGAGCATTTCTAGTTATTGTTTTGCTGTTCATAAATCCACTTCTTAAAGTGTGTTAGTGTTGTTATAAAAGCTGTGGGTAAGCTTTCCAACATTCAGAGCAGTTCTGAGTAAGATATTGAAGAGTGAGATTAAACATTGATTTTAGATGGATTAGTGATTTTGTTCACTTCTAAAAAAAAAACAGAAAAATCCTTGAGGAGTAGCAAGATGACAGTTATGTTATTTTTATATCTACAGGATGCCTCAGGACAGCGATATAAAAGCCTCAACTGGCCTTTTGCACATTTCCCCTCTATTCCCTGTAGACAGCCCCCTCCCATCCTCTTTGCGCCCACCAACAAACATGACTTTCACTTTAAGACGAGTAGTTTTTACTCCAGCTGCTACATGTTTTTTTTAAATATAAAGCAACAACTATGCTTCCTATTTACTTTATTTTTCCACTGTCTGCACGTGTTTTGCAGGGTTTCTAAACATTGCCCAACATGGTTTATGTCTTGACTCACTTTCCATGTGTAAAAGTGATGCCTCAAGCCAATGCTCCAAGAGGTTTCTGCTTTGGTGATTTTGGAATATGTTTTTACCATTATACAGGGTAACCAGTCATGTTTTTGTTGAGGCTAAGGAATCTTAAAATCTGAATGCAACCCTGTTATCAAATAACATTCATTTAGCTCACTTATATATGATGGGGCCAAAGAGGGTAAAACTGTTGAAAGGAAGCCAGGGAAGAGTGCACAAAACATGGGCGATAGATTGACACCTTTTTTTTTATTAGTAGTTGGTGGAGGGAACTCTGGATGCTATAAATACTTGGATAGCTTCTTCATTGCACTTTAAATATTTTCAAGGGTGACTGTAGAGTACTGATGTGTAAAATCTAAATAAGATCGACCATCACAAGCAGATTTTTCACAATGGGACGGCAATAGGAGGACCAATCATATTGTCATGATCAAGTGGGGGATTATTTTATCCAAACCAAAAAATCTCAGTTTTATTTTATTTATGCATTTAGAAAATCCTCCCATTCAGTCCTGTACCTTTCTATGGCAAACCTGAAATATTTTTAAAGTAGGTTAGCTGTCATGGTTGGGTATTGATACATAAATGTGAATGCTGTCTATTAAATAGGGTCAAAGAACTTGTACCGGTACGTATTTTTAAAAAAAATCCAGAGGAAACATTTACAAGGCAAAAAAAAGGTGGCAGTATTGGCCTCTGTTGCACAACTCAACCCAGGAGAGACATAGTAAAGGAGTACTGTCCTAGATTGTACAACAGGGGTCCACAGAGGTGCTGTATGGGGGTCAGAAAAGTTTTGGTTTTTTTAACATCCCCCCTGCAATTTTTTTCCACTAATTGAAATGTCTTTAAATCCACATTAACATGAATTCAACACACTGTAGTAAACAGATAAATGGAGGCAGAAGATGTCTTTCAGTCATCAATGCACACATTCAGCGACACACACAAGCAGCTCTTTCAAGCTGGGCACCGTTTCATTCACAACACCTGTCCCATCAAACAGGAATCCGAATAAAACTCATAACATTAATCCATCTGTAATAAAGTGACTATAGGACCAGTTGATATAACACAATTTCATACAAATTATATAATTACGGGGTCCCCGCTCCATTTCGCCATCAGTTTGGGGGTCCTTGGCCTGAAAACATCTGCCCTAATACATAGAAGTGAACTGCTACCAACTACTGATGTGGAAAAGTGTAAAAGTTTATAGATAAAGTAAATAAGTTCCATCTGAATGAGGAAGTCTGGGACCATTTTATTGGACCACTTTTGCGACTTGTAATTCCAACGTTTGGGGCCATTCCAGTTGAAATATACGACTTTATGAAATTTTAACTAGAAATTGTTCATACTATCATACTTTGCAGTCTTTTTTTATCTTTACTAATGCTCTACTGAGTTTTAGTCATCAAGTGAAATGACCATTTGCATGATCTTAGCATGACCTAGCATCTTTCCCTCAAATTAAAAGAACAGCTTTTTTTTTTTTTTCCTCCATATTTTTGCCATTCAATGAAAGCACATAAATCTATTTTTGGCTTTTGGCATCTTCCTTCCCATGCAAATCTTAGAAAACATTCATAGAATTGATGTATTTTCATTTCTAGTCACACACTTCAAGAAGCCAAGCAAAGTAAAGCTATGAACAAACCGTCTCAGCTTGGCTGCTCTAGGTTTTGCACTACTGGCCTCTCTTTGGCTGTGTGCTGAAGAAACTTTTCAATCATCAACAGCCATCCAGATATTATCACAGTAGCAGCAATAACTGTAACTCAAAGTAAATGGGCTCCTTCATAGTAAAGGGATATAAATATTGTGGAATGAGCTCAGCAGGGTTTGTGTGTCTAAGCCACCAGAGTGAGTTTATTCAGACATCTATCCTGTAGCTGGGATTTTATTTGGACCTAGGAAAGAATCAGGAGGATCTAGAAGCTTTTCTCTTGGTGTCTTTTTTCCTGACGTCTAATAAGGCTTAAAACAAGACGTCACATGGCTACTTCCCATGTTAAGGTGCGCAGGGGAATATGTACTGATAAAAACTAAACAATATATATATATATATATATATATATATATATATATATATATATATATATATATACGTGCTGAAAACAACGTATATATATATATATATGAATCAAAGTAATCAAAGCACAAGGTGGCTAATTTTAAAGAACCTAGAATATAAGACATATTTTCAGTTCTTTCACACTTCTTTTGTTAAGTAAATAATTCCACATGTCTTAATTCATAATTTTGATTCCTTCAGTGTGAATCTACAATTTTCATAGTGATGAAAGTAAAGAAAACTCTTTGAATGAGTCCAAACTTTTGGTCTGTACTGTATATATAAAACACAACGTCTGCTTTGACATTGAAAACAGTTTATTTCAGCTCTCTGGGTATTTTTTTCCCCCTTTCTATGATGTTGGGTGAATAGCAGCCAACTCCAGCCCTGGTTATTATCACTCTCCTCATAAATTAAACAAAGTTTTAAAAAACAGACCCAAATCAAAGCAGAAAACGCTGAAATCCTTACATGAACCTCTAATGAGCAAATGCAGCCTGACAGAAACTAAAAGTATGGTCACGCTTGTTCACGTTGTGCTGCAGCAAACAGACGCTGATTAATTTCCTCCGTCTTGTGGGGGCGGCTTAAGGGCAGCCAGTGAAAGAAGAAGAAATGAATCCATGTTTAATTGGAAGAAAACAAGCAAGTTACATCATGTTAGTTGCTCGGTTTTATCTTTGTTTGAGTCAGTGTTGCGTTTTTAAGTTTGAAAGATAATGATTAAACAGTGACATGAGATATTTGGAAGCAACCTGATAATAAAGAAGCTCCCGCCTTTAGTTATAAACAACATTCAAATGAAAAGGAGACACCTGATGAGTGTTGAGGTCTGCTTGAGTGAAATATTGGCAAACAGTATGGATCAGTATTACATGCCCCTCTCAGAGAAATATTAATTAGTGGATTTATGAATTCTTCCTGACTCCAACATGTTAGTTCAAGTTCTCAGTCTGCTGCTTATATCCAGTCTGACTTTAGTGCTTTATTAACTATTCTTGTTTATTTTTGGTAAAAGACAGCCAATCAGATCTGTAACCATTGATGCAAAAAGATGATTTTATGCAGCCAAACAAATATCTGCAAGCATTTGTATAAATATCTTCTCAATGTACGTTCAAGGAGCGATCAGAGAGCAGCTTAAAGGCTGACTTTATCAGTGATCTTTGCAAAAACCCTTGATGATGCAGGTTTAAGAAGGAAGACTGGTGGCCTGCGTGATACCATGTGGTTTTCTGCCACAGCACGTGACAAACTGTAGATTTATCAGCATTTCCTAAACGTTAAAAAACACGATTCAATGCTTGCTGTTGAAACAAACCATGCAAAGATTCTCTGAAATACCACAACCAAGTTATCATTTTCCTGATACTTTTCTTGAGAATCTTTTCATAATGCTGATATGAAACCGCAGTAAAATATGTATTTTATTAGCTGTGTTTACCCAGTTTATATAAGCTTGTTTAATCGTAGTTTTGTTTCCTCTTCTGTGGTTTCTGTTGAGGGTGGCGTTTACCAAACAAAAAACTTACAAGGAATTGTGAGATGATTAGGAAAACAAGGGTGTTACGGTCATTTACCGCTACGGGGAAGTTTATAGGTTTTTATTTGTAAAAAATCAGGTTTAAAAGAATTATGTAATATGCTATCCATATTACAACCAGTACAGAAAAACAAAATAATGGAATGGAAATTATGGAAAAGATATTCAGGGAACATAGGAGCCTGTTTGTAGATGCAGGAAAATTCCCATGACAGAACAATGCTCCATTTTTTCCTCTTCTTTTTTCTTTTTTTTTAATATTCTGGTGCATAAAAAAACAAAACAAAAAAACATTCATGTAGCTACAAGAACATCACTGCTCACATGTCTTTGGCACAACTAAAGGCTCTCCAAGGAGGACTAACGTTTTGTCTTCATGTGTTGTTTTTTTTTGGAATGCAAAGCTGTAAGTGAGAAAGAAAGAACAGGATGTACATCCTGAATAGGATCTTGGATGTATGTATTGAACTCTTTTAATAACAGACTTTAAGGTATTTAGTTGGAAATTTTAGAGAATCTGTTGACAGGATAGCTGTTAGTCGTCCACCCTTTAAAGTAAGCCGCTATCAGGAGAAAGCAATGAAAAGTGCAATTATCTGTGCAACCACAAAACATCTAAAAGCTTCTCTGGGTTGGATTTTCAGGCCTACAAATAGCAGGTTAGGAAGAAAACCTAAACAAATCCAAAATGTAGCTGCATCCCTACTGTGGACCATGTTAAATGGAGCATCATGCTTTGGGGAGGATTTTCTTCGGTGGGGAAAGTAAAAGTAAATACAGGAAAGTCCTGGAGTTCACCCCTCAGCAAGACCATAATCTCTACATTCAGCCGGAGTTACGATAGAATCTTCTTTTTTAATGACATATTTGTTTATATTTATGCACCAGAAAGGTTGAAACCTCCATGTTAGAATGAGCTTGGACTCTTTTCTGAAGAGGGACGACTGAAAACTATATCTGCATTTATAAATCTAGTAGACTCCTGCTCCAGATATCTGCAATGCTTTTTGGGATTTTTTTATTTATAACTGATGTAAATGTGTGTCTCATTTTCCTTCTTGCATATAGTTTCATACTAACCAGCGTTGGTTACATGAAATAAAAGCTGAGTTTGACTGAAATAGGTTTTGTTTTTGTCTGTTAATGGAAAATACAGCGTCTCTTTTGTGTTGTTTTTTTGCATCACTGCTGCACAGTTTTCTTGTCAAGGGATAAGCAACATGTTTAACCTTTGGAAAAAGGGGTTTAAAGTGGAAAGGAAAGGGAAGCATTGACAGTGACCTTTTAGTGATAAAGACTGACTAGATGTGTTAGGTCAAAGAAGATGGAAAGTCACAATTTATTACCATGGTTTGCACTCAGCTTTATCTTTATTTTAGTTGGTTTCTAAAGAAATGAAAAATCTAAATTCCATTAATACTATACTAATGGTGCCTGATTACTGTTTTAACCATCGTTTAGGTCCAGTTTCTTTTTTGCTTTGCACAAAAAAAAAAAAAAAAAATGGAAAATAAGCCCTCAGTTTTAATTTCAACTTGGTTATATTCTGTGATGTTCCATTTTGTACCAAAAGGTACATTTATGGGCTGGTTGTTATTCTTAAAATGCAAATATCTAAATTGAATGTAAACATTTTAAATATTGATAGGAAATTCAAACATATGTTGCAAAAAAAACTTGCATATTATGTCCAAAGTGTTGCACATTATAGTAGGAGTATAGTTGTTATCTGTTTTGTTTTTTTAGCCATTTTTATGCAGTACAAGAAATGTTAACATGAATAGTGGATAACTATTCTATTCTATTCTTATTTTGGTTTAATTGACAGAAAACAAAAAATACTGGTGTGTTTTTGTTTTTTATTTTTATTTTCAAAGGAACTGCCTGAATGTGCACAGACTATTTTACTGTAACTGCAGACATATAGGTCCAATGTACTGTCTGCTGCCCAATCCTTTTTTCTAAATTCATTATGTCACATGCATGACTGGCGTCATCACAGACAAAACCAAAGAGCAATTTCCTCTCCCGACAGGAAGTCATTGAAAACTCGCCCGCACACTCACCAGAGCAAATTACGAGAGGAGGAAGTTTTAGGAGTCTGGAGGCCGTCCAACTCTGAGGGTGCTGATGGTTGGGATGATGGGCGTAGATGTGAATGTCCTGTTTAGAGAGGACGGACAGGGACAGAAGAAGAAGGACATGTTATCGATGGCTTCAGCGCAATCTTGTTTTCTCTGTCCCAGCCGGCATTTCCTCTCCTGCTCACTGAGAAACAGAAACAGATAAATGCAAACAGTGTATTGGAGATCAGGCCTGTTAAAGCAGTCAAGAGGCCAAAGTAGAACTAAATGCTGCTTTGATTTGTTTTTTAATCAGGCTGATGATTTGTCAGATTGATATATACAGTATATAAATATTTACACATGCAAAAATATGCAGTATAAATGTGAACTAAAGAAACACTACAACTAACTCTAAATTCAGAGGTGGGTGGTAACTTACGTAAGAGTAGTAGGGCCACTGAAAAATTAAATATTATTCCGTTAATATGGGAAAAAAGTCAGAATTCTGACCTTAATCTCAGAATTTTTACCTTTTTCTCAAAATTCTGACTTTTTTCTCAGAATTCTGATTTTTTTATCAGAATTCTGACTTTAATCCCAGAATTCTGGATCTTAATGTAGATGGGCACCATGAAGGAAGAGATGTAGGAGCACTCGGCTTCACTGACAAAGCTGTTAGTTGTTTGGGAGGGCCAGTAACACATTAGTGGAAGGTGACAGAATTAGGCAACTTTTTACGATGCCAGAGGGGTCCCCAGTGATGCTATTTCATAAAATGGAAGAGCAGAAGGTGATTAAAACAAGAGGGCTGGTTTAGTCTCTAAACAGGCATGGATGCGCTTGATGTTAACATGTGTTTTTAGCTGTCAGAATTCAGTCAGTTTTAATTTTACATCAAAATTCTGATTAAAAAAGTCAAAGACACGAACTGGTGTGGGCGGCCGATCCTGCCAAGGCCGACTGATTCAAGGACACAGAAGCAGAGATACAGAAAGCAGCTGTAAAAAGGCGTCCCCGTCTAGGAAACACAGCCAGCCAGGCAGACGAAGCTCTGATCCAGCTCCCATGTCAGAGGATGAAGAAGAGCACATCCAGCCAGTCACAGTCAGAGAGAAACAGGAATACACTGAAAAACAGGGATCTCCTAGCATCTATAAACAAAGGTGTTGATGGCAGCAGCACAGCTGGATATTTCTCTCCAGGATGGAGTCACAGCCAAACATGACCAGATGAAGCTACTATGAGAAAATGCAGAGAGAGCATAGTGTTAGAGATGTTGAACTATTCTGCAGAGTGGGAGAATAGGAGATTGAATGAAACTAATGATGAATGATGTTACTAGAGGGGTTATAGAAGATCTTCTAGACAGTGAAGGAAAAAATAATTTCTATACAAGTACAGATCGCTTACCGTTCTATCATATACACCATTGTTGGGGCGAAATGAGTTAAATGTTTTTATTTTCCTCTCTTCATTTCCTTTATGAAATAAACTGGTAGGATGCACCTGATAACGAAATAAATAAATAAATAAACTACCTTCTAAATAAAATATTTTACTTTAGGTCATTTTCACCTTTATTTGAGTAACATTTTGCACTGTCAACTTTACTTGTATTTGAGTCGGGGGTTTTTTTTTATCATAGTACTTTTACTTGAGTGATGTTTTGTTATTTTTGGAATCTTTCCACCTCTGCATAGCACCGTGTACTGGACAGGAGGGATCTTGTGCCTGGACATGTCAGTAATAAAATGGGGCGGGTATCATAGTTTAACCTTCTCCAGATGTCCAACTTCCACTGTATAGCAGAAGCCTTCTTCATAAGTATCTCTATCAGAAGATGTACTAGATCCAAAAGAGTCTGGATGTTCTGTCTTTACATTGAAAGGCTGCCATTATATTGTCCAGGCTGCCATCACTGGGTCGGGTTCGGTCGCTCCGTCCCTCGCTGGGGCCCGGTCTGGTCACCCTACCCAAAGGGGATGTGTTAAATGCAGTTAAATGAGTTAATTTCTCCATTGAGAGATCAATTAAGTTAAATTTATATTTTATTTATTTTTGTACTTTATTCCTACCTTCAATAAGCCACATGGTGAATTGTGAAAACCATTAATCCTTTTATCTTAGCTTAAAGCTTAAAATCACATTTTTAATCAGTCCTATTTTTTCTTTAAAAACTAAGGACATGTGTTTTATCTATTTGTATATACGGTGTAGTTATTGGATTACTTTTTGTTTTTTTATTTAAATGATGGTATAAAATAGTCTTTCCCACTATCTGAGGCATATACGTATATCCTCTATTAAAACAGCTACAGTGTTTCCCTTTGCAGCAGCTGAAACTCATCTGCAGAATATCCCTGCTATTTCCAGTACATAACTTGTCAGAGGAGAGATTGCATTGTTATCAGACTTAAATTTGGAAGCACCTTATCTTGAAACCTTGTCATGATCATAATAAAACAATCAGCTTGTGTAAAAATATCCTGAGTGCTCTTTATCCTTAATTTACAGCTGCCGGATTACTTATCAAAAGCCTGATATTGCTACAGAGCTGTGAGCTGGCTTTATACGACCAGTCTGTGCTCGGTCTTCTTCCTGCACATTATATAATGACCCATTTGCAGGTGATTCTATAAACAGCAGCGCTTCATTAGCTTCCCTGCACCTGCTTGCCTCTGAATTGATATAACATCCTCTTTTATCATTGTACGCCATGTGAATTTATGTTTTATGT
>JAGKQL010000028.1:639789-677426 GCA_018398635.1 Cyprinodon brontotheroides
CAGCGGTGGTTTTGGCCCTGGAACTCTCCCATGGCTGACCATTATTTGATCTCTTTCTTATTGTTGTTGAATCATTAACTCTAACCATTTTTAAGAGAAGTCAGATTTGCTGTGCTTTAGATGTCAGTGTGATCCTTTTGGGACGTCCTGGATGAGTCGCTGATGAATCCTTCCAGTTGTTTTGCCAGACCAGCCTCTCCTGGGAGGGTTCACCACTGCTCCATGTTTTCTCCATTTGTGGATAATGGCTCTCACTGTGGTTCCCTGCGGTCCTAAAGCTTTGGAAATGGTTTTAAAACCACTTCCTGGCTGGTAGATCTCCATAACCGTGTTTCACATTAGGTCATCTTATAAGCTGGGTCAGGATATCATGTGTTGCTTTTATGACATTTTATGCCGATCAATTTTTTCATGGAGGTTCTGTTAATCAATTCCTGAATATTTTATCATTTTTTTCCCTGGTCTTTATTTGACATGATAGATTTTTTTTCATTTCTGAAATTCTGAAATATGAGTTTGACGAACACAAATCTCTGTAGAGCAAGTACTTCACAGATCTGCAAACCTTGTTGAAATAAACTGCAGATGTTTTTTTCATTTGCATTTAACTTCCAATTAGCCTGGAGATGGAAGAAAAGCTCCACTGACTGCTTATAATCAGTCAGAAATTCATTATCCTTTAGTGTCTCAGTTGGTTTTGTTTTGTTTAGTCTTCACAGCATTTCTTATTGCTGTAATGTCTATAGTTTTTTTCTTTTTTTTGCTCCTTTACTGTGCAGCTTCTTCTACATCCTCTCTTGTATTTGTCAACATCGCGTGATGTTCAGGGTCATAAAAGGCTGCTGTGTTGATCCATATAGACAGGGGCCTCACACATTTATTTTTCCATGTTAATTGTTTTTGTTTGTAGCCTTTAGATGTGATGACAGACAGTTTTTCGGCATATTATTACAGATATCGACAATACCAGAAAATTGCAAAAAAAAAAAAAAAACATGCTGGGAATTCTATTCCATTCATTTATAAATATATCTTTTAAACTCTTTAGTAAAGTATGTTAGAATAATCTTATGGTCTTTCACAGATCTTTAGAGACATTTTGATAAGCAGGTAAACAGCAGATGACATAGTCTTACAGGCTAACTACATTTTTATGATCAGATTAAAACAAATAAATCAAAATACAGCACTGATATTGTTTCAAATCTAATAAACTAATTATGGTAATTTTATAGAAAAGAAGACTTTGACTTGAACAGATTTTTTTAAACTTCAGCAGAAGGACATTGTACCTCAGCTTGTGTTGTAAAAAATAGCAAAAAAACAAAAAATGTGTTGATTCTTAAAGTTCGGAGGGCACAGAATGGACCTTTTCCAGGTTCTAAGAGAAGTTTATTTATTTAAACAATTAACCCACATACTTAGGGTTCATTATTCAAACAATCGGAATAAGTAGTACTACATTGCGAGGGCAAGAAAACAAAACAAAACAAAAAAACAATCTGTGCAATAAGTAGGCATGTTGCAGGTGATCTGCAGAGCTGCAAAAGTTAAGACGAATAATCCAGTTTAGCCCCGTTGAAACTAGCAGACTGACAGTGCTCACAGAGAGTATAGGAGTTTATATTAGTAGTAGAAGAACAATGTAACGTCTACACCATGGGGTTATTTAAAAAAATAATAACAACTGTAATACAAATTGATATTATTTATTGTGCACTTTACATAGGTGTCTAAAGGTGCTACAAAAAAACTACAAAAACAAAATAATAGTTAAAAAAATAAGATTAAAAATAATTTTTAAAACCTTCATAACCATCATAAAAGTTCCCTTTTTTAATCAAACTTATAGGTTTGATAAACCCCTTATGAAGGTATTATCATTTGCATATCCTCCACCCATAAATACGTGCAGTCTGGTCATTAGAATTTGTCACACACCAAAAAAGCTTATTTTCCTTTAAACTACACACGAAAAATCACTTTACACTTTTAACGAAGATCTGCTCTGCAGGTGTTAATAAGTTTTGCACATTTCCTAATTCACACAAACCATTTGAAGATCAGGCCCTGAATGTGACCACAGACCAGCTGTTTACTTGTTTATTTGAATCTTTCCCCTAAAGTTGGAAAAATGCCACACTGACACAAAACATAGAAACACCAGGATCGGAATGATTTGATCAAAACAAGTGTTTAGACATAAGTTTTTATTTGAACTCATGTCCTTTTACTTATTGTCTTTGTTTATTTTATATTTTAGACTCCGACAAGTTTTGTTGGCATTTTGTATACACAAAGTGTATACAAACGAAAATTCGTTTTGTACAGCTTTCATGACATTTGCATTTCTTAAAGTACAGCAGTGATCAAATGTAAACAGTGTGGGAGAAAAAACCTGCTGCAAAATAATGCATTAATATGGAAGTTCAGAGCATGAAATATATATTGTGCAATTATAAAGCGTTTTGGTTTGATGTTTTTAGTTTGATACAGAGTCTGTGACATGATTTAGAGTTTTCTCAACAGTTCAGCTGTCTGATGGCGGTGGGGAAGAAGCTGTTTTTTCCTGATGTGCTCTGTAACACTTTGGGATTTGTATAAATATAAAGTGCATTACAAATCCAATGTATTATTGTTATTACCATATTATCATTATTTTTAAGTGTTTAGAGGGACGCCACATCAAAGAGAGGTTCCGCTTAAACTACAATTCTCATCTAGAATATTATTTTATTCTGACTGAGCCAAAAAATCTGATTGTGTTCATATGATGAGTTTTTATTTAGATCAGCCTTTTATTCCAAGTGTTTTTGTTCACGTTAAAATTCCAAATGACTTTCAATGACAAGATTTATGTTTGACCTTTGACCCTCTCACTGCTACTTTTGAACACTAAGATGTTAAGGAGCAGAAGTGGTTTAGTTTGCTTGTCATATGTTGTTTTGAAGGCCTTCTGTTACAAATCTGTTGTGGTTTTTGAGTAATATCTTAGTTGCAATGGAATTTAATTTCCAAGTTAGCTGAAAAGGAATTGCTTAAGACATGAAACAGCAAACCCAAGCTTTTCAAAGAGCAATACTGGACCAAAAAAACAACAAAAACAAATCTGTCTGGAGCTGCAAAGATGTTAGAGTCTTATATAAGCCTCGTATGGCAACACAGGCTCTAAGTGTATTAGCCCACTATAAAACAGGACTATGTGGGTTTAAATATATAATAAGATTTCATGATTAAATGTTTATCCTGGAGAAAATGTCACACCATTTAATGCTTAAAGTTTAATTCTATAGTAGCACGAGGTGAGGTAGGAGCAGTGAACGCTCTCGCCGTGTGGAGTTAACGCCGCTGCACCGCCCTTCACCGCCCTTCACCGTGCGGTTTGTATGTATTAGGTTTTGCTGCATTGATGAAATTATAGAAACACGATAAAGGAATCTTTCTATAGTGGATGTGTTTCTGTCAGTGGAGTTAATTAAGTCACGAGGAACCAAGCAGGAACTGACATCCATAAGGTCAGTGCTCTCTTACCCTGAAATCCCACATCCTTAATCACCAGCGTTCATTGGTGTGATTTTTATTTTTGAAGATTTGGGGAAAAAATGGAAGAAAGTTTCCATCCCTGCATCAGAGTGCTGCCTGTACGATCTATGGACGGTTTCCCATGCTTGAAACAAAACTAGCAGCATTAGTGGAGTTTTGAGATGCAATCCACTTCTTAAATCTATCTTTCCTCTCCTCTAATTTATCCATTAGTTCTACAATTGCACTTTTTCTCTCACATCTATCTTGGTAGACAGTTGCAAATTTAGCATGCTTTCCTTGGAAATGCCTTTCCAAATTACTTTTTATTAGTTGACACCTTCTTATTCAAAAGCAAACATGCAGGTAATCCTTCTGCATTGGTAATGAAAGCAAATGATTCGGTTCATTCTTCTTTAAATCCTCTTTCCTCATCAGCTATCTTCTTTTTTTCCCCCTTTGGGCTCCATGGCCTGAGACACACCCGCTACTTTTCATTTACAACAGCTACCTGCCTGGCACCGCGTCGTGCTGGAACATGTGCTGCAGGCTATGAAGCAATTTTTCGTTGACGGAAATGTTTACTTTTATTGTTTGAATTTATTTACTATCCAAATTTCTTACAGCATTGGAAAACATAATAAATGTTTGACCTCCTGCACAAAATAAATACATCATTTTCAATTTTCATATCACCACTGATGAGCCGCATGGGGCTCTGGACCCGTAGGTTCCCTGGTTTAAGAACACACATTTTTTTTTTATCTAATAGAGAACGTTTGGGCAGAGCTTAAAATGTTTGTGAGTTCAATAAAGCTGATTAGGTTTGTGAGGGGGTTGGACAAAGATTCCAGAAACTATTAAAAAGAAAATTAATTTATTAGTTTACTGAAAACTTAATTATCTGATTTGGATTTTTTTTTTAAACTACAAATTCCTGTTTCCCTTAAAAGAAAATCTTTCTGTTGATTTAGTTATTTTCTTTTCTAGAAGTAAGTGAAGTGTATATATATGTGTGTATTTAGTTTTTTGTTCCCACATATCCAACGTCATAGAAGTGGTTTAATTCCAGATCAATTAGGAGACATCCAGGTCAGATCAGGGCAGCTTTTGACGCACACTAAAATAACCTACTAGTTGATCATCTCTCACTTGAGCAGATTTCCTCAAGGCTTTTTTTTTCTTTCAGCAATGCTGTCCTCCCTGTCCTTTTTATAGACCTTTTATCCTGTCACTGTAATCCTCCTGGTCATTTGCTCCCTCCCTCCTTCTTCTTCTCTTTCTTTATCTATCCCTCCTAACTTCTTCTTTTCCCTTCATTTTCCAAGCTGCCTTACATCAGTACCAATACTCTTCCCTTCATCTGTATCTGTTCTACCTCCAGCAGCAGTTAAATATTTCTATGTGGTCACTGAGCAATAGACCCGATTTTAACATTAATAAAACTAATACGGTCGTGGAAAACAATTAAACTTTACCCATCATTGAGATATAGATGTTTGTTATTCTATGTATACTTAAAGCAAACCTGCTTATGATACTGATATATCCTACTGTAAACAATTAATACCTAAGAACTCAAATACAGTAAAAAAATAATAAATAGAATAACACAAAATGGAAATAAGACGAATGAAAACTCAAATATAAAACTTAAACAGAACCAAAACCATGACATACCACCTCTCTACTCTGCTTCCCTCTATCTCTTTGCTGTCATCACTAATTCTGTCCAGGAATTTTTCCTCTAGAGAACTTATTATCATATTGATCATAACTATAAAACTATAACATTGTGTATAATTTATAAGTCACTTTAGATGAAAACATCTGCTAAATGCATAAACATAAACATTTAAGATTATTTTAACCTTTGTTTTTTCAGTAGACTGATTTCAGAATTACACAAGTGAAAATAGATCAATGTTTTGGGCTGGTTTAACTGGGATTGGATTATTCTGAAGTGATTTTTGATTGTTTTCATGGTAAATCTAACAAGCAGATAAAGCATTCGGAATTTGCCATGTTAATCTTGGAGGCATTTTTCATTTTCCCTTATATTTTTCTTCATTCTTGTCCATCTAATGCTTGTAGCCATTTTTTCCACATCCTCCTAAGTTGTTTCTTCAATATGTCCATAGCCTCCATGCTGTTTTGGAGATTTCAGAATGCTTAAGTCTCCTGCAATCATCTGCTCACCTCAGCCATCCCCTGTCTTTTTAGTTTTCTTCCTTCTTTAATCTTTTTTTTCATCCTTCTTTTATTTTCTCTTTCTTTTTGTCCAACTTGCCTCTTTACCTCTCATTTCTCCCCAAGGTTTGCTTTTGATCATTAGTTAGATTTCTAGCGATTTAATGCTTTTTATATCCCCATCCATTCAATCTATCCATTCCATCTATCTATCGACGCGATACTTATCTCCATCCGTATCAAAATCTATTCCATCCATCCATCCACGATCCATCCATCCATCCATCTGCTAACTTTGATTTTCTCTCCTATTCGTCTATTACAGTCCTTCTCCTCTGTTTCAGCATCCAGCTTCTTTCTGTCATTTCTCCCACCTCTCTTCCCTTTCCCTCTGTTGCGTTGTTTGTGTTGTCAGTCCCTAGAAGTCAAGTCAGTGACTCCTCCTCCTCCCTCCCTTCCTCCTCACTCCTCTCCTCCTCCTCCCCACCTCCTCCTCACCTCTCCACTCCTCCTCCTCACCCTCCTCCTCTCCTCCTCTCTTAATCTAACACTCTGCTCAGCCCTCCCCAGTCAGTCTCTTTCAGCTTAAAGCTGAGATGCGTTTGGTTGGTTAAACAGCGTCTGGGTGACTGAGAATCTTTCTAAAGGGACCAAAAGTTTGGGATTTTGATTGAACTTGAACTCCTCTAACAGGTATGTGTGTGTGTGGGGTTGTTCATCAGATATATGCATACTGTATTCTGGATCCTGTGTTTTCATGTTAATATTTGTTATTATCTAGTCTTACTGCTTAAAACATAAGACAAGCATTACCCCAATCATTTTTAAAACTCTGATAAATGGAAAGGCACGATGATCAGCATGTTTTTGCATTTTGCTGGATGTTGCTAGAATAATGTCATGCTGTGTTCTCTTGAACAGCGCCGCTATCAAAGGGGGGCTAAAGGGGCACCCTAACATTTTTTTGGCCACTCGAATAACTTTACCAGCGTGATAATCTAATATAAATAGCAGCAATTCATGACTCTAAGATTCCATGTATTCTTTTTATCTGTGTCTGTTTCTTTTATTTTTCTCAGTTTTATGTCTATAATCGCCATGCATTGAGCACATCATACACAATTTTTTTGTCGCTTTTAACACTATTTTCCAATCGTGCGACAAGTTTTTGGGATCGGGCCAACTCTTGGCAGAATTGTGTTTCGTGCATCTTGCAGTACAAGAAGGTCACAAGAGGCGACTGGAACCTCATGGCGAGGTCCTGATCAGAATTCATGGGGCGCTGAAAAATTTATCCTGTTGGATATTTGCATGTTTAAGCAGTAACACGACCAAAGTGAGAGCTCTTTCCTCTGAGATTTTTTACATTACACATTCTTTCTTCTTCTTCTGTTACTAGCTACCTCTATTTATTGCGTTGCATGTTGTGATAATTCAATACCCCGACCTTTCTTTAAGGACGTACAGTGTGAGTAGTCAGATCCCATCCGAGTGTCGGGTCATACAGTGTTTACATTCAACACTTTGAACTTTTAAACTCTGCGATTGGTTCCTGCAATTTGAGTTTGGTCTGGAAGCAACAATTTAAAATATCGCAGAGTTTATTCTAGGCCTTATTGAGCTGTCACAAGTTCTGGCCCTTTTATTACCATCTGCCATAAAACAAAAGTAATATTAATTCTATTTTGTTCTGCTACCCCAAAATTATCAACAGCAAACATTCACCGTTAATAAACCAAACACTCTTAAAAAACTGGACTATATTGTAGATTTGACTGGTCTGAGTACTGTAGTTTTTGGACTTGAGTTGGTCAAATACAGTCTAGTTATAATTGTAAAGAAAGAAAATCTTAACTTTTATTCAGAGAAACCAGAAAATAATTTTCATGAAAATATTTATAAAGAACTTCAAAAACTGCGGACTAGATACAGACTAAACTTTATGTTAAATGGCACCTATCAGTTAGCAGCTGTCCAGTTTTATATCCTAGATCTATATCTATCTATCTCTCTCTCTCTCTCTCTCTCTCTCTCTCTCTCTCTCTGTGCTTGCGGGTTGATTCACAGTTCTTTTTATTTAAGGGCGAAGACAACATCTAGATTTTGATTCCTGCAGATATTTGATTATTGACATTACCTTTGCCTATAAAAGGTCAAGATTTCAGCTGTGTTTGTGCAGAAACATGACAGTTTAGTCAGGACTGACACAACAGAGCCGCTGTGTCGATAAATGATCTGTTTGTGCTGGTGAGGCACATGAAGTCTTCCCTGTTTACATTTCTGTGTTTGTGTGTGTGGCCATGCAACTGTTACCTCGTGGCTACAGTTTAAGGTCAAATTCCCAAGAATAGGCTATATTATAGGGACCTGCAAGTACCCCTGGGGACCAGTCGACTGGTTATATGAGGAGAAATTCTCTCCCTGGGTAGAGGTTTGGTTTTAAGCCTATAGGTTTAAATTGCTTGTAGGTTTAGGGTCAAGTATTTAGTGATCATGGTTAAATTTAAGGTTCTTCCTGAGCACCTTTACACACTAATCTATGTGAAGCATATTGAGTTGATCTTAATGAAAACCAGCCAGTGCGGCCTATTAATTCTCAGGACGATGGCCAAGATAATGATGCTTTATTAGATTGATAAAAACTGCTTTAAGATGTTCATTCAAATGCCTCAACAGAACAGAATAAAAAAATCTATCTATCTATCTATCTATCTATCTATCTATCTATCTATCTATCTATCTATCATCTATCTATCTATCTATCTATCTATCTATCTATCTATCATCTATCTATCTATCTATCTATCTATCTATCTATCTTAAGGTGACCAGATTTCTGAAATCAAATCTGGGGACATTTCTTGCTCGTGGATAAAAATCAATACATCTTATCGAGATGAAATTAGGAAACGGGGACAGTAATGGTTTCATATTTTTACATAATTATTAATATTTAAACAACAAAAAAATCAGTGTAAAAAGCAGGGAATGATATTGCACTTTCAAACGTTTAGTATATACAAGATTAATAACATGAATAGTGTTATTAGTAGAAAACTAGAACTGTGTCTCTGGGTTGGGGCAAAGTGGTTGGGGGTGGAGCCGGAGGGTCAAGGGTCATTAGCAGGGCTTTCAATTTTGTTGGGCCCAAGAGGCTCTGCCGCCTCCTAAGGGGAGAGTGACATGAGGAAAAAGAAATTTAGAAAAATAAGCCTGAAACATTTATTCTATACCTGTGGCTTCTATTTGTTTACAAGTTCCCACTCTTCAAGTGCAACAAATACTTATTCTGTTTACATCTACTGTACATATACCTATAAGAAATATTTTTTTTTCTTCATTAAATAAAAAACAGAAAGTAGTCAAGCCTGCAGGTAAAGGGTTCCATATATGTTTCTTACTGTCACCTAGCATCAGGAGACCTGTATTGTCTCAATGTAGGTTCATTTTCCTACTAACCTGAGTGTATACAGCACTCTGTGTTCATGGCATACTTGCACATACATCACTCAATAAGTTAGTAGTTTATCACTCAAATCATGTCAGCGGCTTTATCATGAACTTTATTATTACATATTATACATTTTAAATGTTTGAAACAGAAATATTAACTGAACAGGGTCAGGGCAGTGGCCCTGGTAATTTAGGTAAAATATAAGAAGACATATAGCAAGTAAAAAGCAAAATAACCTTTTTAAATATCTTAAAACAAGTTTAACCATTGAACAACAAGAATAGGCTTAACATCAACACAAAGTATATAATCAAGAATAGTCCATATTTATAAACAGCAACTAACATATACATATATAATTTCCCAATGGAAATTCTGATTATATTCTCCTTAAAAATGACACTTCCTCTTCTTTGAAAAGAGCCATCTGGTCATTCAGTCTTGTCTGTTTCTTCCCTCTCCACCTTAAGCTTTTGTTTCTAGCCCTCTTTTCTCACTTCTGCCTGCTCTCTGCTTTTACTCCTCAAAGTAAATTTTTTTCTCCCTTCTTGTCAACCGTTTTTCTATCAGGTTCCTAGTTTCACTCCTCTCTCATTCAATCTCCTTTTCTGTCTTTCTATCTTCTTCCTCACTCCTCCAGCATCAATCTTACATTATTCTAAAACAGAGACATTATATAATCAAAATCACCTCCAAAAAAATTAGGATGTGCAACATGAAAACTTATTATTATTAATATCTCGTAAATGCAAATACTAGTACACAATATTGAGGAGCTAAGCAAAACACATAATAAATGGACATTAAACAGGTGGTTTATCTCTTCCTCCATCGTTATGAATCATGTAGATCTGTCCAATTCAGTTCTCCTGTTACTGACTCCTATTTTTTCTACAAAGAACTTTCATATATATCAAACTGAGCAGTAAAAAAAGGACGCAAAACTGGAAGTCTATGCTCCATAAATGCAACCATAAATCATCAAAAACAAATTGAAATGCTCTACTTATAATAACTATCTGAAATATAACTAAGGTCACCTATCCATTCTAAAACATCTTTTATACAAACGCACATTTGATCCTATGGAGAACCAGCGTACCAGATTAGCGCCTTACAAGAGGAGTTTCAATCGTTACTGCTTTACATTTTAACCCAGCGTCTTTTACTCATGCTCAACTCTCGTGGTCTTGTCTTACTTTTTATTATTGTTTTAACCTGGACACAAACCAAACATTCATCTCAAGATCAATACGATCAGAATAAAATTAATTGATTAACACACTTACATAAAAACAAGCGTAGCTCCCCATCCAGTTACCACAGGTTTGTAGAAACGAACTTCCACTTCTTCTTTATTCTGCTTCTGTTTTAAAAAGGTATTAAGCTCTTTTTTCGTAACCTTTTATCCCTTCTGAGGGTCAAGAGGCGCACAACAGCTCTACGGTCTACACATAACATTTTTTTGCAGACATTTCAGACTGGTCCAAAACAGGGCAGTCCCAGCAGGAACTAGTGGACAGGTAGATACAGATTCTAATGTGTTTTTGCTAAAAGATAGCTAGCTAGCTAGCTAGCTAGATAGATACTTCTTTGGTTTCTTCTTTCAAATCCTTTCACTTTACAATTTTGAATTTAGCACGCTCTATTTAAATGTGGCTTTTGTACCTGAAGAAAAAAATGTAATTTATTAATTAGTTTTTTGATGGCAGCACCTGTTAGGAAGAGAAGTCTATCGTCAGCAAATTGGTCAATCTTTAGCAGTGAAATAAAGTATTTGATGTAAGATTAAAACAGTGGGAGATTGTCTTATTTCAGGAGCAAACACATGGATATCTTCTTATGAGAAAAATAAATTGAAATATCTATCTCTCTTATGTTTTTCTGTATCCAAGCTCAAATGTATTTAAATTTCAAATCTCCTACTTAATTTAGTAAATTAACATTTACCTAATTTACTGTTCTCTGAAGCAAAATGTGTTATAATGCATTTTTCTCCTCTTTTTTTTACCCAATTCATCTATAAGGCAAAGTTAGAGTTAGAGACTCTAACTTTGACGTTCACCATTTAGTCTCATTTGCTTTGTGTGGTTAAGCAGTGACATCATGATGAAGGGAGCAAACGGACAAGAAGACAGAGAAGCATGTAGAAACTTGGTGGACCAGAGAGGAGATGTCAAATTGTTTGATCCTATAAGTAGATGAGAGGAGTGATAAGCACCTGTTAGTTGTTAGGAAGTTTTTTCGTAACCTTATCAGGAGGCGGGCAGAGCAGACTGGTCCACACATGCATGTGCATATTTTTTTTTTTTTGTTGTTGCTCTTATGAATATATACATTTGAGTCTTTCATTGTCAGTGCAGCAGGTGTTTCTCTGCAATGACTGTTCTTTCTGTTAGCACACATGTTATGCAGATTTTAACACTTCTTTGAACATCCATTTTTAATGCAATTTAACCAAACAAAGGGCTCCTGATTATTTCTAAGAATAAAAGTACACCTCCCGTCTTATGTCCCTAGTTCCCATCTTATCTGGCTCCAAACTCTTTTTTTTTCTTCTTTTTTTTGTTTCACATGTGGAAAATGATCTTGCAAGCTGGGCATAATGGGCTTCATTGCTCAGACTTCCTGTGTGGGCTGGCTATCATGTGGAGCGAATTGTCTTGTTTCCTACTTCCTGCTATTGACAGCAGGCCATAACTAGATGTGGTATAAGGAGGGAGTTGGGCGAGAATGGCGTTTTAAAACTAAAACAGGCTCTGAGTCTGCAAATCAGCAAACCCCCTGATGGTTCATATGAGCACATTCTGGTAGTAAGACACTTTGGGTGTGGTTGAATTCAGTCACAGGGCGGTTATATATTATGACCCTGCTTTGTTGATATACAGCCATCGTAAATGCTCACAAAGCAAAGGGGACAAATTAAACTTGGCATGTCTTATTATTGACCTTTACTTACAATGAAGTCAGAGTACTTACCCATTTGATGGCATTTTAGCAAGTGTAACTGTAAACATTTTTAGTTTCAACTCTAAAATTAGATGGTTGTGACGGGTAGCATTGTTTTACTGGCTTTCCTTTGGCTCAGTGACACAGAGAGCCACTGACACTTCAAGGTGACAGGTTAGAACAGGATAAAAATAATATGGGAGTATGTCATTCAAGCTGCACAACCATAAATGAATGTAAATACCTTGTGAAAGCAACATGTGTAATTAACCTCAAATATCTACTTAAGACATGCATATAGTTTTCTTATTTTCTAATACATTTAAGTAAGTCAGAAATCAAGTTGTCTGTGAATTTGTAGAAAAAAAAGAAACGTTGCAAATATATGGACACAAACTCTGGTTTATTTTATCAGGGAGAGAAAAAGAAATCCAGAGATTACTCAGACAGAAAATTAAAAAGGGTTCTAATTTGATATGCCTTTGCTTGAATTTGTGTTTAACCTCAAAGAATAATGACCCACAAAGAGAGGTAATGTAACCATGAGGGGCAGTTTTTTTTTGCCTTTGGTAAAAAAATTTTGTGTATAAATTACAAATTTCATAGAAACAATCTCTTCCATTGTAATCACTCCATCAATAGGAACAGCAAAAAGAAAAAAAGAAGAAAAAAGAAGGGGTTGATGGCCGAGTGGTTGGGGCATAGAGCTTGGATTCCCTGAGGTTTTGAGTTTGAGCCCCACTCCCATGGACTGCCACTATAGGTCCATAAAGACCCTTAAAGACCTTTAACCCCACACTGCTCCCTGGGCATCGCAAAAAGGCAGCCCACTGCTTGGTTAAATGCAGAGGTAAATTTCCCCGATGTGAGATCAACGAAGTTCAATTATTATTATTAAGACATTAGAGCTAAAGAAGAAGTTCAGGTTTAAAATGCTAGTCCTTCACAAGGTCCGTAGGAAACAACAAAACCTTCAAAATGAGGCATGGTGAGAAAAATAAAATCCTTTGGATATCAAACAAGCGAAAGATATTAATTGATCATTCTCCTTTGGAGCTTTAAAAGCTGATTATGTTTGGTAAGGCAAATAAAAAAAACATTATGGATCATCCCATGGTTACAGAAAGGGAGCCTATTATTGACGAGACGCTGGAACACAGTGAAAAGAAATCAGTTACAAACACCCTGCCATAGTTTGACTGAGATACTGTGCAGGTGGAGTAGGAACAGTTGCAGATCTGTCTTATTGTCAGACAAGGTTTGAAGAAATGTCTAATGCTCTAACTCAACTGAGTTTGGAGCCTTAAAAATGTGGAAATTTAAAAATGAAAGCAGTCTTGTTTTTGACAGCCATCTTAGATGTAGTCTTAGTCTTCAGGACGAAAACTATTATTAGTCTTAGATGCATTTTAGTCATTACGATATGTGATAGTTTTAGTCGACTAAACCTAAAAAGGTTTTAGTTAGTTTTAGTCAGTTTTATTTTCTTTTAAAAACTTTAACCTTTACATTTTTTATAACAACCAGATTCTTTACCAGACTTTTTTAATCTTTGATTTATAGAATTCAAATAAACTTTTTTTATGACTTAATGCTCTACTTTCTAAAAAAGTGTCTCACAAAAGCTGTTAAAATAGCAGATCTAGTTCAACACATCATATTGGTTAATATAGCAGACAGGAATGGGTTTAGACATTTACGTTTTCCATCGTAAAGCAAACACTTTCTGATCTACTATGAATTATGCATTACACAAAGATCAATAAAATCTTTCATTGCTCCAAAAAAGCAAATAAGAAAAAAAAATTTTTGATTTATGCTTAATTTTGGTCTGCGCTATAAGCTGTGGGTCTATATATGGCCGAGGTGGAAAGGAAGTGGGGGCAAGTTTGTGCAACAATGGAGGGACATGAGGGCGAAAAATAGCTGGGATCCAGGTGGAAAAAGGGTCCCAGCGTTCTTGTGCACCTTGCTCTTCTAGCTGGTCAAACTTCATGGGTTGTTTTCCGTAATTGCGGTCATAAGAACAAAACAAGCCGGCCTCCTGTCTGCGGCACAGTCTGTGGTCAGTTACAATTTGGGAGAGGAGCAGCAGAGTGTCTGCGGAGGGGGCGGGGACGTCTTTTTCTTCACCACGAAACCTACGCAGATAACCTAGTTTCAAAGTATAAATCAGCCTTTAGATTACTACTGGCATGCATGGATCTGCGCATTAGGTTAAACTCTTTCTATCTTTCTGTTTGGAGGTAAACCAATTTAAAGTACTGCCACCTAAAGGGCTGGAGTGGAAATGTCTGGGTCTTACTCTTGCCAAATGTAACAAAATAATGGACACAAATTCAAACTGAAAGACTTATCCCAGCATCACCTGCATTCAGTCAACTCATCATGCGCCTCTGGTGCAGCCAATCACTGTCAAGTTTATTTCCTCTTCAGCCAATCATCCTGTAAGGTTCTGCTTAAAGCTTTCCATCCACAGACTCTCCTGGTCTTCAGCTGAGCTTTGAACCAACCGGTGTTTCTGACAATCTCAATATAAGACTGAGCGTTTAGCCTAACATAAGGCAGAATTCCTTTTTTTGTTTGCTTTGTTTGTTTAAAATAAAACAATGTAAGAGAAAGGAAAGTGTTTAAGTATATATTGTTCATGAGTGGGGTGAAGGGTCTTGCTCAGGGACCCAGAGTGGCAGTCTGTGGGAGTGGGACTTTAACTCAGAACCTTTAGTTTTCAAAGTGCAATGCCCTAACCACTAGGCCACCACTCCCCCAAAGCAAGCATTAGCATAAAGGGTCTGGTCCAAGGACCCACACTTGCAACCTATTCCCCCCAGCTGGGATACAAACTCAGGCTTCCTGTTTGCAGGACGGGTGACTTACCACTTGAGCTTGCCAGCAGCTAACTGTGCCTGTCCCCCCAAAAATGTTTTTTCCTCTTAGTTTCAAGTGCCACTAAATCACATAGGACATTCAGTTGAACTCAAATGTTTGCACACGCCATGTTCAAAACATACAGCGGTTTTTCGTTTTATTTACATCTGATGTTTCTTTTTGCTAGATGCGGGAAAGAAGCGGGATATATTTTTCTCAGATTTTGAGAGTCTTTTAAACACATCTTTGGTATTTTTTTTATTTCAAAGGCGGGGTGAGCCTTTTGAAAGAACTGTTGCATAGGTATGGACACTCTCATTTTGTATTTCCCAATCCCTATTTTAACTATTTTTTTGTGGTATGTATAGTCATTGTGGTATGTATAGTCATTGTGGTATGTATAGTGGTATGTATAGTCATTGTGGTATGTATAGTCATTGTGGTATGTATAGTCATTGTGGTATGTATAGTCATTGTGGTATGTATAGTCATTGATACAGCAAATCGATATTGCTGTATTAGGTTGTATTCTCATTGTGCCATTGTGGACTGAGTCACTCCTACCACCACAGCATGTATCTACCATCTTCGTGTATCACAGTCAGGATGGATTTTTAAAGGCTAGCAAGTTTAGCCTGTATCTCTCTGAACGTCAAAGGGTGTTATGCATAAAAAATTCAGTTTTACCTAAATCAAAAACCAGATTTTCGGTAACACAAGTGCTTTTGGGCTCCGTAATCTGGCTTTTTATGTTGCAAAATGAGTAATGGCTTCTTCCTTTTCTCAGTAATCTTCCTCAGTGTTTATACTTGCATACAGAGATGGGAAGTAACGAAGCACAAATAATTTCTCTACTGTACTCAAGTAGATTTTTCTGATATTTTTACTTTTACTTTACTACTTATTTTTATTATGGCTGACTTTTTACTTCTACTCCTTACATTTTTACACAAATATCTGTACTTTCTACTCCTTACATTTAAAAAATTGTCTAGTTACTTTAGTTTTGAATCATTTCAATGGAGTTATCCGTTATTATTTTTCACGTCATCAATACCAAATTCAATCTTAATTGGATGGGAATCTATCGTTGCATTTCACCGCACTCACTACAAGATTTATACTCCATTGCGATTCGCTGGTATTCATTCAAGGCAAAATCATTGCAGCTTGGTGACGGTGGCGTTAGCATAGTAGTAGTATGGACGACGCAGGATGATTGAAAATGAACACTAATGGAGATCTAGTCCTATTGGCAGACATCCATTTTAAAATGTGAGCAACGGCATGAAAAAAGTGGTTTCTACTTTTTACTTTTATACTTTAAGTAAATTTACAAGCCTGTACTTTTGTTACTTTTACTTGAGTAAGGAAGTTTAATCAGTACTTCCACTTTTACCAGAGTATTTTTAACACAAGTATCTGTACTTTTACTCAAGTACGGAAAGTGAGTACTTTTGCCACATCTCTGCTTGCATATAACTATTGGGACAAAGAAAAGTGGCACCTTTAGGCATCTAGATAAAGTTGAACATTTGTTGGAGTCCATTATTCTCTTACTGGTACATGTCTTGCCAGATTGTTTTTGATCTTCCCATGATGTCATAAGGAAGCAAAATAATTGCTCTTAACTTCACTTTAGGAGAGTTTTAAAAATAAAAATATTTACTTGACATTATGTGTTCCTGTAACTTAAATGTTGTAATTTAACCTACATATTTCACATCTAAGCTTTTAACGCTTTAAAGTTTACAACCATGGAGCTGCAGTGAAATAGTAAACATAGTGAAAATCAATACTTAAAGAACCCGTGATGATGAAACTGGGTCATGACTGCAGAAACCCCACTTACCTTCTTATTTAGAGAAGAACTTCAGACTGCTGCCTCATCGTATACTTTCATTCATTTATCCACATTATTGTTCACTGTCGGTTATAAATATATATATATATATATATATATATATAGCATATATATATATATATATATATATATATATATATTCGCCTATATATATATTTATATATATTCTTTTCACTAAAAATTTTTATCAGTGTTTGAAAGACACTAATCTATTTTGTTTAAAAGCATTTCAGTCAGAGACAAAGTGGTTTGATAGCGTTATGGGGCCTTTAGGTAAGCCTTTGAGTAGAACTGTATAGCCAGATGTTTTATAGTGTCTTACACAATGCATTTTAAGAGTTTATGTTTGACAGTTTAGAGTAAGACACTGTTTAACAGCCATATAAGGATTTCCTTAACAGCGTTTTACTTCTCAGGCTGAAGGTCTTGTTGGATATTAAAACCAATACTAATCTAATGCTCCCAAAGCTTTTCTGACTTGTTTTCCAGCCAATATGTTTCTTAGATATAAGAGTGTTTTCTTTATTCATTTAACAAAACAATGCAGGCTCAGTGAGAGGCAAAATTGAATCTGTTTTTCAGCTCTACAGAAACAAAAAAGGAATCTTTTGATTGGATCTAGTTTTGTCTTTTGTGGACAATATTTTCAAGTGATTGAAAATTATATATATATTTTTTACCTTTACACTTAATGTAAACATTTAAGATACATTCACAGTGAATGTAAATTTTGCAGCGGGGTTGAAAGATTCCAATGTTATCTCTATGTAGAGGGCAGATGTGGAATGAGGCAAAGCAGAGCGAGGCTGAGAGAGGTCAAGGTGAAGGAAGGCAAATGGCATGATTTTGATGAAGTTGGTCAAATTGGATCTACCGCGTCACCTGCGAATAAAGTTGAAAAATGTGAACTTTAGTTTACATTCACATCATGAAATCCAGTCAGGGTCTAGATCAGGCTGTGAGCTACAGTGAAAGGGCAAATAATGTTGAAAAAGGATGAAGCAGGAATGCTCTCAAGAGGATTTAAGGTGGCTTTTTAAAAAGCTGTTTGGTCTTCTTACCTCCAGCGCAGACGGATGCCTCCTCTCTTCAGCTCTGCTGGTATCTTTGTTGATCCTCCTTGTAACAGGTTGAGGTTATCTTGCAGTTTGGAAATTACTGGGAACTGTAATTGGAACCATTATTCAATGCATTTTCCTTGATCAAGTGTGTATAATAGGAGTCTAAATCACCAGTAATAAGACCAAAGCGTTGATGTTGCATAAAGATTGCTGACTTTTAGACATTTTAAGAGGGTATTTAATTTTAAAAAAAGGTCTTTCTGAAATCATTCCACAATGATCACATTTATGAGATCCAAAAAGCTTAACAATGACCAAGATCTGCTCTGAAATTCTCACGTTCAAAATAGAAATATCCCCTCTTGAAGCTATTTATAAATATTATAGTATATTTTTAAAATCTTGATGAATATTATAAATGTTTAAGAGTTTTATAAACTGGTAATGGCTGGTTCATAACTTTGGCTAATAGCCCATGCATAAACAAAGCTCTCCTTGTTCCCAACTGCAGTTAAAGCTACAGTGTGTAATAATTACAGGGATATACAGTCAGAAATGTAATATATTATACATAACTATGTTATTTATCATCATCTACGAAGCTCAGCCTCTTAACCTTAATATTTATGCTTGTCCTTAGAATTCGTTATTTATACTCATTACATAGGAGCGTGGTCTCAACAGCCATGGAGGTGAGATTATCTTTGCGCTTTACGGCGGAAAGTGCGGAGAGCCAACATATTCAAACTCAGCGACTAGCGCAGATCGCCAAAGCTGTACAATCGATAGAGAAAAAATAACGGGTATATTTATTATCTTAAGTCTACATGAAATCTATACCCTCACTACCAGACTAATGAAATACTCATCTGTAAAATTATCTATGTAAACAACAAACCTCATCACTGAGAAGGTAGGTGATGCAAACGCCGTGGAAGACATTTTGTCCCTTAACCAGCCACATCAGTTGGTGGGAGAAGCTGCGTGGGAGATGTTCTTCATGTTGCTGCAGTCTGCAGTCTGACCTACTAGATGTCGCTAAAGTTGTTACACACTGTAGCTTTAAGGTATAAAATGTCTCTAAGCAGCAGAGGTTGCTTTTATAGGAGGAATATTATATTTTCTAAAAAGAAAGAATAAGCTTGAGAGATGTTTTCACTGTATTTAATTTGTCTATGTCTAAAGAGAGGAATAGAAAGGAGTGCCTGAAAATGATCCAAGGAAAACAAATAGTATATCAGTGGTACTTTACATAGAACTGCTCAGATAAATATAAGCATACGTTTTTCTGAACGGATGGTTCCTTGAGAATTTGAGTGAATATGACTTTAGGTTTTTCCCTTAAGGCTGGAGAGAAGGATTGTTTTTCCCTCAAGTACTTGATGGTTGGTTTGCAATGTTAATTGACTGAACCGAGGACAATCTAAGCATGTCTTTTGATCATTAATGGTACAAAAACAAGAATAAAAGAGAATACAGTCTCCACAATTAATGAAATTAAGTCTCTTGGTTAATTTATCTAATATGCAGAAATTTTGAACCTGTTCTTTTTATTTGCAGGGAGACCACACCTGGGCAACCATGTTGGGACAGAGTGTGCGCTTGCAGCCGGTTCCCATCCAGAGCCTGTCAGAGCTGGAGCGCGCCCGGTTACAGGAAGTGGCATTGTACCACCTGGAGGAGAGGGACTTGGACTTTAAGATTAGCATCCCCAGAGGTATGAGAAGGACAATGGTCTGCTTTACTAAGCACTAGGTCTACAGCTTGTCGGTTCATACATTCAGCAGTTAACAACTTATTTAACTGTTAAACACCTGATTACACATATTACCAGACCCAATTAGTTTATCACGAGATTAAAAAACATTTATTGGGATTTCTTGTCAACGAGAATTCTGTTCTGCAATGTAAAATCCAGTTGATTTAAGCTTCTGATTCCTGGTGAAATAAGTGTGATTTATTACTTCAAGACTTTTTGCTGAAAAGTCTTTAAAATAGCCTTTTTAATTTGACCCTGTGCGAATAAAAAACTGTTTGATGTCCTGACTTACACCTCAGTAGTTTAGCACAGATGCACCTATAAGCCTGTAGTCTGTTTTCCTGAATTAACTTTGGGTCCGCATGTGAGCTTAAATGGGTCCAACCTAGCAGACAGTCGATGTGCTATATTCAAGATGGATTTTGTGCATATTCAAAAGAAACCAGCATCCAGCTCAGTTCAGACACTGATGAAAAGTCTAAGTAAGTTGAGCAGGAGCTACGAGAATGAACAGAAGAGTGCTGTAGTTCATTGTTTTGGCCACAGATGGCAGTGTCATTAGAAAACTCCATCATGTCTCTTTAAACCTGGAAACATACCTTGTATTTGTTAAAAGGATCTTACATTGAGCCAATATGGAAACTAGTTTACAACTGTTGAACAAAGACCGACTAGTTGTCAATCCTTGTAAAACTATTTAAACATGTTTGTTTGGCATCATTTTTATACTAGATTTAGGATATGAAATAATATTGGTGAATTTTTCAATAATAATATGGCTTGCAATGATTGAACCAATCAAAAAACATTGATGTCTTTCTGCTTTGGGGCAATAGCAAATAAAAATCTCATATAGTAAGTAGTAATTTCCAATAATAAGAAGCTACGGAACAATTATTGCAATTCAATATTTTGATTTGAACAGTTTTAATGTGATAACAGAAGATTTAGAACTTTAACCACTTTACGCATGTTTTACCTTTAACAATCCTGTAGTAATTTTTCTTACTATTGACAATATCTTTGTTGAAACCAAAAATTAGAGGCACAAATAATCCAAATGTGTGGTACTTAATTCGTTATCTGACTTTTATATTTGAATAACTTTGAAATTTGTTTAATCATATTGTAATTATCAAAATACTTCCATTGATCAAATTTGAATTAGATGCATCTGCTCGAAAGCAAGATTTTATGTAGCCCCATTTTGGATTAACAATTGAGTTTCTGAAGGGATAGGGGTTAATGACCGAAGGAAACCAACCAATATAAAGGGAGAACATGCAAAGTCCACACGAAAAGGCCCAGGCCCTTCTTTCTTTGAGGCAACAGTGCTAACTACTGCTGTTTTAAGCTACAATGAGAAGTAAAGTTATGCCATTGGTGTTTATTGTCGGTCCAATGAATCCGGAAACCAAATGAAACACCTTTTGACCCTGCAAGGCAAATTCCAACCATGGTGCTGGGATTTTTTCATTTATTGGTATCCAAACATGGAATGAGAAAGCATGTCACTTTCTTCTTGAGAACAGGGGTTACTTTGTTTGACCTCTGATTTCCATGGAAGAAACCACCATCATCCTTTGGGATAGATTGCCAGGAAGAGGCTAAAAAGACAACAAACAGTATTTCCCAACAGTATTCCCAAAATCTCATCTGGTACTATATCCTATTCCATGCATCTTCCTGCTTGTGAGCTCTATGAATGTCAATTCTGAGTCAACCTAATTTAAAGCCTTTTGGCCCACTGGTAAGAATTGGACCATGCAGAGGTCAAATGAAAAACCCAAACATTGGAGCTACAATGTTAATTGCAGCCAATTATTGACATGATCAATGTTTCGGACTGATTCTTGCTTAGTTAGATAACATTGCTCCTAGAATAACCTTTTCTCGACCTTCTAATTCCATCATCTATCCCATGATAAACAAAGCTTGAACCAATCTGTAACGCGTCACACGCTTGATTCATCCTTCCAGTTTTCTTTTTGTCTCTGGCCTGTCTTGTGACTTTGAGAAATATCTGTGAAATACTTTCAATTCAAATGTATATAACCCAAAGCAGCTTACACATTAGAAACGCTACACTGGGAATGTCTGGGAATTGTTCAGGAAGAAAATCAAGTCTTTTTACCGGTTCAGGCGTTTATTTGTACTGCATTCCTCTGCTTGATACTCCCTGCTTTGAAGGATTGTTTTTGCGGAACCCCTTGATCCGCCTGAACTCTACAGAGCTAAATCCATGTGATAATGTCAAATAGTTGCTCCAACAGTCTTCTACCGTGTTTTTCCTGTACACCTTGTAGACGGGGAATGTTTTTTCCTAGGTTTTATTGAGGCCTGAGGGGATGGAGTCCACAGCGGTAGATGGTTTAACTGGTTGAAGGGTGGGGGGAAGCGTTGGGGTGGTATCTGCATGGTCTCTCTCTCTCTCGCAGGATCAGAGAGCTCTTAAGCTGATTTTCTCAGACTCCAATGTTTTCTCAAATAATTGTTCTCTCGCAGGGTAACTGACCTCTAGATCAGCTCAACTTTGACCAGTCCTCTATTTGAGGTTCAGTTTAAAGCGGCTGAGCTCGGTTATACATCTTCCTCCTGGTTTGTGGGTTTTGTTAGCATCCCCCAAGGAGAACGATCAACCCAGTTCAAATGATTTCCTCTGTGCGTTTACAGAAACAATTCCTAAGAGAAAAAAGAAACTGCAGCTGCTCATGTTTACATCATCTCTGGGAAGGGATGAAATGAATTCTCTTCAACCTGCAGCTTTATTTTGGTAAAGCAAAACAAAACAAGAGTTGGATTAGAAATTTAGTACCGAACAAATAAAAGTGCAAATAAATAAACTGGAAGCTTCCTGCATAAATTTACACCTGAACTCTGACTGACCCATTCTAGCACATTAACATGTTTTAAATGTCTGCAATGTACCTCTTGCTGGATGTTGTTTTGTCTTCTTGAAAGAAAAAACCTCCAACCGAGTCTGACAGGTTTTGCCTGTATTGTGATACATCCTTGCTCTCAGTTCTGCAAATTCATTTTCCTAGCAACACAAAAAACATCGCAAGAGTGTGATGCTGTCACCATATTTCTATATGAGTCATCTGTTCAGAGTAATGCAAAGTGTTTCTATGCCAACCATAAATTGGATTTTTGGGTCTATTTGAACAAAGCCCCTTCTCTCACATGTCTACTTTGCCCTGAAAATCTCTTAGAAAAAAACAAGACTTATTGAGGATCTTTTTGGGACAGTGGATCTCTTTCTACCTTTCCCACGGTGACAGACAGTTGGCCTCTCAACAAACTCATACCTCTGTATTTAAATATAACAGGTCAGGACAGAAATCCATTCTGTATGTATTTTAGGTTTAACATTTCCTCAGAATAATGTTTTGTATTTTGTTATGGAGACATTTGATCCCAGTTTAGGAAAATGTGAACATGTAAGACAACCATTCAAGCCTGAAAAAAGGACTTTCCCACTGGCTATTTGTTCATTTTTCAGTCTAAGGCAGACGCCTTATCTTTGACCTTTCAACAGGAACGTTTTAAAACATCGTCTGGGTGACCAACTATGGCAAACCTTTAGAAAAATCCAAATAGACCAAAATAGTTCTCTGGTTTTAGAGGCTTTTGTTTTCTCAAAGATGTCCAAACTGATTAGGTGACAGAATGTATGACTCAGGGATAAAACAACATCTTATAAAGATTTTATAGAGTGAAATAAAACGTTAAAAAGATCACAACTTTATTCTTATGTTCCTGCACACAGTTTGTGTTATATTTGTAACATTTTAAGACTGAATAGTCTCAAAACTCGCTTTATTTTTCTAATCTTTTAAACACTCCAATGATTTAAGAGTAAAATATTTACTAAGTTATGTTTTACTATGTATAAATGTCTCAAAAATCCTACTAAAATGTTAGCGTCTGACTCGGAAATTTGGTACAAGGTTATTTTACTGCTTCTTTTTTAAAATAAAGACTTGTTTTTTCTTATGGGATGCCTTCCTATTTCTTTATTAAAACAAAAACCAAAAAAAAAAACACCAATCTCTGATGTCCGATAAAGGTTGAACAAAAGTTAAGAAGTAATTTCTTCCTTTTTAATATATATTTATAGATATATTTCCTTTTGAATAAATCTGCATTTATCTTTAGGTTTTGACCAAAATGCTCAATGAGTTAGGCAGAAACATGTAATGTTTTTTGATAAAGAATATTGTCTAAATATTTCAAATTAACAAGTTCTAAAAATGAAAAAAAAAAAAAATCTTTTTTTGTGCAAAATTATTATTTCAAGATTAAATAAACAAAAAAAGTGATCTTAAAGCTCCTTTTTTCCATACCATCTCATGGTTTTAATACTTTTAAATTAATACATTTACATTTTGTTTTATAAAAATAACCATGTTGATGAGATAAAACCATAAATGACTAACTATTTGAGAATGATGAGATGTCCTTAGAGTCTGAACATAACTGCTAAGGATCTAAGTGGGTATACAAATATTTATTTAAGGCAATCCTACAGCAGACATGGTATAAACTTAAAACGGACGAGTATGTGCGTTTCTCTCTCTTCCTGTCAGACTCTGCTCATTTCATTTTCTGGAAATATTCTCATTTCTTACGCTTGGCATTGTTTTGTTTTCACAAATCTCTGAATATAAACTGATGTATTTTTTTTCTAAACTGTAAAGAGAAACAAAATCAAGGGAAAAGAGGATGCATCACTTGTAATTTCCTGTTTTTGATTCACTTCCATGGCAACAAGAAGGTCAAGTAGTTAATTACACAAAGCACTGGAAAAGATAAATCAATCCTCTTTCAGTTTAAGTATATTAACTGATTGTCTAAAAGTGGGACTACGTTTATAAAAATGTCAGATTTCTGCAGTGTACTGGTGTAGTTGTGCTTCTGAGAGATTAATTTAACTCTCTACAGCCATCAGAAGCCATCAGGACAATTAGAAAAATAAAAAACCTGCACATGTATAAAGCTACTGTAGGTAGACCTGGGAATTTTGCAGTGACTGATTTCACCACAGGCTTCTCTATTCAGTATAACATCCCAATATTTCTAATGCCAGAAGCTTGTTTCGATATTGTGTCATGCATTAGATTGGATATTTAAAAAAAATTCTTGCTAAATTCTTGCAGCTAATGCTTGGAACTCAATGGGGGTTCTGGTGGATTACTTTTCTATTGCAGCTTTTTCTTTTGGTATAAGAAAGAGCAACAGGCTTCTTGAGAATTTTTCACAAGCATGTTCTTCAAGCCCATATTTTCCATGTCAAACAAAGCACAGTGAATTGACAAAATATTCACTTGATTTACTTAACATTTCTTCGTGGTACAACAAACTTCGTCGTATTTCTTTTTTTGATTTAATGTCACAGACTAACGCGGAGTGGTGGAAGAATATTGATACTTGTTCAAAACATTTCGGTCACAGACATCTGCATTTATAAATGAACAACTTAGAACGTTAAGGCAGTTCAAAGTAGGGTTAGGTTTTAAAATAATATCCTACTGGACAATTATGCTGTAAATATAACAGTTGAATGAAAAACAATGTAAAGATATAGAATAAAATAAAATCCTTTACACTTCATTTATAGCTGTTTATGCTATATACGTCCAGTGTTGAGGTAACACACTACAAAAGTAATGTATGACAGTGATATATCAAGTTCAGGCAGTATTGAAGTAATTAGATGCGTTAAAAACTAAATTTTGGTGATATCATTACAGTTGCTTAAGCGTATATTCCAGTACGGGTAAACGATAGCTGTCGGTTTTGAAAAACAACCAAGGGCCTACAGCGTAAATAAAGAGCAGAAGACTGTTGTATTTTTTATTTTTAGAAAGCTTGTTTTTTATTAAGAGAAGATGTTTTTAGAATAATTGAAGAAGAAGAAGAAGCTATTTGTAAAAAAAAATGTTTTCCAAATGGCTATACTTTCCACTACTTAAGATTAGTGTAAATATCGAAATAGTATGTATCTACTGTGTTGTTTCATTTCATGGAAATGTGATTTTTCTTTTTAAACACAGTGTGGCCACAGTTTACTCTATACTAGAGGTCTTCAACAGGGGGTCCGCTGACACCCTAGGGGGTCCTCGGAGGTACTGCATGGGGGTCCTCAAAAGTTTTGGTTATTAGACTTTTTTTATATTCCCCCATGCAATTTTCTCCACTAATTGAATTGTCTTTAAAGACATTGACATGAATTCAACACACTGTAAACAGATAAATGGAGGCAGAAGATGTCTTTTCAGTCATCAATGCACATTCAGCGACAAAACACAGGAGCTCTTTCAATCTAGGCACCATTTCATTCACAACACCTGTCCCATCAACCAGGAATCAGAATCAGAAATACTTTAATAATCCCAGGAAGAAATTACTTTCGTTACAGTACTCCATCTACTGTATAATAGAGTGACTATAGGACCAGTTTGATATAACACTATTTCATACAATATATATAATTAGGGGGTCCCCGCTCCATCTCGTTATCAGTTTGGGGATCCTTGGCCTGGAAAACGTTGAAGACCCCTGGTGTAGAGCTAAGAAATGAAGCATAGATAGAGAGCTTGTGTCATGTCCTATAAAGCTTTTTTTTGTTTAATTATCCTATATTTTTCTGATTCAGTTGTCCTGACCAATTATTGTGCTCCTTCATTTTGTAATGCTTCTTCCTAAATGTTTATTTTGGCGAAAGTAATCAAAAGTTTCTGATTACCAAAAAGTAATCACAAACAATTAACTGTCTGTCATATTGCATGGGGGTTGCGAAAGTTTTGGTTGATTACACTTTTTTTTAAATATTGTATTAGTACAATACTTCAAGCTGATTGAGTGAAGTGCTACTTATTATAGTTATTATAATACGCTTTCAGCCAATCGGAGCAGCGAAACGTGACGTTTCGTTAGCTGATAAATCAAACTGTTTCCAAATCCTGTCGGAACAAAAGCACAGACATGTTTCCCATCTACAAATGCACAAAGCCCTTTTTTTTGTCCGACTCCCTGATTGTTACGGGAGGGACGTATTAGCGAGAGTCTTTCAAGATGGATTTGTGGTGAGACTGAAAACTCAGATCTCGCAACAATCCAGCTTGCAGAGTAAGATTAGCTCAGAGGTACAACTGAGTTTCAGTGAAGGCAGGAAAAACCTTTTAGACATGACAAAATGCCTTAGAAAATAAGAGAAAATTTATAAGAATGCCTAATTTTCTCAGCAGTGTCTTAATTATCGTTTTGCTTTAGTTATAAATTCATTCAAAAGAGGTCACGTTTTAAATTCGTATTGAAATCATATTTAAATGTCAAATCATTCTGGCTTAAACACGTATCTAAATGTACTCTTTATCAGACGATATTGTCCCAAAATGTGGAAAATTTCTATAAAAAAAAAAAAGTCCTGTCTTAAAATCTGTGCAGTTTTTTTTTTTCTTGTTATCTTATTCAGGCCAGTTAATTATACATCAGCCTGTACACCTTAATTCGGCCAATCATATATAAACGGTCATTTGTCAATCAAATTTTCGGTCATAGCATCTTGATTAAATCATTTCCTTTCCCATTGAGTTCTGTCCCAGTGTTCACGGGATGTGTGTGTCTTCAGCAGGCGAGAGCTAACAGAACTGGCAGCCGCTATGTAGGCAAGAGCTCAAAACATGTACACGGGCTGTGCTTCCTCTACAACAAACCAAGCTTTCGTCGCTCTTGCAGTCTTTCCACAACAACTTCGCCCCCGCTTTCCTCCTCCTCTAAATAAAAAAATTTATGACGGAGCAGACAAAACTCCCTCCTCTTGCATGTTTCCTCGCTGTCCACAGCGCCTTGACAGCGTCGTTTCTAAGTCACAATTTAGTGCTACTTGGTCCCAATGGAATTTCCCACTGGGAACCTACTTCAGCACTAAGTTGCTAACTGGTTAGCAAGATGCTGAGAGCTCAGTATTTTCAGCTGGGTCCTCAAGGCCCCCGTCCTGCAGGTTTTTAGAGGTTTCTGCTCCAGCACAGCTGATTTTAATTGAAAGCTGATTAACAGGCTTTTTGGTCTACTGCAATCATTATTATAATCAGCTGTGCTGAAGCAGAGAAACCTCTAAAACCTGCAGGACAGGGGGCCTTGAGGACCGAGTTTGGGGATGCCTGCTTCAGACAAACCAGCCACAATAAAACCTTCCGCCACAACAATCCCGCCCTCTTGATAAACAACCAATCATATTCACTTTTTTCACTCGTGTAAAGTCCGGCACAACCTGGGAGAATTCTGAAATGCCACAGCTGGAACGGACGTTTCCCTACGCATTTAAATCTGCCATAAAGAATATAAAAGTCAGAACAGTAAAGGGTAATGTCAGGGATGCTTGCTGGTATCAGCTGAGTCACAGACAGAGTTTTTATTTATCTTCTCCTGCTTGGTTTTCAGACAAAGGTCTCTGTTAGTGAGTGTGGGAATAGTTTTTTCTTCTTGTCTCCCTTGAGGGGGGAAAGGTCTCCTCAGTGCAGCATGTCTGTTACGGTCAAGGCATCAACTCCTGCTGTGCTCCCCTCATCCCTGTTTATCTCCTGTTGCTTTCTCCATCTACTTTACCACTTATCACATTCCCATCCCCCTTAATATATTAGTGTTTTGTTTTCCTCACATTTCATATCAGTGTTTAACTAAGTTCCTGCTGTTTTTCTATGCACATTTTGGGTTATTTCGCTGTTCTTTCTCATGCCCCTGTTGCTTGAGTCTCTTTTCTACAGGGACTACAAAATTATCTGGGCCTCCACTTCGTCCTATGTGCCTTTGGTTTTTCCCAATTTTTACTCACCTCCTTTCTGCAGCCTGTCTGTTTTCTGTTAATTAAAAAAATAATCAAACCTAGAGTCGCAAGGAGAAAAACAAACACTAGATCTTTTCGTAAATCTCATGTTGCTTTGCATGTCTTTATTACTGAATATCACGTTAGGAATTTAATAAAACCTGCAGCTGCTGTTGGTTTTGATTAAGATCAACAAGAGATATGGCAAATATTTTATAGAAACCCATGTCTTAGATGAAAACACAACGTAATTTGTACATTAGTCACTGGAAATATCTTAACGGATGTGTTGCGATATATTTTGAAATGTGTGTTCTGCAAAAAGTTGGAGGGATTTGGTGTTTAGGAGATGTGCAGAAGAGGGCAGCTATTTACGGTTCTGTAGGAAAGTTTTTCCCACTTCTTGATCTTTTTAAAATTGTGTAACTTTAAGGTGTAACCTGACTACCTTTTATAATTTTAGAAAATTAACTGTAAGGAAATTATCATCCAGAATTGTAGATTTATAGACTAGTGCAGTAGAGCTTCCCTAAGATTTATTAGTAGAGCTTCCGTCCCTAACATTTGTTCTGCATTAGATTTACTTTTATACTTTAAGTAGTTTTAAAAATGGTACTTTTACACTTTTACATGAGTAAAGTCTTCAGATAATACTGTCAATTCTACAAAAGTGTTTTTAAAAAGTAGGATTTATACTTCTGCTTGAGTAATAAATATTAATACTTTTGACACCTCTGTTTAGAAGTAGCAAAGACAGATGTTAGGTTTGATTTGTCGGTATTTACCCATGTAGTCTGAGTCACCCACAGATTTAGGGACTCGAACCTCCTGAATGGAGCCATTTACCAACACAAAATAAAATCTACAGGTTAATGATTCAACATTGATGCAAACATGGGGTATTTGCTACATAATGCAGGTCTCCTTTTATTTGACCTTGTTCATTATTGTACTCTCTCTGTCTCTACATTTTGCACTAATGCATGCACACAATACAGGAGCAGCAGCAGACACTCATCAGCAGAACATGGACCTCAGATGGAGGTGGCGTGTGCTCTTTGGGAGGAGCGGCGCACTTTAGAAATAAGCTTTAATTTCCTGCAACCGTGGGAATCTGACCTCTTTATCCCAACAGCACAAACTCAGTTGTTTCCTTTTTTCCCCCTCTTTCCCCTTCTATTTATATGTTTGTTTTTAAAAACGTTTTCCTTAGTAAAGTGGAAAAAAAGAAAGCTGTTACTCATGTTACAAGTATTTTGGAAGGCGCAACTTTGGGTGAATCAAATCCCTACGTAATAGGGAAAAGAACCGTCAGTCTATGGATTAGTCATTCCTAAACACCACATCCCTGCATATAAACAAGAAAAGCAGAATGTGGAGCTTGTAAAAGAAAAACGACCTGCTTTGAAAGAGGTAAGGAGTCAGGGACAGTCTAGAAGAACAAAATATCAGTTGTGGCTTTACAACAACAACAAAAAGAAACTGAGAGTGATAATACTGTAAAATGTTGGATACAGGGGATGCATTCAAAAGTGTGCAAGTTTTCATCTTTTGTTTTTGTAAAAAGTTAAAGTAACTTTACTCACAAGCTAACTTTTCCTTAACTGTAAATATCACAATTCATATATTAAATATAAAAAAGTGAATCTAATGAAATACCTTAAATTTGACCCATTTTTTTCACATTTGCCTGTTTGATGTAATATGTACAGACTTTCACCATCACTACTGACAGTTGTTTCTGGAGTTCCCCATGGATGTTTACTCAGTCCCCTTGTCTTATAACAATATATATACAATATATTTACATTCCATCGGCCCACTTTCAGAGCTACCATTACAGTTAAACAATATACTGCTAAACCTACTTCTGTCATTTTTTTCTTGTTCTTTGTCTACTCAACTGTGCTCCTTGTATCTTTTGTATATATTTTAATTCTGTCTGAAATAATTGACCATTTTACTTCACATTTTTTTTCAACTATGACCTAATAATTGCCATTATTATAGTTCAGTGCTTTTTCAACACTTTTGATTAAAAAGCAGTGATGTGTTTGTCATTTCTTGCTACAGTAATTTTAGCCTTATTAACAGTTTATATCAGATTTGTATTAAAGTATATATATCAGAGAGGGTGTGAGATTTCTATAAATATGCGGTATCTTGGTGGGATTATTTGTTGAGATTAAACACGATTTAAAAAACTCTGGTCCTTATGAAAGAGTGGTGAGAAGAAAACTACTATTGAATACAGACATCAGAAGTCTGGTCTGGTCTGATGCAATAAAGAAAATTAAACATACTGACCAATAGACTTCGACTTAACTTAATTAATCCGTAGGAATGACTAAATAACAAAATCTTGTATGGAATTACAAAATTTGGTTAAGAAAAAAAAATTAAAACTCTTTAGTAACTTTAACTTATTAAAATATAAAATTGAAAGGGAAAAATAGCAAAAGGAATAGAACACCAAAGGAAATATAGGAGTGAAAATGACCAGTGACATTAAATTAGATCAAATGCTTAGCTGTATATGTGGACAAACTAACACACATAACCCTGAGTATATCATCGCCACAGTTGAGCATGGTGGTGGAAGCATTATGCTTTGGGGTTAATTTGTTTCAGCAGGGATAGAGAAGCTGGATGAACCATCTATAGCTATATAGAGCTGCAGACTGTAGCCCAGAGCTAGAGGAGTCCTGCAGTCCAAAAAAGGTTATATCTTATCATAAGATCATATCTTGTTACAATTACCAAGTCATAGTCAGGACCTAAATCTGTAGTGAAATATGAACATATTTAGGTCTCTAGAAACAAAACACCTGTATCTCCTATGAGAGGTCAGGCTGGGTCAAGTAAAAAAAATAAAAAATGGATACCACACATATCAGGTTTTTATTTGTAAACAATTTAAAAGAAATATATTTTCCACTTAACAAACTACTCCTGCATTAGGTGTTTATCCCTCTTTTTTCCATCTTTCTTTGAACCTTTGTTTTTTTCCTTGCATGTAACCATAAAGGAAAGCAGGCTGCTCAAACAAACAGCTAAGAGTTGCCTACAGAAACCCTTTGTTCCAATGTTGTAAGAAAGGAGAAGGAGATTTTGCTAAGGATGCAGTCTTTATAAGACGGCGGAAAAAAGACACGTTAGACTTTATGAGCAGATTTACATCTGTTTACAAGAGAGTGTAAACATTATTGCCTCAGTGTTTCATCTCAACCACACAAAATACAGCTCAATAAAAGACAGATATTTCAGATCATGAAGTGCCTAGCTTTTACAGTTCAGGATGAACAACAGATGATCCAGCAGTAACATTTACTGTATCTCTTTCCTTCACAGAAATACGCAAACGAAGGAAGTCTCTACGCAGGAGGTTTGACTCCTTCTCCAAAGAAAAGAAAGAGCGAGGTAAGTTCATGCAGCACACAGACATTTGAGTGGGAAAACAACATCCCATCTATGGCCATAAGCTTAACCCACATGATGAACCGTGAATGCATTTCCGTGGATTTTATGTTTACCGCAGCGAACGTCATTATGAAGCACAATGTCCTTTCTGTCCACTGAATTCGCATCACCACCGCAGACTTCCAGTGGCTTTTACCAGCTATAACCACTCAAGGTCCTTTTTGAAAGACGGTGTTTATAAAGCACAAGAAGCTCAGGGCTACAGAATGAATCATGCTGGGTTCACAGAGCGAGGTCTGTGCGTCTTTGTTTCTGCTGGGTTATTGTAATATAAACCCAATAATAAATGAACACAGTCACCCACTGGGCTGCTTTATACAGATGCTGTGTCACATTGAGAGTGACTCATTTAAACGTAATAGCATGCTTTCAGGAAGCAACCACAATATCCTGTAATCAAAGGCTTTATGATACATTTAATCACCAGAAAATGTCACAATCAATATTACTTGGTTATTGGCGATAACTGCTGAATCACGGTTCTCCCACTAAACTAAGACAAAGTTAAGCCACTGTAACATCTTTACGATTTAGCCAGCAAATGCCTGAGGTCCCAGAATCTTCTAAAATGCTGGCATTTTCTATGTATTTTTTCAATTTTGGGCGTATAGAGTATTCATGACGAGTCCAGAACTTATGTCCAACAACAGCCTAACTTATGCCTAATGCTCATGAATTGTCACAAGCCAGTGTCCTGAGAGGGGCAGCAATGCACCTGGCCTAATAATTTATAAAAAAACGTACCCATAACTTATCCGACATATACCAGCATTTTTACCAGATTTTTCGTACGTCAGGAATACGCTGTCTAAATCATGAAGGTATGATAGGGGCGTTAGGTATGGTAAACAACCTAATGTGTATTTAGTTTTATTTTTCTTAAATCTAATCATACCAACTGTTTTATTCTCTAGCCACATTTAAGCAATCGCACTCACAAACACGCACACATCAACACAGACACACAGATTGGTAGGCACTGCGCACCTGAGGACGGCACTCCGTTTAGCTACAGGGGAAATAATCATTTGGCAAGAGGAAACTGAGATAGAGCCCACTACTTTCGTAATCAAAGAGAACTACTACTACTGAGGTTCAGCGGGAAACAAAGTTTTTACATACTCTGCTGAAGTGCAACTGGTTTAAGTTGAGTAAAAGTCATAGGAAAACAGTTGTTCCAACTGTTGCATTTCTGAATTCTCCTGAGTGGTGCACGACTTTACACGAGTGAATAAAGTGAATCTGATTGGCTGTTTATCAAGAGGGTGGGATTGTTGTATGAAGGTTCGGGCAGTTACGTTTGATTGTAGCCAGTGTCTCTGTAGCTATATCTTGTTAATTAAAGTTAGCAATTTAGTGTTAGTAGGTTCCCAATGGGAAAATTCCATTGGGACCAAGTAGCACTAAATTGCGACTTAGGCCCCGCTTTACACGGTCAAACCCCTGGCCTAAAAGAGCACAACAAATTTTTCTTACCAAACCAGCCTTCTCATCCACACGGCCGGGCGCTTCGGGGTCTGTAAACAATCTTTTTTATTCAGCCTTCAGAGTGGGAAGATTTTGAAATGTCGTTTTCGCATTTCCATCTTTAAGCTCTAACCGCATTTTTTTTCTTACACGCATGCGGCATAGTGTCGCCTCTATACACGCATGCACGACACAGTGTATCACAACAACAATGGCGCCGGACTGTGTTGAATGGTTGCTGCTCATGCTACTCACCCCTGCTGGGGTTTACAACAGAATCTTCTTCTTCTGAATATCTCCAGGAAGAACAGAGCAATATCAACGACATATTCAGGACCTGAATTTGACTGAACCACAAAAAATGGACCCCATGGGGCAACCATGTATAAATAAATAAATATTAGTGCATGCATGCATTTACAGTAAGTCGCTATTTTTGCTTTGGCACCACAGCGCCACTTATAGGCCTGGCATACATTTTGCAGCGTTTTCATGCATTAAGTGTGTGGACGATCACATTTATTTTACGTTTTTAGGTCTTCGACAAACGTTTCTGGAAGCATCATTAGCGTTCGCGGTTCGTTTTGACTTACGTGTGGGCCGGGGCCTTAGAAACGACACTGTCAAGAGAACGCTATGGACAAAAGTGGAAAACATGCAAGAGGAGTGAGAGTTCTGTGTCGGAGGTTCGTGGATAAGTCTCCTCCGGTCATACATGTTTTTATTTAGGAGGAGGAAAGCTTAGGACCGAAGATGTTGAAGAAGAGGACGCCAGGGCGGCAGAAGCTTGGTTTGGTGTAGAAGGCTAACAGCCGTACATGTTTGAGCCCTTGAGTAGCAGAAGCTGCCAGTTCTGTTAGCTCTACGCCTGCTGCAGACACAGACGTCCATCTCCAACGTGAACACTGGGGCCGGGAACTCACTGGGAAAGGGAAATTATTCTTATTTCAAACGTTGTGTATATTAGCTGCGACATATCCAATCAAGATATTATGACCGAAAAAATTTGATTGACAGATGACCGTTGATATATGACTGGCTGAATTTAGGTGCACAAACTGACTGGCCTGCATAAGATAACGACAAAAACCCCACAGATTTTAAGACTGAATTTTTTTCAAATAGAAATGTTCTAATTTTAATTTATCTTCTGATAAAGAAATTACATTTATAAGCATAGTTTTAGAGAATGATTAGACATTTAAATATGACTTCCTTATGACTTGATTTTAACATAGATAGGCCTATGTAGTTTTACTTGCAGTCACACCACATACATAAAAACTTCTACTACAGCCTCTACACTGATTAGGAAATCCTTCAAATGCTGTGAAAGTGTCTTTGGGGTCTAATCTTACATGGAAGATATAATTAATATCCACCCTTAGTCAGAACAGGAAGGACTAAGGAGGACAAAGACATGCAGTCCACAATTCAGGTCTATATATCAGGAATACTAGGTCAATGTCAGTATTATTTTTTTAACAGATATAGATAGGAGCAGAATCCTCCCTAACCAAAACAATATGGGGTTATTTTTCTTTTTGTGGATGCAAACAAAAGGAAAATGCATATTGTAAATTCATTTTTTAAAAAGATGCAATCTAGAAATGAAACAAAATGAAAGAAGCCTTGATAATGTCTTTGCTGTTTTCTCAGATTTTATTTATCAGCATGTTTTAACATTATTTTAAAAATGTACATCTTTTTAGCTGTCATTAAATTTTTTTTTCAAACTTCAGATTGAGATTTACGACATGCATTTTTCTCAACTTGATTAGAGCACATTCTCTAAATATTCTCTGGAGTAAGGAGTGAAGAAACATTTCTATAGGTTTGCAGCAGCATTTCTATTGGGCAATGTGCACATCAAGAGCAAACCTTTGTATTTGGGCTTGAAGTGAAGAGAAGATGATCTATGAAATGCAGTTTGAAAAGAACGTAATTGATAAAACAGTATTAAAAAGAGAAATTAGAAGAAAAAAAACTGTTTCACTGAAGAAGTTATTCAAGAATTTTATTTCTCGATTGCATTTCTCTTATTTCCATTTTCAAACCATGTTCTTTGCTTGCAACAATAATTGAACGACTATTGGCTACACAGTGGGACAGTGAGTTTCCCTGTGCATGTGTGGGTTCTCTCCAGGTACTCTGGTTTCCTCTCACAGTCCAAAAACAGGACTGCTAGGTTAACTGTCTTGTGTGAATTGTCCTTAGGTGTGAGTGTGATCTCCCATAAACTGTCAGAGAAAGGCACCGTTGACCCTGACAAGGACTAAGCAGGAAGAAGCATGGATGGATGGATGGATGGATGGATGGATGGATGGATGGATGGATGGATGGATTGATGGATGGATGGATGGATGGATGGATGGATGGATGGATGGACGGACCCCAGTCATCCTCTGGCGATTGGAACCAGCTTATACTGAGCCTGGTTCTGCTGGAGGTTTCTTCACACTGTTAAAAGGGAGTTTTTCCCTCTCCACTGTCCCTTACAAGCATGCTTGGTGTGAGGGACTTGCCTTGAAAGTCAATGAGTCGATGCAATCAGCTGGTTTTCCTTAGATAGAAAACTTTTAATCAATTTGACTTGATGATCTGGTGAACTGTAAAAGTGCCTTGAGATGATGTGTTGTGAATTGGCTATATAAATAAGCTGAATTGAATTTAATGGATGGACAGATGGATGGATATAATTAATGATAAAATAATAGAACTCTGGTTAAAGCTGAACTAAAATCTTGTGCCAATAAATGTAATTTGCAAGTAGTTTTCTGTTCAAGTCTCAAGCCTTCACCCCAATACAGACTAATTTCTCTCTTTTCTGCAAATTGTAACTCTTGACTAACAGCCTTATTCACCTGGAATAACTGTGGAGTTTTGTATATGGAGTCAGAAATGGTGTAAAGACAATTTAAGGTCTGAGCATGTTTTGTGTTATCCACTCATATTTATAAAAGCCAAAGGGCTTCTTGATGGCTTTGTGGTACAACAATGGAGCAGGAAGGACAATTCTAGATCATATGTTTGTTATTATGTTTGCCGTGTATCCCACATCCTTCCCACGGCCCTGTCAGGCAGTTTTACTCCATTTTCTTGTTGAATTTTTTTTGGGTTGTCCAGCCAAACAGAAAACAAAGACATCTGTGGTAGTTGTAAACACAGAATTTTGTACGTCCCTGCTGTTCTGAGTTTGTGTCGAATGGAACTGATGCTTTAATCACTGTGGATCAAATACAGCTCCTCATCCTGAGGCTTTAGTAGTCCAGAGCATGTAAACAGAGGGAGCTCACTGGTGTTTCTTTCCCCTCCCTCCCTTCCTCCTGCCCTCATCTCATTTATTTACCTCGATCAGGCCATGTGACCCGACCTCTCAGAATGAGATGTTCCCTGGTCTCAGGTGATTATCGAATCAGGCCCGTTACGATCCAACACACCCGACGCGCACATTCCTCTCTGTCTGTGCATATCTTTAAATCCAGCCTGCAGCCTCTTCCACACAGACACTCCAAAGGCCTCCATCACCCAGCTAATCAAAACACAGGACATCGGGACCTGCGCCCGGCGCGCTCAAGGCTAACACTGTCTCCAGGCTGCAGGAGGGGGGTGTGACTGTCAAGCTTCCAGGGGTCAGCAGGTTGTAGATTACAGTACATATAACAGGATTACGCCTTGGTTACTGTAATCTGTTTGGAGATGCTGTAAAGGAATCAGTTGTGCAGTTCTGTGTGGCTAACTAGCTGTTTGCTGTGTTTTCAGAGTTGCTTTAAATGGGCATACATGTATTTGTTTTTTAAGATCAATACCACATAGGACCTTTATTATTGTCAGACTACTGCTTTGGCTAAAGAAAACAGAGGAGAAGCCTGAGCAGCAGTGCAATAAATCTGCTTCAGTCCTTCGTTACTGGGAGAGTCTAAACTCCAGAGGGAGAGGAGTCAGATTTATGAACACAAACACAGCTGTTTTCCTGAGCGTTAGTATTCTTTTTATAATTAACCCCAGTTGGTCTGACTGTCAAGTACAATGAGGCTAATGCGTAAAAAGGAGTTCATTGTGATATTTTTTTACATTCTTTTTAAATTAAAAAAATTTCTTCACCTAAAAATGCTGTTTCTATATTTTTTTTGACATTTGTTGATCCAAATGAAATTTAATTATTGTCATTTTAAAAACAAGTTAATGCCAGGCCA
>JAGKQL010000028.1:680412-733612 GCA_018398635.1 Cyprinodon brontotheroides
ACCACCCTCGGTCTGAAGGGAACATTTTAAGGGTTGAAGGGTACTTCCCCCTTCCCAAAATGAGTGATAGAATGCAAGTGATAGTAATGGGGGAAGGGCCTTAACTTACCGTTAGGACAGATTGGTCACGACTCCGCCTCTCCACATGGTGCCTGCGCATCTTTGTTATTTGTCACCGCTGTCAAAACAAATCCCATGAATCCCATGAGCTTTTACTCTTGACCAATACCAATGTTGTTCTGGATATTACTGCACATCTAGTGACCATGGATAATCACCACTTTTCAAGGTGGATTGTGGGAAATTTTGAGTCCACTACTTTTTTAGGCATTCAGACACTGATCTAAAATGGCATAACCACTGTATAGGGCCCTATATAGGGATTAGGGCGACATTCGGACAAACCCAATGAAATATGGAACAAAGTGAATAAAAAAAATGCGCTCCAATTTCTCCATACCTATTGAAAGTGGGACAATATCTGTGTTAAATTTCATACCGTTTACCATTTTTTCATGTCCATAATGTTCATTCTCATTTGTGCTATTCCTTAAATTGTGTTATGAGATGTTTCTTTTGAAGATCTTAAATCCTGTGATCTCAGACAGCATTTAAATGAGTTCTTGTTTTAACAGGTCTCACAGTGATCAGTCCAGCGTGTGGCTAATAAAATGAAATTAAGCTGTTGATGTGGTTGATCAAAGGTTTTCAAGAATTAACAAGGCAGAGTTAGCTTTTCCCCCATTGGTTCAGTTTGGTTCAATGATCTTTTTTCTCTTAATAAATGAAATAGTTGTTAAAAATTGCTTTTTGTGTTTACTAATCAAAAAAATAGACAAGAAAACCCTGAATTTGTGTATGCTGCCTAATAAAGTGAAAATGAATAAGCTATTCTAGCCACACTAATAATAATATGCTCAGGGGAAACAGAGTAGTTCTTGCAGGCAGTTTTCCAGCAGAACAAGGAGCTTATCTGTGTCTGTGGCACCCGATCAGGGCACATGTGGGGGAGTGATGGGATCAGTCAGATAAGCCTGAAATTACACAGCATTAGAGGGAAAACATGGTTTGGAGGCTGGGAAAGCTGAGTCATCGAGTCAGAATTGAAACTAGTCACAGGTTAAGTTGCTGCATCGTTTGAAGGTTCTGAAAACAATATCAGAATTAGATTCTGATACGCTCTATTGCTGAATATAAAAGGAAAAAAGGCGTCAATTTTTGAGTTTAGTTTTAAATTTTATTATAACAGGTCAAAAAAAGGAAAACCTTCCAAAACTGCAAACAAATGAAGGACATAAAACTGCACCTTAGATACTAAAACTCAATATGAAGTATAATCTAGCGTTTTTTTTTTCATACACACAGTTAAAATAAATCTAGATTCATTCAAACCCCCTGAATTTCTCCATGACATCTTCCTTGAGGATCTCTCACTGAAGCTATTTAAGTCCAATCCCGTATCTTTGTGGTGTGACCTGTTTGCAGGGTGTTTGTGCACGTGTGTGCAACTAGGTGGCCCACGTGTTTTCATTCAGACTATCATGTGCTGCTTCATGGTTCTCTGAATGTGAGCGTGAATAAACAGCCTGATTAATCTCCTCACTCTTTCCAGCCTCATCCATTTTTATGGACATGTAGCGTTATTTATGTCCTTTAGCTATTTTACTGCTTAAGCATTAAAGTTTTAGAGATCTAATCATTCAACCTAGGAAAAATAACCAAATTGCAACACCAAGAACAAACTAAATGCACCAGAATATGTTATCAATGTAAGATTTAAATTTCTAACATGTTAAGAAGATTATCATCTGCAAAGATAATAATTTGCCAGTAATTTTGGTCTATTTGTTAGAAAAGAAAGATTTTTTTTTTTTAAATACCAGGATGCATTTTCGGTGCTCTGCCCTCCTCCCACTGTTTAACAACATGACTAATAGGGTAATTGGTATCTCTGAAATAACCTTAGACACTGTATGTGTACCTGGTTGTTAGTCCAGTATGTCTCTGTGTTGTCATTGTGATGGATTGGTAACCTCTCAGGGGCGTGCCTACCCTTCCTTGAAGTATTTGTTAATAATAAGGAAATGCTTCATAATCACATTTTTTTAAATGCTAGTTATTGTTTTTCTCATAGTCTCTGCCCTTTTGGAATAACTCCCTACTTCCTTTCCCAGAAGATGCTCCCAAGGCATTCGGCATCCCGCTTTCCCAGGCGATTGCCAACGACCAGGCGTACAAGCGGCGTCAGGACGCCCTGAAGGAGAGTAGGCGCGACTGTCTGGACCTGGAGGCCAGCGTCTTGCGCTTCAGAGCTGAGAAGAGGCAGTTCTTCAATGGGAACAAACCTCTAGGGAGCTCGTCATCCATCACAGGAGGAGGGCCCGGCTCACCATCTGCAAACTCAGTTGCTCCAGCACCGTGTTTTGATACCCAGAGCAAACCGCTGTCGCCCACGTTTATGGACAACACCAGCAGAGGACAAAGAAGGGTGAGATGGATTTTTGTTCTTTTTAACTTCAACAACTGAGGCGTGCATAAGGACTTCCATTAAACTAAAGTCACAAAAGCCTGAGTATTGCATATTTCTGCAGATCGTAGATGTTGTTACCTTGCAAGCAAGATGTATTGTTGCAAGATTTGTGAATTCAGAAACTCCCAAAAATCATTTTGCAGGAAATGAATAGATTCATTGTTGATATCTTACATGTCATGTGTAAAACGTCAAACAGAAGAATCAAAACAAACATGGCTGCCCCATTTTAGCTGAAATACGCTCTATTGCTGTTTTTGCTAAACTAACAAAAGGACACAATTTGTGCCTTTGTGGATGAGAGAGAGTTTGAATGTTCCTCCCGACTGGATGTGGTTAGAGTTTGATTTATCTGTTAACTTCTTGAGTTGTGAAACATTTCAAGAATTGAATACATCACAGCTGCTACTGCTGCTGTGATTGGCTAACAGCGTGACATGGGAGGCATGTGCCAGTTGGTGATTTACCCATTCAGCTTGAAGAATGTGTACCAAATGTCCCTTTCTTTGGCGACCTCTTTCCACGGGAGCTTTTCCAGAAAGAATTCAAATTGAACTACACCGAACAATCTGACTTATGCCAGGTTAGATGTTTTGGGTTGTGTGCTAAAGCATAAATCCTCCTCATTCATAGGTAACTAATAGGAAAGTTCCAATACAACTTTTTTTTTTTTATTTAGATACAATACAGATATTGGAGCTTTTAGTGTTGACCAATACCAATGTTGACCCGTTACAATATAAACATCAATCGTACAAATGTTTATTGCTTATTTTGTAGTGTGGAATGTTAGAAAGGTCTTGTTCAAATGGTATAATTCATAAAGAGAACAAAAATTCATCCATCCATTATCTGACACGCTCTGTCCCAATTGGGGTTGCTGGTGCCTATCTCCAGCAGTCAATGGGTGAGAGGCAGGGTCCACCCTGGACAGGTCGCCAGTCCATCACAGGGCAACACAGAGACAGAACAAACAACCTTTCATGCACACACTCACACCTAAGGACTATTTAGAGAGGGCCAGCAACCTAACAGTCATGTTTTTGGACTGTAGGATGAAGCCAGAGTACCCAGAGAGAACCCAGGCATGCTCAGGAAGAACAAGCAAACCCCATGCAGAAAGACCCTGGGACAGAAATTGAACCCAGACCCTTCTTGCTGCAAGGCAGCAGTGCTACCCACTGCGCCACTGAGCAGCCCAACAAACAACAAAAATTCAATTCAGTTTATTTATATAGCGCCAATTCATAATACATGTCATCTCAAGGCACTTTATAATTAACCAGATCATACAGTCAAATTGATTCAAAGTTTACTACCTAAGGAAAACCAGTTGATTGCATCGACTCATTGACTCAAATACAATCCCTCACACTAAGCATGCTTGTAGCGACAGTGGAGAGTAAAAACTCCCTTTAAACAGGAAGAAACCCCAGCAGAACCAGGCTCAGTGTGAGCAGCCATCTGCTGAGTCTGACTGGGGTTCAAGGAGACAGAAGCAGAGATACAAAAAGCAGCTGTAAAAGGCGGCCCCGTCCAGGAAACACACAGCCAGGCAGACAAGTTCTGATCCAGCTCCCATGTCAGAGGATGAAGAGAGCACATCCAGCTGGTCACAGTTAGAGAAACAGGGCTACACTGGAAAACAGGCCAATCTCCAACATCTATAAACAAGGGTGTTGATGGCAGCAGCACAGCTGATATTTCTCCAGGATGGAGTCACAGCCAAACAGGAACAGACCAGATGAAGCTACTATGAGAAAAAGCAGAGAGAGCATAACGTCTGGCAGAGTGGGAAATAGAGATAGAATGAAGGAGAATGATGAAATAGTCAACAAAAATAGGTATGACAACATCTGACCCGTTTATTATTAACAAGTGGGTGACATAAACTTGAAATAATATTGTTTCAGTCAGCTTAATTATTACAAAAAATTTTAGATGCAGGTAAATGCACTCCAATATTGTTTTTTTTGCTGCTATAGGACCGATTGCAGATATCAATACCGGACCGGGTCATCCCTTCTTGCTGAGGTGTGCAGAATACATCTCAGAAAGACTGTGACTGTATCTGCCTGGATGGACTTTTAAATGAAAATTTTGCCTTTACTTTACTTCTCCATGTCACGTCTCCTTTATTTATCGATTCTTCTTTACATTACCAGGTGGGAACAATTTTTTCCCAAGCAAAGCTTACATTTACATTTTCTCAGAGGTGCATTACAGGCATATAAAATATTAGGCAAATTATAAGATTTAGTGTTTTCTATGGACTTAGTCTATTTTACTAACTACTCTTACTAGCCATTGTCCTTCTAACTTAGAGGGAAGTTTTTAATCCACATTTCCAAAGAACATTGCTGGAATTCATTTTTGCACAGCTCTGCGTTCTGAATAGTAATATAAACACTGCATCTCTGAGTTTATTGTTTTTTAGCTGTTGTGTTAAAGATTTGCTTGTGTGCTTTGGTTGCCGACTGGTTACATGTTCTTTCCAGAAGTCAATGAATCCATGCTGGGTTTCCTTCGACAGAAAGCTTTTAACTAATCTGTCTGTAGGATTTGATAGAAGTGACTGTGAAGTGCCTTATGATAATGTGTTGGGACTTAAACAAAATTATTTGATGTAAATTTAATAGCCTACTTTATTTAAATACAAACAACAGAAACAAAAAGATCACTTAATAATTTCGAATGGAATTTAAATGTTTTGTAACTCATATGAGTTTTAATGATTATATTGGACTCTAAAATAAAAGGCTCATTGTTGGCTCAACAGCCGCAAGGTGCCCTAATCTTCTTTCTACAAAATATGCCCACATCATCACCCCCCCCAGCACTGTGCTCATGAAGTTTATTTCCCAATAAGCCGTAATGAATTTTGGAGAATATTCTACTGGCATCACTTCTAAACTTGATATTTTAGTTTAAGAACAACAGTTTAAAGAGTAATGCTCTTATGTGTTCTACATTTGAGTTTAAACTTTCTCTCTGCACCATGATGGATTTCACAATGTTTTGATTCCACAGTGATAATTGGTAGCTCTCTAAGGTCATTTCATAATTTCCTTCTCCTTTTGACGTTTATGCTCCAGACAAGTAAAAAACCAAAACCTGATTTTATATGTTTATCAGATTTCTTGCACAGCTTTCAGCACTTAGCCACCAAATTCTTTTGTTTCCTCCTCTGCGTTGTTGGTCAAACTTAGTCTATGTGGACCCTCCATGATGAAATCTATCTCACCCATTAATTCTGTTCATGCTGATCTGCAACCAGTTGTTTTGTTAAGCTTATAATAAGTATCATTACAGCCAGAGAGGACAGCAATTGAGCATGAACCAGCAATCAAGTGTAGCTTTTTAGAGCCTTATCAGGGAGGGAAACATTACACAGGCGTCCTGACTGGGAGCATTTGGAAGGCATAACGCCAGAATTTAAGACTAATTGGTTTAATTTAGTCTCATTTAGTTCCCAGATCTCAGTCGCAAGAAGAGAAACCTGTTTTCATGAATAAAAAAAAACACAGTAAATATGACCCTACAAAGTACATTGCTCCAAAAATAAATGGACACTTAAATTACACATCTTAGATCTCAGTGGATGAAAGATTCTCATAGAATATTTTGTTCTGCAAAACGAATCTGCTGATGACAAAATTAATCAATGGAAATCAATTTTTTTTAACCAATAAAGGCCTGGATTCGTAGTCGCACACAAAAATAAAGAGGAAAAAAACCCAAAAATCTAATCTGATCAAACTGTGCGGCCCTCCAAAGAAATGCTACCCCACACTATTACTGACCCACTTCCAACCCGCTCATGCTGAAGGATGTTGCAGGCAGCAGATCACTCTCCACGGTGTCGCCTGACTCTCGCACATGTGCTTAGTGTAAACCTGCTTTCATTTGTGAAGAGCACGGGGCACCAGTTCCGAATTTGCCAATCCTAATGTTCTCTGGCCAATGCCAAGCTTCCTGCACAATGTTTTGCTGTGAGCTAAACCCCCATATGTGGATGTCAGGTCCTCATACCATCCTCATGGAGTCGTTTTCTGACTGTTGCATGTTTGTGGCCTGCTGGAGGTCATTTTGCAGGGCTCTAGCAGTTCTCCTGTTCCTCCTTGTACAAAGTCAGAGGTAGCTGTCCTACTGCTGGGTTGTTGCCCTCCTACACCTCCTTCACATCTCCTTGAGTACTGGCCTGTCACTTGGTAGCACCTACGCTGGCAGATACAGCAAACTTCAACCAACACACTACCTGAGCCACGTGTGTTGGTTGACGAGTCCATCTCACGCTAACATGGCTGTGAAAGCATCACCAACATTCAAAAGTGACCAAACCATCAGCCAGAAAGCACAGTTACTGAGAAGTGGTCTGTGGTCCTGTGATGGACCCAGCAGTATTGACAGTCATGTACAGTTGTATTGAAAAAAAAAAACAGTTTTTTTTTTTATTCATCCCAAAAAAGATTAAATGTTGCAAGTAAAAAATGGATCCAAAAATGAGGGCAAAGATACAAAAACTACTCAAAATAACCAGTAACAGAACTAACTCAAAAAAACTGACCTGCCTTATTGAAACAAAGAGAAACTTAAATAGTGGCTGATCAGCTCACAAAAGAAACACAGGGGGCAAAACATACACAAACCTAACTAAACCAAATCGAGAAAAACCCCATTTCCCCCCTTAGCACTGAGGTGGTATAGTCCAAATTAGATCAGCCCCTCAGAGAAGTAGAAACTTAACAGAATCCTAACAGAACAGGGCAAACCCAAATGTGCACACTAATTTTTCCTCTCCACTGTCGCTACAAGCATGTGCTTAATGTGAGGGATTGCATTCGAGTCAATGAGTCGATGCAATCAACTAGTTTTCCTTAGATAGAAAACCTTTAATCAGTTTGACTGGATGATCTGGTTGAACTGTAAAGTGCCTTCAGATGACATGTGTTGTGAATTGGCGCTATATAAATCAACTAATTTGAATAGAAATTTTGAAATACAGTGCAATAGTGATAAATAAATACCAAGTAAGCTTCCTAAGTGGACGTTTTGATGCCCCTCCAGAATTTTCCTCGGCCTGTGTGGACTAATTATTTGACCTGTCCTAAAAATGGTTTTAACTTTCTTTTCTGGCATCACATGATCTTACTGTTAAGCTGCTTTCTTTTATTCAAACAAATCTTTTTTTTTTCTTAAAATCTTCTCTTTTTCCTGGACATTATAACATGGTGACCAACCCTATTTATAAGACATATACCTCTATATGTTGATTATTAAATAAAAGGCACTTTACCCAGGACATTGTAGACATCAAAAGAGAGCATCTAAGGATGTAATTTATTTTTGGCACAGCCAGAAACGTAGAAACCCTGCATGAGAAGGGATGTTTTTAGTCGAATGTAGTTTGATACTATAGATGAGGAATTTACTTCCTCATCTTGTCAGTTCAACTCAGGACTATCTTGATCTTGTTGTCACCCTGGTTCATATCATAACCAAACACTTAGATATAATATGCAAAAGTACTGTTTCAGTATTTCTTACTTGCATTTGATGCAAGTGGAAATTGTAGCAACAGAACTAATCCAAAAGGGTTTAATCCAACCTTCAGAGATGTGTGTTTAGATGTTTTCCTCCATGGTTGCAAACTGAGATCCTTCCTGCCTACAACAATTAGCATCTGCAAAAACTCCCTGAAATAAAAGAAAACCTATAACCTTTTTAACAGCATTTCATTTTACTTTCAAATCTACACAACATTTGGATACAAATATGAATAATTAAATCAAATCCATGCAGATTGAAAAACTCTGAAACCATTTTACTATCTTAACTGAAACCCAGGTCTGTGTGGTTTTAAGGAAGTCACTAAATTAGCAGATTAAAAAAAGGTCTCTGAATCAGTGAATAATTAAATGTGTTTTGCATTGGTGCTGTTCCAAACGTGGTCTTAGTTGATCCAAAATCATATTGATAAATTCAAAGAAAACACACTACACAGGCATAAGGAATGTAATATTGTGTAACCAATGATCTTAATCTTTCTATTTCTGCCTCCATCAGGGTGGTCTTTCAGTGGACTGCCTTTCCGACCTCGTAGAGAGCCAGTCTCGCCTGTTGGAGGCGCTGCAGCTCTCACACCCCGCGGAACTGGAGTTAAAGAAATCCGCTTCTGAGGGGAGAACCCAGACCAAGCTGAGCCTCAACCCCATCTACAGACAGGTGCCTCGAGTGGTGGAGAGGTGCTGCAGCCATATTGAGAACTATGGTGAGACTTGATAACTCTCTGGGCATCCAGCAATCCCTTCAGCACAAACCCCCAAACAGTAAATCTTCACCAATCTTGTCACCAGGTCTCCAGACTGTTGGCATCTTCCGAGTTGGGAGCTCTAAGAAAAGAGTTAGACAGGTGAATATATTTCCTTTCTCTTTTAAAGCATACATTTTAAGATTTCATATATTGTTCTGCAAAGACATCAATTCAAACCCATAAATAAAGAATAATACAAAGAAACAATATCAGTTGTGTAAGATGCAAATTGTTTTAGTCTTATAAATAAAAACTGTGATGCACTAGTCTTAAAGATATAGTGGACCACAAAGGACCACAGGTAGGATATAAACCCAGGTCAGCCATGTAGAGGACTATAGACTCCATACATGAGTCGTGCACATTAATCACTGCTCCACCAAAGCACACCTTGAAAATGCTCTTCCTCGGTGGATCTTAACAGAGCGGTAATTTAGGAGAAATGACCTCGCACGCCTCACATGCGCGCTACTACTCACCCCCATGGACATGGACAATACACGCACCTTAGTTTAGTTTTGTCTTCAATTTAATGTTTCTTTTAGCAATAACTGTGCAATATTTATTGATGTTACTTCTTGCAATAACTCATTGCAATATATATGTATATATATACTTGTTTACCTTGTATATAGCTAGCTCTTAGTTATAGAAAACATATTTACTGTGCAGGAATAAGGTCTAGCTCTGTTACACTGGTAGCTAAGTAATCAATTTCATCGTCAAGATTCATCTTGTGTTTTTTGTGCAATGACAATAAAGGAAGTCTAAGTCTATTAAAAGCTCAGCTCCAGGAGCATACAGGGTTGTGCACATGCATTTCTTTCTTTTTTAAGTGGAGAGGACGGGTCTTTCAAAAATTTGCAAAAAAACCTCCACTCTACCTTTTAATCATTATTTCTATGTACATATGTAGCAGCTTAAAGGAAAATTCGGTTTTAACACTTTTAGCTCATTTTCTGTAGTGTGTCAGGATGAAATCGAATGATGGAAGCCACCAATGTTGCCGATTGGTCCTGTCTCTGCTATTTGGCTCGTGCAGAATCCTTCCTGGCTGTTTTCAGAATGGCTTCATAGTGCATGTCCGATAATGTCCTTAAAACAACCTTAGCGTTCTTTTTAAAATATGCTACTACTCACCGAGATTGATCAGCTGTTCAATGGCAGCGTTCCAAAAAGTTATGCATTGAAGAAACGTTCCTGTCTTGTTTTATTTAGCATTTTTGTAAATCCCAGAACTATTTTTCCACGATACATCACAATCCAGCTTATAAACTTTCGCTTCCCGTTCGAATCTGAAGCGTTGCAGGCTCCAGACCACTAGTTGGCGGCCGGTATCACTCTACCCGTCAAACTCAAAAGTCCAATATGTCCTCCGCCACACATTACTTTTTCTTATTCCATTTTTAGAGTTTTTAAAGTGTTTAACAGAGAGGCGTTAGCACCTCAGCTGTCCGGAGTACACAGAGTGAAGCATAAACACTTGGGCCTTCGCGAGAAAAGACTACAACTAGTAAACAGGCCCCCCTTTCCCTTTCGATTCCGTAGGAGGAGAGGATATTGACTATCTACAACAGAACTCAATGGGATTTCACAAAATGCTAAATGCAAAACATCACAAGGAGGCTGCTTTTTCTTTCACTTAAACTTTTTTGGGCGTCATTGAACAGCTTAGCGACCGCGATTGAGTAGCATATTATTTTAAAAAAAAGAACGCTTAAGGTTGTTTTCAGGACATTATCGGACATCCTCTATGGAAGCCATTCTAAAGCAGAGCCAGGGGGTGATTCCCTGCATGAGCCAAATAAAGGCAGACAGGAGCAATTGTCAAAATTTTTGTTATTCGATCATTCGAGATTTCATCCTGGACACTACAGAAAATGGGCTAAAAGTGTTAAAAACCGGAATTTTCCTTTAAATCAATAACAATCCTACAAGTGGACTCTAAAAAAAGTATCTTCCATAAAAGGAACAGCTGTTTATTACCATTGGTCATTTCTTTTTTTAACTGATATGAATGTTTACATTTTTAAGAGGGTGGGAGGTGTAAAGCAGAGTCTTTTTAAGTGAAACCAAATGTCAAAAAAATGTCCTTTTGGGGAGAGACAGAAAAAAATAAAATATACCATGTTTTTTTTAAGTGCAAGACAGGAACTGGGTTACAGTCAAAAGTTCATCCATCAAATATTTGCGGTATTTTAGCCTCACATTCCTGTTTGTCGTAATTTTTTTACAGAGAAGCGTAACTGGAATTAATAGGTTTCAGCAGAGAATGGAAATGATTTGGGTTATTTAAATCATGAAGAATTCACTTGCAAATCCAGTGAGGGTAAATTATAGAGACGGCAGCGAACACTTCAAACTTTTATGGTTCCCTAGAAAGAAAACATTATTGAAAAGAAAGTTCAAGCAAAGAAAAATAGATCAAAACACAATTCTCTGCAGGAGATTAACATTTTCTATGTATTTATATAACACTCAACCAGAAGGTTTGCAATGTTAACCCTCTTGAAATCTCAAAACCTAAACTTGGACTTGAGCTTAAGGGAGTTTTAACTCCATTAACATCTTGATTATTGTGTTATAACAGGTTTTATAGTCTGCAGAGAAATGAAATAAAGTCAAAACAGAATGTAAAATTGCTGTTTTGGTCCAGAAATATGTTTTTATTTTAAGCATTGCGACCCAAATCTGACTGGGATTCATTAAAACTCCTGACCATAAACACAGAAGCTCTGCTCCCTGCAGCGCCTCCCGTCCCCTGTTTCACACTGTGCTCTTTCCTGTCACTCTCCACTGGATGTTGCAAAAATAGGAATAATCCTCAAACTGATGAAGTGAGATATCCTGTTATTTGGAAATATTATCCACTGGGGGGATATTGGCCCCCGTTTAACCCCAGCTGAGGCCTTCCCTTCACATGCATTTTCTTTCAATGAACCAGCTCCTTTGGGTTTTTAGCATTTGTTGATAAAATTTGTAACTTTGCGTTTGGTTTTTGCGTGTGCTCCAATAGCTGCGTGAAGACTTCGACATGGGGGTGGACGTCCAGCTGGACGAGGAGCACAGCGTGCACGACGTGGCGGCGCTGCTCAAAGAGTTCCTGAGGGACATGCCTGATCCTCTGCTGCCTCGAGAGCTTTACCCCGCCTTTCTCCACGCTAACTGTACGTGAATATGCTATATTCATTACGTTCCAGAAAAAAGATAAAAATGAGTAGAAAGAATACAACAAAATGTAAAGAGTTTATAAATTTGCAGTTGTTAGATGCTATGCTCGGTTAGCTTGTTGTGCAGCAGGTGATCAAAACCAACAAACCTTTTCATCCCTGTGTTTCATATAGTGCTACGAGGAGCAGACCAGCTGCAGTACCTCCAGCACCTCCTTTACCTGCTCCCTCCTTGTAACTGCGACACACTGCTGCGCCTCCTCTCCATGTTGCAGACCGTGCAAAGCTACGCCCAGGACACCATAGGAACCAACGACGAGGAGGTAGGCCATCCAAGACCTTTTATTTAAATTTGCATTAGCGATGCAAGAAGGCTTACAAGATTTGTTGTCTACTTGTGTCAAAAATCCAAATGGAATTCAAGCTTACTGAAGTTTATGCAGACAAGTGGTATTCCTAAAGTGGTGAAAGATATTTGTCTTGTCTTTTTTTTCTGTTAGCCTTTTAAATTGTATTCTTTGCAGCAAATGTAACCAAAAAAAAGAAAATGAATCTCATTCTTGCCTTTCCAACCTTTACCTCCATTGCTTCCCTCCATCATCCTCCCTGCAGATACCTGGAAACAAGATGACAGCTGCCAACTTGGCCGTGATCTTTGGGCCAAACCTGCTTCAGAGGGAGACGGGGGGAGACGTGAGTCCTCAAGCGATGGGTATAGAGGACAGCACGGCCATCATCAGTATTACGCTGGTGCTCATACAGAACTACAAGAGGCTGTTCACGGTATATATATCTATAGACAGCTTTTATCCTCACTGTGTTTGCTTGATTCTTCTTCTGTGTTTGGGGACTAAAAGCTGACTGATGTTTTTTGACTTTGCAGGTGTCTGCAGAGCTTCAGCAGGAGGTCCTGATGAGTCTGATCCAGACTGATCCAGACGTCATCGACTATCTCTTACGTAGGAAACTCAGGTAGGCCTTCTAAGATCCACTATTGGGTTGAGTTTCAATATTTTCTGGTTTGTTTTAATCACCAATCCGTGGCTTCTTCTTTTTTTTTTTACAGTGGTAGTCACCTGACAGTAGAGGGCAGCGGTGAGTCAGGGGGCAGGCGGGACACAGGGGCCTCTTTAGACTCTGTGGGAGCCTCGAGTGGAAGTTTGTCTCCTCTTGAGCCCCCATCACCGCTTTTCCCTCCAGACGGGAATGGTGGCGAAGGCAGTTTAACTAGTGAGGTCTTCCTCAACGTCCTCAAACTGAACCAGAACAGAAATCGGCCGGAGGGACGATACGGTACAGATTTCATTAATATTTGAAATGTTTAACAACATGTCTGTTGTCAATTTGTGCAAAACCCCCAGGATAATGATTCTTACTTGGGCTGAAAGAAATGGGAGGATGGATGGATGGAGCAAAAGAAGGAAGGAAGGAAGGAAGGGAAGGAAGGAAGGAAGGAAGGAAGGAAGGAAGGAAGGAAGGAAGGAAGGAAGGAAAAAAGAAGGAAGGAAGGAAGGAAGGAACGAAGGAAGGAACGAAGGAAGGAACGAAGGAAGTAGCTTAAATAAATTAGCAAGATGACACGTCAAGCATTTACAGTAGGAAGGAAGGAAGGAAGGAAAAGGAAGGAAGGAAGGAAGGAAGGAAGGAAGGAAGGGAAGGAAGGAAGGAAGGAAGGAAGGAAGGGAAGTGGCTTAAATAAATTAACTACATGAAACATCAAGCAATTATAGAAGGAAGGATGTTAGGAATGAAGGAACTTAAGGAAGGGCTTAAATAAATTAGGCAAGATGACACGCCAAGCATTTAAGGTAGGAAGGAAGGAAGGAAGGAAGGAAGGAAGGAAGGAAGGAAGGAAGGAAGGAAGGAAGGAAGGAAGTGAAGGAAGTGGCTTAAATAAATTAGCAAGATGACACGTCAAGCATTACAGTAGGAAGGGCCGAAGGTAGGAAGGAAGGAAGGAAGGAAGTATGGAAGTAGCCTTAAATAAATTAGCAAGAACATGTCAAGCATTTACAGTAGGAAGGAAGGAAGGAAGGGAAGGAAAGGCGAAGGAACGAAGGAAGAAGGAAGGAAGGAACGAAGGAAGGAAGGAAGGACTAAGGAAGAGGAAGGAAGGAAGGAAGTGGCTTAAATAAATAATTAGCAAGAACATGTGGAGCAATTATAAATAAATCAAATCATTTGGTAATTTCCTTATATTAAAACCTTATTTTAAAATAAGGTTTTAAAATAAGGAAATTACCAAGTTAGTTTCCTGGAAAAATCAAGGCAGGAGTCTTTTCTTTTTAAACCCAGCACCATCTCTATCTGGTCAGTGTGACAGTGCCACTATGACACAACATACATGGATACCATCTGAGCCTTACTGATGGATAATTAGTAGGTCTTCCTGACCTGACAGCACATCCAGCACCGGTTTAGGATAAACCCAGAAAACATGTCAGGGGTGGATACTGGGGGAAATCTGGTTGGCAATCTTCTGAGGCAATTGGCATCCATTCAAATGTTCTATTATCGGAGGTTTTCAGGTTTACTTTGTCCTCTGTTGTTTTATATCCATGTAAAAGGAAGCGATCAGAGGACTTTCTTTATCTATGCATCCAATTAACTAGTTTCTACTAAACTCCAGAAGGCATCATTGAGCTTTCATTTATTGATTTTTTTTAATGACAATGCATTCAACAAACAAGCAAAGGAGTAAAAGTAATGATCTCTAGTCAGAAGCAATCAAGGAAAAAGTCTCCTCTTTAGCTTAAAAGCCTATTGTTTACTGAATGTTCTGTGTTTTTGGAGTGTTTAGTGATAAACCTTCACATTTCTTTGTTTACTGGAGTTTAATTAACTTGTGTTACAACATTTCACAGATTTCCTTGCATGAACCATTTATGCTGACTAATGACATCAGATATTTTGTAGTTTGTTTATGTTATTTACACAGAAAAAAGAAGTTTCTCTGAATGCTAGGAGGTATTCTGGAGTAAAGCAATGCTGTGTTTGCTCTGCATCTCATCAGATCCTATCTTGTGTTAAATAAGGCAACAGCACCATCTGGCTTTACTAGTTTGCAAGTCAAAGAGGTGCTTAGTGCTGCAGACCTGAAGCCATTTTTCCACGTAGAGTACGATTATCTTGCAAAAGTTTTCTCACCATTTTTTCCACATTTTGTGGTGACAACCACTAATTCAATGGGATTTTGGGGGGGATTCTTTAACTTTTTTTGCACGTCAAAATCGGAAATGTGTGGCATGTACAGGGATTGAACCCATTTTAATCTAAAATGAGACGAATAATTAACCTTCGACTTTGGAAGAGATAAAAACATCAAAGGTGAAGGTGGGAGATTGTGTCCATTATTCAGTTATACACTGGGCATTCCACAAATCTAGCCTTTATGGAGAAGCGGTGAGACAAAAGCCATTTCAAAATTCAATTTTAAGTTTCCCATAAGCCATGAAAAAGGCTAATATATGGAAGGAAAGGCTGTAGTCAGATCAGCCTATAATTCACATTTATGTCCTAGACTTGGAGGATTACTTGGAGAAAAATATTTTAAGGCTGCAAAAGTCTGTGACAAGAATTCAAAATGTATATTAACTGATAATGCTTAAAGCAGAGTCAGCCAAGATATACAAAACTAATGTTGCAATAAGTCCATAAGTCTTGCATCAAGACCAGCAGCATCAGTTGTTTTATGAAGTAAAAAAGGATGCATAATCTCTCAGATTATTCATCACTTTCATTCAACTGTCTGGAGAAATGGTTTTTTTGTTTTGTTTTTGCAAATTGTTTTTATTTAAGCAAATGGTAAGATAATCACAATAAGGAATACAATTCGCTTTTTTTTTGGATAAACATACTTATGCAGGTATAACTTCTAATATATACACATAAGTACAAATGTTGAAATAGTCACACCTACTACATATACAGACAATAAAAACAAAACAAAATAAGAACAATAAAAAAAGAGAACTAAGCACCCCATTTGGAGAAATGTTTTAATCCCATCCCTGCTTTGAATTCAGGCGCTGAGGGCCGCTCTACCAAATCCATCCGCCACATGCGTCAGTTCCACTCCCACCACAACCTGCTCAGCCTATCCCAGCCTTCCAGCTTGTCCAGAATGCACAGCCAGGACGGGGACCCCCAGGACCGCCGGGGCGCGCTGGGCGCTGCCATGAGCTTCGCCCTGGGCAGCAGCAGCAGCAGAGGGAGCTGCTCCAGTCTGAGCGGCTCCACCGAGAACAGCATCTGGGTCAGGCAGATGCAGCCGGATGAAGGGAAGTCATCGCCGGCCGCCAACTTCTGGGACTTTTTCACTGGAAAGGGCTCAAGCTCTGAGACGGTGGTATGACTAATGGCGGGAAAAGGTGGAGGAGCAATAAGGGACAACTGGGTTAGAATCCCCCCTGAACAAAATGATCCAAGGGAGCTTGACTGCAATACGCTTCACTTCTTGTTTGAAAAAAGTTGCCTCTTGATTTCCCTCCTTTAAATGTTAAACATTCCAGAGTATCTAAATGGAAAAAGGAAATCTGCAAAACTTTGGGAGGGAAAAAAAGCGAGATGAGCAATAAATCATGTTTCTGAAGAGTCTTTGGATCAGTGCTGTAAAACACTGATGAGGAGTTTTTAACTCCAGCTAATGACAATAACAGATATGTGAGATTACAGAAATAAAGGCATTGGTGTACAGATGTTGTATATTTTGTAAGTAAACCAAAAGTGAAACGCACATAATCCCAATCTCTGTTTTACATACCAGCCCTGCATGGCCTCTAACACTTCAGCAGAAACCAGATATTTTTCAGATTAAGTACAGAGAAACATACAATCCTGTTCTTTTTTCCCTTTAATGTCATTTATCAAATCAGAATTCACTTTTCCTGCTTTAGGTCACATAGGAAACCTTCATTATTTATATTTCCTAAAGATCTGAACAACAACAGACAAATTCCAGCACTGGGAGTATGATGATCTGGAAGCTTCAGTTAGGTTATTGCACACCAGCTGTGGACATGTTTTAAAATGTAGGGCTATTCCCAATCAAAATAATAATATAAAACCTCCTCCTGTAGCTGTGTTCCCATTAACCATCCAATTGCACAAATTATTATGAAAATACATTTTCAAAAGGGAAAATTTGATACATACAATTGCAAAAAAAAGTCTTCCAAGAGGTGATTTATGTTCAAATCAAAATTCTTAGAATTCACAGAATTGCCATGGAAACACTTCTTTCACATCACATGACTCACCTGATCTGCAGCTGGACCGTCCTCCCTTGTTAATAGACAAAGAAAAAGATGTTGGAGGAGGAGGATGTCACTTCCCCATCCGTCTCACCTGAAAAGAGATGAATAATTAACCTTCAACTTTGGAAGAGATGCAAACATTGTAGGTGAAGGTGGGAGATTGTGTCCACTATTCATACACTGGCATTGGAATGCCCAGTGTATTCATATACACTGGGCATTCCACAAATCTAATCTTTATGGAGAAAAAAGCCATTTTAAATCCCATTTTAACTTTCCCATAAGCCATGGAAAAGACTGGGCTAATATATGGAGCAATTATGGTGATTTTTCAAGCTTATAATTCCACATTTATGTCCCAGACAGAGGATTACATGTGGAAAAAAAAATAATAAAAAAAATAAGGGAAATCCAAGGGAAAATCTGTGGCAAGAATTCAAAACATATATCAACTTTTATGTTTAAAGAAACAGGCAGTCAACAAAGATATACAAAACTAATATTGCAATACTACATAAGTCTTGCATCAAGACCGGCAGCATCAGCTGATTTAAGAAGTACAAAAGGATGCATAATCTCTCACATTATTGTGGAAAGAAATAAAATAAAAAAAAATCATCACTTTCATTCAACTGTCTTTTGTTTCAATTGTGCATGTGCGACCAGATATACATCCAGGTTTCCAGAAATTATATAATTATTAAACTAAAAGTAGTTATTTCTATCTTTGCATTAATAAAAAATGCAATTTAAAACATTTATGACTTTTCTGAGATAGGTCCTTTGGATGCATTTCTTTTTTATTGTACTGCTTCTCTGACCTCGCAATTGGACATGCTTAAGAGCTGTCCTGCAAAATATGATTAAACCATATTTTTATCTGCATTGTAGTTGTTTCTTTCTTTTTTAAATAATTCAATATATAATGCTGGAGATGTTAACACCTAAAAAGGAAGGAGGAAAACATGTGGAACCGGGCCTTGGCGATGTGTCTGAGCTGAGTGGAGAGTCCTCTGCTGCAGATAGTAAAAAGGTGCCTCAGCATTTTTTTTTTTAATGCATCTATCCTTGATTGTTCTGTCCAGAATAAGTCATTACTGTTATCTAATGGAAACGAGTTGATTGTATCAGAGACTATTGACTCAAATACAATCCCTCTACACTAAGCATGCTTAGTAGCTAATAGTGGAGAGGAAAACTCCCTTTTTGTAACAGGAAGTAACCCTCCAGCAGAATCCATAGGCTCAGTGTGAGCGGCCATCAGCTTTGTGGGAGGCCGATTGGGGTCTGCTGGAGACAGAAGCAGAGATGTACAAAAAGCAGCTGTAAAGGTGCCAAGGAAGAAGGAAAATAGCCTTCGCGAAGTAGCGTGGGATCCCATTTCTGGCACAGATCAGGCATTTTAAAAGTGATTAAACAGAAAGGGATTTTAAGGCATTTATTTTATCAGGAAATACATTATTGACCTTTCAGAATCAGAATCAGACATAAAAACATAATATAGTATGCTTTCTATTTTTGGGGAGGGAAAAAACTTCATTTAGTTTTTTTTACATATTAAAATCAAGGGTGACCCAGATGTATATCTGGTTGCAGATGCTTGAACCGAGGGTTTGGATCGTGTTTACGGTACGGATGAGGTAGTGACAGGAAGGGCTGCCCGGCTGCTGGCATTTTGTTTTCAGGACTTACCACATGCACAAACATATTCACATGCATTTTCATTGGATTTCTTATTTAACCCTCCAACTTTCTGGTCAACCATTTGGTTGGAGGTGGACCAGGCCTTTAAAGCGTTAAAGGAAATACTCCAATTTGGAAAATTCAAATTTTTGAAATCAGTAGAATATCACACAGATTTCCACACAGTCTGCAATGGACTGGCGACCCCTCAAGGATGTACCCTGCCTCTCTCCTATAGATAGCTGGAGATAGGCACTAGCACCCCGCTTAGGATAAAGCGTGTCAGAAAATGGATGGAGTAGAATGGCGACATAGATTTGCACACAGTGGAGATGCAGCTACTATCAGTAACATCCTCGGTAAGGATCTGTATAGAAAGACACAAACAATACAGCTTCTGCAGACGATGTCACCAAAAGCTGACGCTCTTCCCTTCAGTAACGTGAGAAGATGTGCTGCTTCAGGTCAATAATGCATCAGCATTGCCTTTCTGCACATCTGATTAAGAACTGACCTCTCACCTTCATGACATTAAATATTGTAAATAAAGTTAGGCCCATATTTTACCATATCTGTTTTCTTTATACAGATTCCATAAAGAATAACTGAGGCAGAAAATAATGAAAAAAAAAAAATATAATTCTTGTGCATAAAAGGCATGCAGTCTCTGAACTTTTCCTTAATCTGGAAGAGTAGAAATTTCCACACATCTTTACTACTAAGGTGCCAATAAATGTGTTATTTGTCCAAAATAATAAGCACTTCACTATGAATAAATAGCAGCTAAGAGTTATTTATTGTTTGTCATGTCATGCTAAAACTGCCAGTTTGAATATAAAAAGCTGTCCCTGCTCTTCCCAGCTTTTAAGTGTAACTTAATAGTTGCAGTGAGATTCCTGAATATTTCTGACATTTTTATGTTTTGCATTAAACATGGAAGGATGTATAAATAAATATTCAACAATGAAAGAGGCTGCAACATTATTTAGACTTTAAAAATGCACTAGAACGGGCTTTCAGAAAACTGGGATTGAAGTTATAGTCCTAAACCTCTAGAGGGCAGCATTTCTCATTCGTCCTACTGGTCAGGATGTTTTGACAGATCTAGTGTATATAATATAAGAAAAAAAAGATGAAGTTCTGAATTCATGTTCTTGTTGTTTTCCCGACCCAAAAGCAGAAACTGTACAGAGTCTCTCCTTCACCTGAACAGGTGATGTCTCATATTTTTCTATCATTGTAGAGGAAATTTCCTTTTTTCCTTTTGTCAGTTTTTTTTTTTTTTTTGTATACAAATTGCAAAACCTATTAAAGTGTTCCTGAATGCTGTCTCTTTGCTTCTTTTTTTTCTGACTGCACGGCACAAAGAAAAGTGATGAACCCAATGAGTCACATTATTGAGACTTTCTTGGAGTTCTCTTGCTTTCAGCCTGAAGATGAACAAGCCGGGCGCCGTGATGTGAGTCAGAACAAAGATTTCCAAACACACCTTCCTTCCAGAAAAATAATGATCTCACACACAAGCAGAAAGCTTCTTAAATTGGTCTTTAGCAGCTCTCATTAAATACTGGGTCTTTATTTTATTGTATCAATGCTCCAAGCAAACAGAGCTGATGGCTGAAAGCTCTTATTGACCAAAATCCTTAAATAAACCCGGCAGAAATGCTTCTCATTTGACAACTTTTAACCTCAGTGACTGAAAAGTGTTTGTTAAATTTTAAGATTGGTTATCCTGTTTGTTTTATACGTGCAGAATGACTGACCTGTTTTAGTATCAAGATTCAGGTTAACCTCTCAAAACATCAGACCTCTGCCTATGTATCTCTGCTAAATCAGGTTAGTGTTCACTGAAATGTCCATCATTAAGTATTAGCACCCTTCTTGCTTTTACACTCTGTCTCTCCTTCTTATCGGTTTCTGCTTTGAGGTGAGTTTGTTTTGTTTTCTTTCTGCTCTCTGTGCTCCCATAGGTGTCCGTGCTCAAAGACACTTTGTCTCACTGCTTCATTTGTGTGTTTGTTTTCTAACATCTTCGTTCAAGTAATCGAGAATCAACGTTAGCGCATCCATTTTACTTTCAAACCTGCCGATTAAACATGTTTGGTCACTTTCTGTTGTCGTTCTGCATATTTCAAGTGCCACTACACTCACGGTCACTTTATTAGGTACCCCATGCTAGTAATGGGTTGGACCCCCTTTTGCCTTCAGAACTGCCTCAATTCTTCCTGGCATAGTGGGGATCAATTTGCTAGACCTACAAAAAGAAGTGTTTTATTGTGAATGAGGGAAATGTTATACATGGTCTTGAAAATGTTTTAAATAAAAGATCTGTTCCACCACATCCCAAAGATGCTCTAGTATTGGATTGAGATCTGGTGACTGTGGAGGCCATTTTATACAGTGAACTCATTGTCATGTTCAAGAAAAAACCAGTCTGAGATGATTCCCGGTTTTATGACATGGCGCATTATCCTGCTGAAAGTAGCCATCGTAGTTGGGTACATTGTGGTCATGCTGATGGACATGGTCAGCAACAATACTGTAGGCTGTAGGCTGTCTGAAGCTCAAATTTTAATAAGGGGCCCAAAATATGCCAAGAAAATCTCCCCACACCATGACACCTCACCACCACCAGCCTGAACTGATACAAGGCAGGATGGATCCATGCTTTCATGTTGTGGACGCCAAATTCTGACCCTACCATCCGAATGTCGCAGCAGAAATCTAGACTCATCAGACCAGGCAACGTTTTTCCACCTTCTATTGTCCAATTTCCATGAGCTTGTGCAAATTGTAGCCTCAGTTTCCTGTTCTTAGCTGAAAGGAGTGGCAACTGGTCTGGTCTTCTGCTGCTGTAGCCCATCTGCCTCAAAGTTCAACGTACTGTGCGTTCACAGAGATGCTCTTCTGCCCACCTGGTTGTAACGGGTGGTTATTTTGAGTCACTGTTGCCCTTCTATCGGCTCGAACCAGTCTGGCCATTCTCCTCTAAACTCTGGCATCAACAAGGTATTTCCACTTCACAGAACTGCCGCTCACTGGATGTTTTTTTCTTTTCGGACCATTCTCTGTAAACCCGGTAGAGATGGTTGTGCGTGAAAAACCCTGGCAGATCAGCAGTTTCTGAAATACTCAGACCAGCCCTCCTGGCACCAACAATCATACCATGCCACGTTCAAAGTCTCTCAAATCACCTTTCTTCCCCTATACTGATGCTCGGTTGGAACTCGTTGGAGATTGTCTTGACCATGTCTACATGCCTAAATGCACTGAGTTGCCATGTGATTGGCTGCTTAGAAATTCAAGTGTTAACGAGCAGTTGGACAGGTGTACCTAATAAAGTGGCCGGTGAGTGTATATAGATGTTTTTTATACTATGCTGGTGGGTCCATTTCCTATTTTAAACATGTAAGAATAACTTCAATAGGTCTTTTTTTATTAATTTTTCCACAAAATTGAACAACTTTACAATCGTAAGTGTAGCGAATATATTTAGCATGTGTTGCAAAGTGTGACCTTTTAATATAAAACCACACATATAAAGATTTTCTTTTATCAAAATCCTTTATGTAGTTCAGTTTTCTTCCAACACAATCATCCAAACACATTTTACAAAAGGAAAGTCTGGTTGTCCTCTTTTCTTAGCCAACCCCCACGATTAAATCCTTTTAGCAGGCACATAAACCCACACGCCTGCCATGGAGAAGCTGAATGAGGATTTATCATCCAATATCATCTCATTACAAATGATTACACTAAACACATTTGCCAAGCTGTAAAAAAAAAAACTGCATTATCTGTAAGCCAGCTACCTAAACAGAAAGAAAATCAGAAAGAATCTGTTATAAACATTCAAAACAAAAGTTAACTTCCACATTCATTGTTTCAATAATTGCAACATTACTTAAATAAAACAAAATATATAAAAGCCTTGTTTGAAATGAGGTTTCGCAAAACATAAACTCATTTTTATTTCCCAGTCACACCTTTGTGCTTGTTGTTACTTTAGCTTTGGGAAAGCATCACAGAAAGCTCACTAAGCAGCTGTTAAATGAAGCTAGAGAACGTTCCAGAGCAGCAGAGGCGAAGTAGTGTTGTCCTTAGAGGTCTCTACCCTTTAATAGAAGTGCTGGAGGTGTGATTTTAAAACCTTTTGTGATTAAATGTGAGCATAAGTAGACACGTCCAGGCGCCCGCATTACGCCTGCTGCTATGCACATCTGGGCAACAGAAGGAAACATTTAGAAAGGGGAAAAAAAAAAGGGGGGGGGAAAGGGATCAGATTTACGCTAAAAGTGCACTTCAGCCTTCGAAAAGGGGGGAATTAATTACTTTAAAGCCACAGCTGTTTTCTTTTCATCACTCCTCCTTATATACATCATTTATCTGCTGAGTTATAAACATGTTAGACTCCTAAAACAGCAGGTTTTCATTAATGTTCCAGCAGATGGACCTCTGGTATGAGTGGGCGGGGCTAGCCGGTTAATGTGCTTGGCATTGTAACAGGTAATGAAAAAAAATAAGATATATAAAAATGAAAGATTAACTGTGTTGAAATAAGAGAATATTGGAAATCTGACGCTGCCTGCTGCTCCAATCAGATAAAAGTCGGAGGTTTTTGCAATTTCTACAACTGACCTATTGGGGGCAGCCATGAGAGTGAACTGCAGCTAGACTGCTCTGAATACTGTAATCAGTAGAAGAAGTGAATGGAAATATTACTGCTGTTATAAAGTGGTTCATAAAATGAAGATAAAATCAGTAACATGACGTGTTTTACGAGGTCAAATCAGCGAGGTACTTCGCTAAAAGGAGCTGCTTCTGTAGCTAGCATGCTAATGGCTGATTATTACACCAACAGACACACTGAGCAAATGATTCAGAAGCATGTTTAAAAAAAAAAAATGATTTAGTTTTGGTTTGGGGGACCATTTTGTAGGTAATTTCATTTAATTAAATGTTATTTTTCAGATAGCGGTTATACATATTCAAGTTTTCTGGTCATTTTTGTTCTTGCCTCGTTTCAAGTCGCCGGACTGATCCGATCCTGTTAACTGACTTAAATAAATCCCATTTTTAGCCCTGATCAAACTGAATAAAAGTCTATTTTGGTACAAAATAAAACATGGCGGGTAGAAATCAAGGGATGGAAAACGCTATCAGAGTTTGGCATCATTCGGCTCACACGCGCAGCTGACAGAACTTATGGAAGGCGACGTTCTCTGGAGAAGTTCCACAGAGATGAGTTTCAACCACAGGGATTGGTTAGATTGAACGTTCCCGTTAGCGAAACGCGACGCCGCTAAAATGGATACTGCCAGCAGCCATCTTTAAATCAGCTGCTTTAGAATGGCTTAATCAGGATTCAACTGCAGACACTAAATAGAGGTGAGATGTAGGAGCTTCCGTTTATGATCCCAGGATGAAGAAAAAGTATGGCAAGGAAAAGATGCGTCTTATTTGCAGAGCTCCAGCAGCTTAAATGACGGTTATCTATGGGAAATCCTTGTAGTGCGACAGTCTGGAGGTCAGAAGGAGAAAAGGTCTGTCAGTCACTTTAGATTTAAAAACGCCTACTGGATTCAAGTTAAAACTCAGGAGCTGGAAAAAAAGATTAAATTTTCGTCAGTTCGACACCAAACTTGCTGCAAATGTAACCAAGATGTTGTATTTGCAGTTTATTATGTTTGCTTCTATCGTTACGGAAAACTAAAATCTAAACCAAAAACTGTAGCTTAATAAAAAATAACTGGTTCTGTGCTCCTAAAAGCAGGAGCAGAAAAACAACCAAACAGGAAACCAAGAAAACACTGAAAAAATTAAATTATAGATACTGCAAATCAAATTTTTTTGGTCAGTTTACTTCACTTGTTCATTGATCGTTTTAAAATAAAGTTCATTGTTTTTCTTTTTTGTTCTTTTAAGATAAATAAGGAGCTGTGCTCTTTTTTTAGAGATGTATTCCCACCCTTCCAGTGGCTGCCTCTCATCAACTGACTTCAATACTGCTTTGCTGCTAGCACCAAATCCTTTTTATAAACATTGCAAACTACTTCTTCACGCAGTGCTCAACTCACACATTCATTCTCCAACCCTACATTTGATCTCAGAGGGTCTGAGGCGACTTGCCGGACTTCTAACGGTGCTCCCGGCTGCTGCTTGTATTTTCGGAGCTTTTCCACCCCTGTGGGGACACTATTGTAGCGAGTTTCTTCTGTAGCCTTTAAAGAAACACGATGGCATCAGCCTCGAGGAGAAGCAGGACAGTCCCCTCACCCGTCCTGGTGCCACAGTGCAAAGCGAGTGTCGGAGCGAGGGTTTCTTTGTCTCTTAAGGTGCTTGTTGCAGTGTGGTCTTGAAAGGATTCGAAATCCTGGAGGCTGCGCCTGCAACCCGCATGCGCCTCGACCAGTTTCCCCCAGCGGCGTTCCGCGTCGAAACCTCCGCCTGCAGGGAATAAAGCCCGGATACTTGTGGGAGCGTACTGGAGGCAGCCGGCGGCTGTCCTGCCAGATGGACAGTCTGCCGGGGGGATTTTTATTTTTTTCAGTCTCTGGACTGGTAGAACAGGATGTAACCCGACTCAGAGTTCTTGGAGATGTCCAGATGACTTTTTTCTTTTACGTCTGTTTCCAATTTTCTGAAGAGGGAGAAGCAGAAGCTGGGATTGCACAGGTGACATTTGGTATTCGCTGCAAACCTCTGCAGATTTCTACTCAGAGATTCTATATTTGTCCAAAGCACTAAAGGACTAATTCACCCCCAATCTGTGACTCATATCACTAGAGAACATTTAATCTCCTCACAGCTTCTTAGACTCAAACATCATCTGGTTTTCTGCAAATTATTGGCTGATTATGAGCTTTAACATCAAATTAAGAAACTAAAACATCAAACTAGAGCTCAATGTATTTGTTAGGAGGTAAAACATGTGGCAGACTGATGAATATCTGTTCGTTAGGTCTGTTTATCTTCTACACTATAGATCTAAATGATGCTTCTGCGCTGCATGAAAGAGAAGTAGATTAAAAAATGTGGAAATTTAAGAAAAGTTTCGGTTCCAGGTGGAAACGCCCAAGCTTATTTTAAAACCTTGTGCCAGATTAAAAAAAAAAAAAGGCAAAAGAGACGAGTAAATCTTCCCAAAGCATTAAAATGAGAAGTTAGGATTTCTGTTGTGCAAGTTCAGCAGAATCTTCCAGACCAGATGTCTGAGTGGGCCTCCTTCTGTGTAGTGGAAAAATACCGCCGATGCCTGATGGTGGGTTTCAGTCCCTGAGGAAAACGTCTGTGATATTCTGAGAGGAAAGTGTTTGAAAGAAAACGGATCAAGTGAAGCACTGAACTGAATCTGCAGCTTAAATGAGAAGGATTTCACAGTCCCTGCTGTCATTCATTAAGACCAGAAACTGTTCACCTCAAACCAAACAGCAAACCGATGCACTTCAGCTCCTACCGCTGCAAAAACAATCTAAAAATGAGTCAACATTGCTTTAAAAGTGTTTTTACCCTTCATTTGAGTAGAATAAATAAGAGGATTTGCCAATGAAATTAGCATTTTTACCCTTAAAAATAAGATAATCAGATAACATGCCCTTAAAATAAGAGACTGCAGTTGTTTATTATTACTATAAATGTAAATTGTCTTATTCTATTGGCAAAATGTCTCACCTACCAGCTCAGTTCAAGAAAGAAACTTACTTAGATTTGTATTTTCTGCAGTGTTTATTTCCTTAATTCATCTTTTTTTTTTTTTATATTATTTCCTGGAACCAGAACACTAAAGAAAACTAGATTCAAACATTCTCTGCTTGACCGGACCCACAGCATCACATCCAAATGTTCAAAGGTTAACCTGAAGTCCAGATTGTGGGTTTATATTAAGGCCACTGGTTAACCAAGACTTAAGAGATCATTGATAAACATCAGACTCTGAGAAATAAAGAGCTTTACACTGAAAACAACTCATTTTATTTCAAAATAAAGTGATTAAACTTCAGAAGGTTGGTTCTGTTATCTGGCCTGGAAAATCTAATTAAATTGGTATCAGAAAAAACAAAACGATTAGTATTTTTTAATATTTTTACTAAAAGATTTAAAAAATAGAAAAATTACATTTTGAGATGCATATTTCAGCTTTAACTGCAGCAATAAACCTATTTAATTTTACATGATAGACCAAGAGAGAGTGGTGCCTAAATTTACAGTGAAAGCAAAATAATATGTGGTTTAAAATAATAGTTAATCGATTAAAAAACACTGACATGTATTGAAAGTCAACCCTGTTTAACCCCGCCTTAATAAAAACCAATCCCACCATTACTTTAAAACACCGTTACCTAAACATTTCCATTCCAGTGGTGATCGAATCTATACTGGTTTATCAGAGAAAATACCAATTAAAACATCGGTGAGAATATGACAAAATGTTGAGGGGAATAAATATTTTTCCAAGGCAGTTTACATTAGGAAAAAATGGCTGGCTGAAAGGAGTTAAAGTAATTCTAGTCCCTATAATGAAAATAAAATAAAAAAGGATTTGTTTCAATAAAACATAAAATCTGCCTCTAAGACGGACAAAAAAAAAAAAAAAAAAAATCCTATTTTTCCAATCTTCAACGAGCCAAAACTAGTTCACCCTGACCAGGAAACTCTCTGTAGCATCATCACTGATAATTTCATTACAAAGTAAAAGCACAGAGCTGGAAAGCAAGTAAAACACCACCGTCCATTAATTCGTCTAATATTTCCTCTTGTTTGCAGTGAATCTGTTTGACCTCTCAATCTTATGACCATCATGATAACTTTATTTATTAAATACAACTCAACACAAACAGAAAAAGAAACTTAGCTTTAACAGCTGCTTTGCCATGTGTGCCTTTTAGTTTTTACTGGCCTGTTAGTCATTGATTCATTTTATAATCTGTTATAATCTATTGGAGATTATATCCAACACTGATTTGGTGGACATGTAATCAAATATTGATTGCATTTTATTACATGTTATTCATTAGAGCAAAACACCTAGTCTATGATGTTGTTCACTTGGTTCGTTATCTTGTCACGTCGTTTTCTTTCAATATTGGTTTTTGCTCTCTATTATTATTCTTAAACATTTTTAAAGCATGTGTTTTTGTTTTTTTTACTTTAAATAGTGCTGCATTTCTAAATGCCAAAAAAAGACTTCCTCTTCTATAAAATTAATGTTTATTATTTTGTATCGTTTATTGAAAAAAATTACAGATAAAAAAAAAACAAAGCATCTGATCAAACTCTGGCATTTGGTAGGCAGGTTTAGAGTTTGAACAGCAGGGGGCGTCTCTCTTACCTCCACAATGTCGTCATCAAACAGCAGCCAGAAGCCGTGGCTCTTGACGATAGTGATGTAGTGTCCACGGTTGGGACCGCTGCAGAGCAGGGAAAGAGGAAGACAGACGGCGTGTGAAAAACATCTATACGCAGTTCATTTCTTTTTGATGGAAAACAAGTTAAGAGAGAAATGAAACGACATCCCCAGCCGCAATCATAAAAACAAATTTATGGGGTAGGGGTGGGCGATATGGCAAAAATATTGTATTTCTTATTATAAAAATCATAATTTCGTTTTTTATCAAAATCTTGCGTGTATTTTTGAGAGTACTTTACTCGTCTAAGCAAACGGTTTCTACTCCTATTGTATAAGGTCATTTTAAACCCACACCTCCACTTACATAGTAGCAATTTATGGTTGCCAAACAAGTGATTAAGGTCTCTGTCTTGGCACTGAAGAGTTCAGTGTGGTTTTAAATAACTAAAAAGAAACACATATTTTGGGTTATAGAGCGATATGTAGGGCCCCGTAATTTTCCGAGATCACGGAATAGCGGAATTGGCAAATTAACGCGGAATCTCGTGTAAACACGGAATTTCTACATTTGATATGAAATTCTGTTTTTGTGTGGGAGAACGGGGGGAAATGCACACCGGGGGATGCAAATCTAGGCGACACAACCCCTCCCGCTCTGTCATTTCCGCTCACCCCCCCATACATAGTTGCTGTATTTTGCCTTGTTTTTTATGCACTTTAATGTACTCTATGGAAAATCTGATTCTTTATGAAATAACTTTATAATTCTGAAATTGAGAGGTCCTATTTTATTTTTTTTAGTTGAAAAAGCTAATGGAGCACTTTTATTTATAACCATTGGTTCATAACCATTAATATTTTGTTAGTACTTAGAGTGCAGTGTTATGTTGCATCATGCAGTAAAAGTACTGAGTAAATGCGTTTTTTTTACCTCAAGGTCATTCATTTGTGTACATTTTAATCATTAACATTAAAAGCACATTCTTTTTTTCACTGAAATAACAATAAAGGGTAAAAAAATTGAATTCACAAAAATTAAAACGGAAAAAACTGAGTTTGGGAAAAAATCAAACGGATTTTATAGGGCCCTAGATATGTGACTTGTCAACTGATGCATCAAAGATTTAAAGCTTTCCAGTTGCAAGATATGGCTGATAGCCTCATCAGATTCTAGCAGGAAGCAAATATAGTATTCCAATACTTAATTCCACCTTAAAAAGAGTGGGAGGGGTATGAAAGTTGTAGGGAAATTGCTGTTCCAACGGTTGCATTTCCGAATTCTCCCGAGTGGTGCCAGACTTTACAAGAGTGAATAAAGTGAATGTGATTGGTCGTTTATCAAGAGGGCGGGATTGTTGTGGCGGAAGGTTCGCAAGCAAGTTTGGTTGTGGCCGGTTTGTCGGAAGCATCTTGCTAACCAGTTAGCAACTTAGTGCTCCTGATCTAAAGCCCACCTGCCACAGTGTACCACCACGGCGACCAGGTCGTACATCCGGTCGGGGTTGGTGGCGTCCCCAGACGTATTGAAAAGCCGAAGCTCCAGAGGGAAGACGACCCGATAGGACAGCTTGGTGTAGCGGTGCAGCTGGTCCATGTACTTGAATCTCTTCAGGTGGAGGGCGAGGATCATCGGCAGCTTTTTTACCCTCATCCTGGGGAAAAGGGAAGCAATATATAAAACAAAAACAATGACACATTCCTGCTGTCTAAGTACTTGCGATTTTGCATGCTTTATTAAAAAAACAAAACAAAGAGAAAAAGGCAGACAAATGTGTTTTTGAATAAAAGCTTAAAGAAGAACCTAAAACCTCTGATCTACTTAAGGCTAAACCTTTCAGAACCAACCATGACGAAGCATCACAGTTCCAGAGCAACCAGAGGTAAGCAGCCCCACCCCGCCCATTTATTCAGCTGCGCCACAAATACTCTTCCTCTCATGCAAAGTGCAGTCTCTGACGATAATAATGGACGTCACTTGGTGCACTTAGCAGGTTCTCAGGTAAAAAATACATGCAGGAGCATTTCAGAAGATGCACTGAACAGTTTGTAAACCGCAGAAAGCTAAAAATGTCTCATAAAGGGAAGTCAGTGGAGCAGCTCAGATAAAACTGCGTCCGACAGGCGAATAAGTTCTCAGAATGTAACAGGAAGGGCCTGACCTGCTGCTATGGTGACGTTAAGATGTGGTTGCAGTGGTGATCTCTAATGGAACAAAGTATAAACACATATGTTCTCTGCAGAATGGGCCCGTGCTACAGACTAGAGAGAAACAACAGCTCTGCAGGAGCTCAGAAAGATCACATGACATCCTTCTTTTTATAAACGTGAGATTATGCTGCATTTATTACTTTAGGTTTTACATTTTTCTTATCATTATTAAGCTGCGGGTATAAAACAAGAAGTCAATATAGGACAAAACTTCTCTTTATCTAAAATAAGATTGAGGTTTTACTCAGATCCAAAAGAAAAAATGCCACTAGATGCATTTGTCATCGTATGAATGTGAGAAACAAAAAATGATGATGTCACCTACCTTTTCTGGGCTTCCTGCTTGCTGCGGCATTGCTCACAGTAGTATTTATACTCGCTGCATAACGTCTCTGTGTTGCTGAAGCCCCTGTTGAGTTCAAACACAGAAATATACATTTTAAATGAAGTTTTGTTGCAGGATTAATCGGTTTTGGTCAGATTTAGTGGATAAAAAGCAGGATAACCTGAGACAGTGCGTGATTGAAGTGTTCTGCTCCACGTCCACCGACAGATCCAGGAAGTCTTCGTCTTTACTGCTCACCTGCAACATATTGTGGGGAAGCAGAGGACAGGCGACTTTAGTCAAACGTTCGTCCTCCTTTTTACAACGTGGAATTCTTTATGCAAGTAGCGAAGGCTAGCGTGGTGTGGCCACTCACGGCTTCGCAGTTGAGGCAGCGCGTCTCGTTGGTCAGCGTTCCCTGGAAGATCTCATGGACCCAAGTCTGCTGCGTCTCCTTTCCACCCTCGCTTTCTCCTCCCTCTCCTCCTCCTGTTCCTCCTCCGCTCCCGTTCTGCACAAGTTTTCCGTTCTGCTGGCGCTCCTGGCCCTTCTCCTCCTGGAGGAGGTCTGCGATAGTGTTGAGGAGGTAGTTGAGGAACTCGTGGGCGTCCTGCTGCATGTAGTTGTCGAACAACTCTGAGAGGGAGAGATGTGAACACCACATCTATATCTGCAATAACTTACTTTAAAGTAATAACAAATGTCCAATCACTCTTAAATATGCTGTGCAATAATACTGTTAAATTATAAGAGACTTCACCATTGTTTTTATATATATATATATAGGAGTATATATATATATATGGCATATATATATATATATATATATATATACTATATATATATATATATATATATATAAATAAAACTGAAGGCATCAAAAACTACATAGAATTAACATGTGGAAATTTGCATACTACCCGGAAAAAGTAAGAAAACAAATCCTAAAATATGCGTGTTAATTCACGTAAATCTTTGATGCCTTCACAGTGTGAATCAGCCAATTTCACCGTCAGCTAAATTTAAGAAACGCTGAATAGCGTAGGGAGGTGCGTCCAAACTTTGGTCTGTACTTCGAAATTTTAATGAGCAGTTATCTACGCAAAGCAGCCAGTGTACTCAAATATTTCTTTATAACGGTGGAACTACTCCCCTCTCGTGAAGACAGCAACAGGCCGCGCGTACTATTTAACAATGTGAAGACAGGCTGGGGGACCTGTGAGGTCTGTTTCTCAAACTAGAGACCTAATGTACCTCTTAACATCTTGCTCAGTTAAAAGCAACACGGCCTCCCCACTCTTCTACCTGGTTAGACCGCTTTGTGTCCCTCTGAAGGGGAGTAGTAATACAACGCTGAAATCTTCTATTTCTTAGCACCAAGAGATGGGAATAGCCTCTAGCCTCTAAGTAAGAACAACAAGAATAGACTGTTGAGTTTCCTCAGATAAAGTTCTCTTTCTGGCCATTTTGAGTGTTCAATTGACCCCACAAATGTGATGCTCCAGAAAACTCAATCTTCGTTCAAAGGAAGCTACAGCCTTTAGTAGCTCTGTAACGAAAGCCAAACTGTTTTCAGATGTGTGAAACATGATTGCAACAAGGGTTTTCTAAATCAATTAGCCTCTAGCTTGCACGAGCAAAAATTATTTTGTATCATTAGAAACAATGGAGTGATAGTTGCTGGAAATGGGCCTCTATACAACTATGTAGATATTGTACCAAAAACCTGACATTTGCAGCTAGAATAGTCATTTACCACATTAGCAATGTATAGAGTGTATTTCTTTTTAAAGTTAAGCACTAGTTTAAAGTTATCTTCATTGAAAAGTAGAGTGCTTTTCCTTCAAAAATAAGCACATTTCACAATGTGACCCCCAAACTTTTGAACGGTAGTGTTCCTTGTATATATATATATATATATATATATATATATATATATTCCTCCTTTTGCACCTTCTTTTTGACCATTGACCTGGACTGCCAAGTGAATTTCTCCACTGTGAGATCAATAAAGTCTATCAATCAATCTGATTTTTATCTGATTTTACAGAATTGTTAGTAAGAGCTTAAAGAACTTTAATCCAAAATGAGGTTTAGGAGACAGACTGATGACATCTGTGGGTTATTGGCAAAGCGTCTCATTCCTTTCATTTGCCTCCTTCTCCATAATTAAACGGACAATATTACTTCCTCAGCTGGGGGATTAACTTCTCAGCCGATATCCGTCTCCTCATCTCCATCCTTTCTAAGCTGTTTGCTTCCATGAACTCCTCTGCCATGAAAGGGAGTTTCTTTCAATGACTTCATATCTTTGTTCTAAAGACTTGGTGCTGTGCTAAATGCCTCCCACTGCGAGTACAGGAAGCCCAGCACTCCGACATCAGCTGAACATTGCAGATCTGCAACATAAATATTCAACTCAAAATGAAAGGAAATAATTAATTCTCCATCTCCTGCCCCCCTACCGTTTTCCTTCCTTAGCCGGGAAATAAATTTCTTGGGAGGGATGACGCCGACTTTCTTCTTCTGGGTGGCGATGCTGTTGAAGAGGTCCGCCAGGCAGGTGAGGAGGGACTCCTTCCGCCGAGGCTGCACCTGAAACCATCAGCAGGAGTTAACATTCTACAATTATGGTTTTAACAAACGAGAACTCGGTTTTTCAGGATAGCTTCTGTGTTTCTTGTTTTTAGGTAATTTGTACCTCAGCGAGGCTTGTCAGGTTTAAAGCATCATTAATGCACTTAGAGCCCTCTCCATTTTCCACTTATGAATGAAAAAAAAACTTTAATACTGAATATTTAAATGCTGAACAATTTGACCCTTTTCTAACATCCCAGCTGCAGGAATATTACTGTCAGTGTTTTCTGTTCTTTAAAATTATTGTTTCATCTCATATTTCCTTATATCAAATGGCCTTTTCCACATTAAAATGATCAAAATACAATTATTGATCACTTAACATACAGTTATGTAGACAGATGTTTACTCAATACACTTTATAAAACATTTTTTCTTATTTAATGCTTTTAATCACTGTCTAAACCAGCTGAATCTTGACTGAGCAGAGACCAATTTTCAACTTAAACAAACCCTTTTTCTTTTGTTTTGTTTAATGTTAAATATTTCTTTTATATATTCTGTTAATTAGGTGGGTTTACCCCGAATAAACGGCTTATGGTCGGGTTGAATAATCTAAAGCCTGATGCCTTCATGCTGAATCCAAAGTTAAGTCAGGGACCAAACTGCTGACCAGCATCCCATCTCCTCTCCTTCAGCCGTCTAGATCTGCGCTTTCACATTCCAGGCCAGGAGGTGGCGATAATGCAGACGTGTAAATTATTGTTTACTAGGGCTAAAATTACCAGTTTTATCCTGATACAATCGCTGTTTTCAATTCACAAGAACGCTGGAGGCCGGACTTGTGTTCTCGCTGAGAATAGAGAGTGACACGGGAGTGGGATTTTCACCCCTGTCCCGCCCCACCCCACAGGAAAATTGTGTCCCGGCCCCTATCCCCGGCCAGAGTAGAAATCTAAATCCCTGTCCCGTCCCCACTCCTGGTGAAATTACTCCCACTCCCATCGGTAAGTTCCATTCAGAATGACCCAACTCCTGCAACCACCCCATTGTTTTTTTTGAGCCGCCGTGGTGAAAAAAACCTCAGAGCCGAAGCTAATCTTCTGTTGGAGCCTTTTGGTCGCGGTAGTTTTTTGACTCGGCATTATAGTGTAGGTTTCAAGGAAAAAAACTACAAAATGGCGGCACCATTACTGGATTTTTTTCCCTTTCTATTTTATTTTATTTTTTGGCATCGATCTCAGTTTTTGTTTAGTCATTATTGGTCTTGCTTCCGCCCCCTCGCCTGCTCCCCTGCACGCTTAATCCTGTACCGCCCCAATCACGTGATCGCTAGCACTCACAGACTCCTGATCCCATCGGAATCCCGCGGACCCGTGGATTCCCTCGAAAAAATGTCATTCCTACCGCCAAGTATGTTCTAGATAAGAACACAAAAAAGTATGGTCTTGCTGAATGAACTGGGGGAGCATGCAGCATACATATGGGTCAATTGGAACTTAGCAGTAAACTCATGACGTCACCACACGCCCGGCTCGTCTGAAGCTGTATTCCACCTCCTGTTATTATTAGTCTCTAGATAATAATAAATTCTTACTTTTTTCATTTAGTGGGTAAATAATAATTAACAAAGTCAGATAAACAAACATGAACATTTTGACAAAAATAACAAAAAACAGACAAAATCGTCATCAGAGCCAGCGTTACTTCACGCACGGCTATGAGAGAAGGCTGCCGCAGACAGGCTAACATTAGCCTTGGCTGAGGTAAGCCTCGGAGCTCCGCTGGTTGCCGCGGTCTTCTCAACATCGGAATATTTTTTTTAAATTACGCACTAAATCAGTAAATGGACCATATAGTGATGCTTAAAAGTATAATATTCTCCCCTCAAATGATCTTAAAAACATACTTTTGTAGAACAACAGCAACAGAAAAGAGAACTTATAACTTAAAGGAGGAGCGAGAACAACATCCGTGGACTTTGTCCGCTTATGTTCTTGTGATTTGGAACAGTAGTGGGGCTGAGGCTAAACACGTTTCACGAGCACACGAGAACGCACAAGTACGAATATTGAGAAACAGCCATTATCTTATTGATTAGTTTGGATGGCAGCACTATGTTTGGCGACATTATAAGCCTGTCACAACAATATCAATAACGTAGCTATAGTCCAGCTCACAGCCTTTGGGCTACATGTAGTTTTTAAATACTCATATTGGGCGTGCAGGTGGAGCAGTGGTTAGCGTGCATGACCTATGTACAGAGGACCTAGTCCTCGATGCAGGCGACCCAGGTTTGAAGGCTTCCTGTGGTCCTTTGCCACATGTCTCTCTCATACCCCTTTCCTGTGAGCCTACTATCGAATAAAGAGCCACTAGAGCAAAAAAAAAAAAAAAACGTTTTTTGCATCCTGTGGGGAAGCTAACACTAAAGATCACTTTACAAATCCAACTCATTTCGACTGATTCTCTTGTAGCAACAATTTTCATTTAGAAATAAAATAAACCCATGCCGTCTTCGGGATATGGCCATCTAGAACTATCAGCTGCCTCAACCATTAAGAGAACAAATATGTGCATTTGCACTTATTAATAATTCAAAATAAAATAAAAAATAGATTAAACTCACATTAAACTCCTACTTTAGTCTGCTGTGTTTTTTTTTCCTTTCACATCATCAATTTCTGATTAAAAACAATCAAACAGAAGAGCTGTGCTAGTTTATAACAGGTGGTAAATTTCCCATTCATTCCTCAAACCCTTCCTCTTTAAAAATAGCTTTAATTGAAGCAAAGCACGCCTCTTGTCCAGCAAATCAGCTGCATAGTTTCTGTATCTCCTGCTGGTATTTTGACAGCTGTTTTAAGGACTCCATATTAAACCTTCTGACATCAAGGATTCCCAGCTGCTAGCTAACACGTTTGAGGTAATCCCTCCTAGTTTCCTATTCAACACTCACCTTATAAGCCAGGACCTTCTCTCTGAACGGTCTGCAGAAATATAGAGCCTGAAGCACAGAGTTACAATAGCAGGTGTTTCCAAACTAGACGAGAGGAAAACAAACAATAGAGACAGAAAATATGTGTTTTATAAGCATCCATTCCACCCAAATGAAGCACAGCTGTCGCTGCATGAACATGTGATAGTTAATATAAAGCCTGCTGTGTTTGTGGTGAGCCGATTTCAGACACACTTACATTGACTAATCCAAAGTAGTGTTCATTAACAGGAAACTGTTCTGGTCCGATCTCCTTTTCCAAGGCAGAGGCATTGGCGCCCTGGAGAGAAAAAGAAACACAAACACAGAATTAATGTTTTACTGAGTTGTTTTTTGTTTGTTTTTTATCACAGGACAAAGGAACAACCAAAGACAGGATGAGTTTGAAACCCTTAAAAGTGCTTCAAACACAAATAAAAATAACCAGTTTTATCAGTTTTATTTGTTCTTGTTTCTGCTCTGCTGGAACCACAGAACAATTCTTTCATTGCAGGTGTTTTCTCTTTTTTTTTTTTTTTAACTCATTTTATTTCTTCATTATGTGCACATTAAAAATAATTTCAGGATGAATAACCACAATTGCGATTAAATATCTAACCTGTTTTGAGAGCATTTTAAATAAGATTGATCCCAACAAAAGGCAAAAAACGCGTTAAATCCTGCAACAACATTATATCTATCATTCATTTGCATCGAAGAACATGGAGAAAACATTTAGGCTACATTCACACAGCAGCCTGAAGTGACCAAAATCCGATTTATTTGCCCTTAAGCGACTTGTATCTGATCTTTTTGTTCTGAACAACTCAGATCCGATTTTTCCCAATGCGACCCAGGCCACTTTGCTACGTGGTCCTGAATCCGATACGAATTTTTATCTTTTTAAATGCGACCTGTGTCTGAACAGCTAGGTAACATTCATCCGACCTGAATGCCATTAATACCCGACATAAGTCACTATTCTGTGTCTTGCTACGCAGAAGGAGAAAAACAACAACCAAGACGGATGAGGATGCAGAGAGTAGTTTCTATATTGAAAAGATTGTGTTTTTAAGCTTGGGAACGATCACTAGATACGCTCCAGCACTACCATCAACGTTTACTTCCTTAAACACATCACGCACTGGCTTGTGACATCATTCCGTCCTCTACTGTGCATGCGGGACACTTGAGTTGTATGAATGCAGTTCATACAGAAGATCACATTCAAGTCGCATTTATTTGGAAATTTGAACGACAATGCAAAAAAAAAAAATATTGGATTTCACAAAAAAAATAAACAAATAAAATGGAATTGAGCATTAAGGCTTCAACCAAGATCTGCAACATTCATTCCCACCCAGAGTATTAGATAAGAAGCTGTCTGGTTTTTTCGGTTCAGTGGAAGTTTTTTACACACATCAATTTCAAACGGATGGTATCGGTATGGTATGGTATCGGCCAATATTTACAGCCAGGTATCGGGTATCGGTAGGGATGGGAATTGAAAACCAGTTCCTGTTCAGAACCGGTTCCGTGTTCCAATTTCATGGCATCGTTTGGCAGCTCGCTTAACGGTTCCAGGCAGCACCAGAGCCTAGCGCTGGGCAGCACAACTTACGTCACTTTTTTCTACACAAGTTACGCATACAGCATTCAGTAAACAGGTATGACGTGACCAGACGTAAGTCTAGAAAAGCAAAAAAATAAGAAAATAAAAGATGGCGTCCCATCAGATAAAGCAACCAAAAGTTTGGCTTCATTTTAAGGAAGAGAAAGATGACAAAAAGGCGCTTTGCAATCATTGCAAAGTAGCAATTACATCCGCGGGAGGAAATACATTGAACATGCAAGAATCACCTGCGCACACAACATGGCATACGTTTTAATGAATGCCATGTTTTTGATGCCTTCTGGACAGAAGCTAAAGTTACGACCAGCATGGAAGGCAACTCTGGTGGTAAGTAGCTAGTTTTATATCACTGGCTGTGCTTAATGTGGTTCCTAGTAAATCATATGCCATTTCTGGAAATAAACCAGTTTCCTACCTCTCTTTGGGATTATTAAACATGCTACGAAGTTGCTCCGCACTTCAGGGAGCGAGAGAAAGTTGACGCTCGTTTATTTAAATCAGGGGGAGATGTGTTTATTTCCCGAAATTGTACAGTAATGCTTTTTCATTAAACGGATCCCTTCTCCATCAGATTTAGATGCCTGTGAGGAGACCGGTAGCCTGGCTGGCTCAGAGGCTTGCAGCTCGCGTTCACTGCCTTCTGTTTTGCGGAGGCACGCAAAAATAGAATGTCCCAGGAGAAGTTTTATTGTAAACAGAATCGATAAGAGAATCAACAATTAATCCAATCATTTCACAGTATCGATAAGGGAATCGGAATCGTGAAAATCTATTATAAATTCCCAACACAAGGCATCGGGGCCAAAAATGGCATCATCGCAACCCTTATTTATAATACTGCCTCAGGAATGCTTCAAAGGCAGGAAGTCAAAGCTTTATTTTAAAAATTCTGGTTTAACATGCTGCTACATCTTTATTAACTGTTCTTTGGCGCTCATGGTGTCCATAAGCTTTCTAAGGATGTATAACATGTCTATATTGGTAAAAGTTTAACCGGTGTTATCTTCAAACGTACTGTTGTGTTTAATGTAAATATGCACAACGGAGCACCGGCGATCGAGTGCATGTTAAAAGGTTATAATAAGTAGGGAAAAAATATATAAATTAAAAAAAGAAATCGTAAAGAAATTGTCTTTGAATTAAAAAATTAAAAAACAAAATGGAGATTTTATTTTAAGACCATATCGCCCAGCCATACCTTGACATCCATAAAAAGAAATTAAAAAAACGCAAACGGCAAGATACACAAAAGCAAAAAAAACTGACATTTAAGGAAGATGAAAAAAAAAAAAAGATTAAAAAGGTAAGGAGCTGAAAAACGCACCAAGACATTAATCATTAACACCGTCAATGCTGGTTTGAAGTGACAGATTGGCAATGAGTCACTAAACGTAAAAGGTTAGAAATGAAAATGAGCAGAAGCATCAAACCCACAGAGCTTCACATTTAAAGGTTTCTTTAAGGACATTTAAGGACATAAGTGGTTCATAAACCACAATGTTTAAAGTGTGCACTGAACACCTTAAACTGTTTTCTTTAACACTTTTACTGACGACAGAATGCCGTTTCACTAACAGCAAACTGGTTATTCTCTAAGGACATCCCATAGGCCTTCGACAGGCTGCTCAGCCGTGTTTAAAACCGTCTCAAGTGTGAGAAAAACAGAAACACCCGCAGCAGATGAACCCTTCCTGTGGTAGGACTCTTACTTTTAAAACATTAACCAAGATAAAAGTTGGTTAATTTTTTTTTTAATCAGTCTCAAAGCTGCACTAAACTGATGAAATTCACAAGGACGCTTTATTGCACACTGCAGGACAGTGGGCTGAAAAAAAACTCCTACCTGTTCCCTTCAACTACAGTACGGAAAAAGCCGCCTTTTAAGACGTTTTTCATGAGCGGCCATGACTTGGAAAGCTAATGAAGTGCCGCCTATCATAATAATGAGTGGAGAGCTCATATCAGCCTGTTGAAAAAGGACAATTTACTATAAATCTATTAATAACTTATAACATCTTATACATATCAACACATCAATATTTAATTTAATATGTGCTTTAAATCAAAAGACATTCTTTCTGGACAATATTGTGCTGTTTATTTAGTTCCGTTTGCAACAGTGTGACACAAGCATAACATGCTTATTTTGGGACGTTAATTAATCATACTATCTGCTTAAAAGGCCAGCCTGCAGTCAGCAGCTTAACACAGAGGACACACATAGAATACCTGTGGTTATCTTTACTAATTTTCTATTTTCTTGCTTAAAACAAATAGAAATTATGTTGTTTGGAAATTATTCTCCCTGTTCAAAAAAGGATATTGAGTTCTTGCTATAAACTGTTTATTCTGGCATGCAGGCTATGCTTTAAAACCAGAGTTGGACAACCTAGATCAGCTCATCTTTCAGATAAGAGCATCTGTGGGTGGTTAAGTTAGCAGATAGCACCACTAACTAACCTGATCAAATCCACTTACAATAGCTTTATTGGTTGAATTTGTAAAGCCTAGTAAGTGCTTAGGAAGTCCTAACATTTCCAAATTTAAAAAAATTGTATAAATGGTATAGATATTATTATAAAATGATGAATATGTTATACTGAATTAGAGCAGAAAAGATTAATCTGATTAATCAGCATAATTAGCTACTGAGATAATGGTCAACTTATTTAGTAATCGATTAATCTAAAGAGACTCTAAAACATGCCTTTAGCTCACAGAGCAACCCACTTAGAGCAGTTATTCTATCAAGATTGTGAAATAATATGCAAATATTTTGCATTAAAGATAATAAAAAAAAGTTTTTATCTGTCAATATGTCGTACCAAGAACTTCTAGAGGTAGAGTTTTAGTTTCACCCACTTAAATTCTGTAAAAACCTTTTAATACCCGATTAATTATTGATTGATTGAACAAAAATAAAAAATCCAACAGATTATTGATTAGCAAAATAATCTTTAGTTGCAGCCCTTTACTGAATAAGTCCTCTTTTAAATCCAAAGGTTGTCATGATATTAAAATGTAAAACTCAGGAAAATATTCGATACTCAATACATTTGTTTGAGAAATACCAAATAATTAAAGGCATAAAAAACATTTTACAAGAAAAACTCTGCTTTTTTCAATCTCTTAAATAAACATGCTTTTCCCACAGAATCAGATTGTATTAAACAGGTTTGCAAATAAATGGAAAACAAATAGCCCACATATAACACAATTTGGTAACATTTTAAAGTGGTTTGACGTATTATTTATTTAATGTGCGAGTAATCTAGAAATCTAAATTTAACTATAGTAAATTTATGCAAACAACACTTATTTATAATCAATACCAGCGCTGGGCAATTAATTGAATCTGTAATATTATCGCAATTAATCAAAAGGCTGTTTTCAAATCGCAGAGGCACTCAATTTTTAATCTCAATACATTTAACAAGGGTAAGACAATATTTCTCATTCCAGCCCTTTAGTTAGCAGTAATGCGATTAAAGTGGGTATGCCTCCGCGCAGAAGGGAAGACAGAGTTGCAACTATTACGTTATAGTAGAAATGAGAACTTGTTTGTTCAACTTAAAGAGTAAAGTATTGCCACACTGGACTTTAGACCATCATGAAAAAGGTCATGAAAAAAACTGAAACCCTGGAGTAAAATATCAACATGCTTGTGCTTAGTGAAAAGCATTATCGCAACTAAATCGCAATATTGGTTAAAAATAAAAGCAATTTTGATTTTCGAAAAAATATTGTCCAGCTCTAATCGATAACAGGACTAATTAGTATTGTATGCAGATACAGCGTTCCAGTATCGATACTTCCGAGAACCCTATTAAAAACAATTTATTAATTAAAAACATAGGGAAGCAGCTGCAACCGTCACATTTCCGAATTCTCTGAGTGGTGCCCGACTTTACCGCAGTGAATAGGAAGTGAATGTGATTGAGTGGATTTATCAAGATGGAGGATTGTTGTGTAGAAGGTTCATAAGTAAATTTGGTTTGTGAAGCCTGTTTCTCTGGAAATATCTTGCTAACCAGTTAGCAACTTAGTGCTAGTAGGTTCCCAATGGGAAATTCCATTGGGACCAAGTAGCACTAAATTGGTGACATAGAAACGACACTGTCAAGGAACGCTATGGACAGCGGAAACATGCAAGAGGAGGAGAGTTTAGTGTCAGAGGTCATGGATGAGTCTCCTCGTCATACGAACCACACTGACTAGGGGAGGAAAAGTGGGGACAAAGAATGCTATGGCGGAAAAATTATGATTGACAGATGACCCGTTGATATATGATTGTTGGCTGAGATTTGGAGGTGTGCAAACTACGGTATTGTAACTAACTGGCTTCACATATAAGATAGCGAAAACACTATTTTGTTTAAATAGAATTCTAACTTTTGGGATGATATCTGATAAAGAGTGTATTTAAATACATATTTAAGCCAGAATTTCACTGCAGTTTTATAAATGCAGGTTTATATTAGGATTTTATATTGCATTTAATTAAATTCATTACTAACTTCCAGGCAACATATTTATGTTGTTTTATCAGAGGTGAAATGCATAAAATGCTCAAAGATTTAGTAATATCGTTTGTATTTTATAATCAGTTATTGTAGGGTCCATTTTTGAACAATTATTTCAAATAATTTCTTTTTTACTGAGGAGTTCTCATGGTAAAAGAAATACCCAAAGGGATACAAAGTCAAAAAAAGGTTCGGAATCACTATTAAATCATGGTATAGGCTTAAGGGCAGGTTATCCTCCCGCAGCAGTGTGGCGCAGTAAGCTTGTGGCAGATATTTTTTGATTTACACCCACAATTGTTATTCCACGCCACAACGCAAGAGGAACAATCACAAACTAGCTGCGGGTCTAGATACGGCAGAGGCAGTGAGAACGTGCGGACGAAGTTTGTGCGAAAACTGTAGGGATATGAGGGCGGGAAAAGTGGATCCCAGCGTTCTCGCGCACCTCGATCTTCTAGTTGGTCCAACTTCACCAGTCAATCGTTTTCCACAATGGTGGTCATACAAAACAAAACAAGCCGGTAAGGTACCAAACTTGGGAGATAGTGTAGAGGCAGATGTGAGATTGGACCAATCAGAGGCCTCACTGTCTGCGGTCACCTGCAATTTTGGAGAGGTTCATCAGAGTGCTCTGCGGCAGGGGCGGATCTGTGTTAACTGGCAGAGCACTTACACAAGACACTACAATGGTTTCTGAGTATATCATCCGCCTTTATATTACACTTTTGTTATTCCCACCAGTGCTTTCACGAAATCATCATCAGCATTCTCTGAAATCCACAACTTAATATGTATATTACGTACACCCAAAAAAGATTAAATCTTCTATTGGTTTGTTCATTTGTGCTATAAAAACATGTTTTTTAGCCAGCTGACAGGCAGTTCTCAGCATCGTTTGCAATGATAAGGCCAATTTATGCTTCTGATGCATAGCATATGCAGCCGTCAAATCTGTGCGTGACCAACTGTCGTCACACACCTCAAAAAAATCCTGATTCTGTGTCTGAAGGTCGCAAACCTGCGCAGACCTCAAGCCGAAGTGCGCAGACAAAAAGCAGCTGTGATTGGTCCTTGGTTTGCCTTTCCGGTTGTCTGTGTGGTCGTCCTTCTCACGAATGGACAACTACGACAAAAGGTTAATCGAGGAGGTTCGCTCTATTAACAGAACCTGTTCCTCTTCGATGTCTAGCAACTCTAGATCCATCTCCGTGACTGTGATATCTTGCAGACGCGCCATTGTTGTTTTGGAAGAAAAACACTTCCACCGGCGCTGCCAGGAGTTCTCCAATAGGACCATCCGCCGAAGTTCTCACGAGTTCTCCTATACGCTCTCCCTAGCACTTTGGCAGGAAACTACTGTTTGTCCCTAAAAAATTCCAGACTGGCGGTGCAGAAGCATAACAGCAAAACTGGTTCGCAACCAGAACAAAGCAACATTTGATGTGTGCGGTTGTAGAAGTATAATCTGCCCTTTACATTGTTTTAAGAGTTTCCCTAAATGGTGACAATTCAGAGTATTTGAAAAGGCCTAGTGGTTGGGGCATAGAGGTTGGAATCCTGAGGTTGTGAGTCTGAAACCCACTTCCACAGCCTGCCACTCTGGGTCCCTGAGCAAAGACCCTAACGAGATTGCTCCCTAGGTGCCCCACGATGGCAGCCCACTGCTCCCCAAGGGGATGGGTTAAAGGCAGAGGTAAATTTCTCCAATGTGAGATCAATAAAGTTTTTTATTGCTGACATGCTGATGAGGATTTCTATGTCTTTGAGGTTTGTGCTTTTTAAACAGGACCTCAGCACCCTATGTGGTTTAGAACACCTGTTCATTTTTTGTTGTTTTTATTTTCCCTGAAATCAGCTTTCTGTCAGCAAACTCGTTTTAGCTGAATCATTCAGGTATGAATCAATAATACAAAATTTTTCTGATTTACTCAGTTTCAGCTGCTTTGAACTGTGAACATCCTCTAATTCTTTCCATTGTCTCTCTTACATTTCTGCTATTTGGAGAAAAGGAGCAACTGTAAAACAAAAAAAAAAAAACAGGAAGGAAAAAGTTTCATTTATATCTCACAGCAACTTTATCCCAGATAAGAACTCCAGCGGCTAGCAGGCTAAGCTAGCCGTTTGCCGACCACTTCGGTCAGTTTAAACAAACCAGAACTGGGATGGAGCTGCTCTCTGCTCCTCACACACACACTAACGGCCCAGTTCCCTCTCTAAACAGCACCGTGTTCTGGGTTCGGAGAGCCTGACCTGACCCGAACAACTTTCTGGGAACACTGTGTTATCATCATGTTGGCTAACAAACAGGCTAGCAGGAGAAGCAGGACAGATAACTACCAGCATGAGAGCAGAGCTCAGCAGACCGGACAGCCAACGGTCCCGGCCTAACAACCAGCTCGGACCTGCTTACCATCGTACAAATCGAGGCGATCTTTCGGACTGTCATCAGTATTTCCATCCGTGCGCCGCCATGTTGGACCGAACCCCTGTGTTAAAATGATTAGAGCCGCTGCGGCTGCAGAGAGTTCCGGGAGGGCGAGTCGAACCTGCCTGCTGCCCCTATCAGGACTGTCAAAGTAAAGCAGCACGGGATTTCAGCGAGTGTTTCCGGTGTGACCTTTCAAAATAACACGAAACATGGCAAAAACTTGGAAATAACAAAGCAACGACCAAAAAAAAAAAAAACATACTATTTTAGGCTGCCATTTTAAAGACATTTAATGCATTGGTTCGTATTATCTGTTCTTGTCTTTGGGCCATTATGTGAATAATTAATATTTGATAATATTCAAATATATGCCCCATAAAAAAAAAAAATAATAATAATGAATAGATAAATAATCGGAAAAATAACAAATCAACAAAAAATAAAAACATTTTATATTTATCCTTCCTTTTGTAAATACATTTAATGTATTGTTTCGTTCTTGCCTTTGGCCCATTATGTGAATAATGAATATTTGATTTGATTAAAATATCCCTGTAACTGTTTACATCCATAAAGAGAATACTAATTTTATATTTACTATTTGGTAAATACGGCACCATATTGTCTTTTATTATGCGGTCTGTATAGGTGGTCGCATTAGCCAAGAGATCATAGTAGCATCAGGTGACAGGAAAAAAAAAAAAAACAGTATTTCAGACTCTTTATTACCAATTGGACAGACACCTTTTTCTGAGAGTAAGTCAGTTATGTGCTCTATATGTGCAGCATTTTAGCTCGTATCAGACTGTCATTCATGAAAGAACAAACTGACAAAAAAAGGATGTTTTAAAGTCTGCTTCCAAGTATCTTGTATGTTTTAACGTTACTTCACTGAATCTGTATTATAAACAGTAGGATTTCCTGAAGCGGCATCTTGGCGGATTCACGGCCTTCTGAGGAAGCGGCAGACCAAAACCGGGTAGTAGCATTTCGCGCATCTGCTCTGCCAATAATGCAAAGTAAGAAGAAATGTGCTTTTACCTGTGCCAAAGAAAGAAACAACGAGAAAGAAAAATGTCACGAGGACTTCAGTGTTGAGGGAAGGCATGAGTTCTTTTGCCCGAGCTGAATGGCTGGTTTTTGGTCTGCGACTTCCGTATAGCGTCGTGCATAGCGTAATGCTTGGCGCTTTCCAGAAATCCTATACACTACTGTTTATGCTCTAAAACATTCTAAATGACTGATAACTTATACTTACTGTTGTTTACTTTAAAGTCATTAGGAAATCATATTTAGTGTACAATTTGTCTGGCTTAAACATGTATATAAATGTACTGTTTATCAGACGATATTGTCCCAAAATAACATAAAAATTAAATTTTTTTAAATCCTGTCTTAAAATGATTTTTTTTTCCCGTTATCTTATGCAGGCCAGTTAGTTATACGTCAGCTTGTATACCTAAATTAGGCCAATCATATATTAACAGTCATCTGTCAATCAATTTTTTTCGGTCATAGCATCTTGATTAATCTGTCACAGCTAATATACGCAGCTGTTGAAATAAGAATCATTTCCTTTCCCATTGAGTTCCGTACCAGTGTTCACGGCGATGGACGTCTGTGTCTTCAGCAGGCGTAGAGCTACAGAACTGGCAGCGTTGTGAGGCAAGGGCTCAAACATGTACGGCTGTAAGCCTTCTACGCCAAACCAAGCTTCTGCCGCCCTGGCGTCCTCTTCCACAACAACGTCGTCCCCACTTTCCTCCTGTAAATAAAAAATTTATGACGAGGAGACTAATCCACGACCTCCGACATAAAACTCTCCTCCTCTTGCATGTTTCCTCTGTCCATAGCGTTCCTTGACAGCGTCGTTTCTAAGTCACCAATTTAGTGCTACTTGGTCCGAATGGAATTTCCCATTGGGAACCTACTAGCACTAAGTTGCTAACTGGTTAGCAAGGTTTGCTTGCGAACCTTCCACCGCAATAATTCCACCCCCTTGATAATAGACTGATCACATTCACTTTATTCACTCACGTAAAGTCGTGCACCACTCGGGAGAATTTGGAAATGCAAAGGTTGGAACAGCCGCTTCCATATGACTTTAAGAGTAATTTGAAGAAAGTTCTTGACTTACGGGTAGATATTTGCTGCCTTTAAAGACTGTTTAATCTGAATAAATCAACACAGCAAAAATATAATTTGTAGAAAAACTAATGTTTTTTTTATGTACTTTTATAATATAAAGCTGTTTATTTGTTTATTTTGTTTCGTTTTCAAGATTTTTAACCACACACCACTTTGGCTTGTGTTTTATTAACAAAGTTGGATCATATTGAAATGCCTCTTCAGGGTGCCAAAAAGTCAACCAGTCAAAACATTTGAAATTTTTAATAAGAGAAGATTAAATGAAGGCCAGATTCCCAAAGCAAATTGTGAAGTGTCCCTTTTCGCTTCAAACTGAAGGTTTAAGAAGACAGATATAAATGATTATACAAACTGACATGGTTTGTAGATTTTATTGACATGTCATTTAGACAAGGTAGACAACACTGTGATATTTTTCTTTGATTTCCCTGTTGCAGTGAATACATTTCAGCCTGATTTGCTTTGTGAGAATTTCCAGAAGACTCAGGGGGATGACTACCTGAAAAACAGCCCACAGTTAGTTAGACTGAAGGGTCAACTGTCTAACCAGGCAGTCAGCAGCACTATGGGGCAGGTAGCTTCCCCATTCTTTTTCAACCTCTACAACTCTGACATCCAGTACAAGACAGAATCCTGTCATCTGTGAATGTCTGCTGTCCCTGCTCATATCAGAGATGGACAAGAAGCTGAGTATAGGGAGATGGCATGGAAGCAAACATCGGACCCTGAAAGTGAATAAAACAAGGGAGATTTTTGTAGATTTTAAGAGAAACAGGAACAAGTGAAATAATACAACCATGAAAGGAGAAGTAGACATGGGGAAGGGGCATGAATACCGTGTTGATCGCCTGTACTGGAGACATAACAATGAAGTTCTTTACAAGAAGGTACAGAGCAGACTGTACATTTAGAGGAAGCTTAGGTCCTTTAGTGTTTACGGCAAGATGCTGAATACCATGTCTTTTTCTCCCAATGTTTACATTTGATCACGGCTGCACTTGAGAAATGTAAATGCCATGAGAGCTGTACGAAACAAAATTTAATTTTGTATACACTCTGTGTATGACAATAAAGTTTGTCTAAGTCTAAGATCTTCTATTGGTTGTTGTTGAGTGTGATTTCTTGAAATATTGGCGTAGCAACTGTGTTGGAGAAAAATCACTTTTGACTTATCATAAAAAGCTAAAAAAGAAACAAGGTAATTTTCTGTTCTAGCGACTCCTGTTGAATCTCAGAATAGGATTTTACAAACAATATTCAAGTGTAATTAACGAATCCTTCTGATCAGACTGATAAAGAGTGTCTTCAGTAAAAGGCTTTGCAGGTCAAGTGTAAGACAGACCACTACAGGAGATCCTTCCTGCCTAAACCAAATAAAATCTTTAACAACTCGTTAAAAGAACCATAAGAATTACGGCAACATTCAGTTTCCCATTGGGATCAATAAAGGATATTTAAAATTTGAGTTTAATTGAATAAAAGCAATGATGATTTACCGTATGTATATTTTTACTTACATTTTGTCTAGTTTTTGAAATGAGTAAATAAGGACAGATATTAATGAATGACCCAGTTTAGCAAACCAAAAATATATTTGCTGTCTTCCATTTCTGCTGGGACCAGGTTGCAGCAATCTCAGCAAAGACTCCCAGACTTCCCTCTCACACAGAGACCTGCTGGTGGAAGCCTGAGCCGCTCCCAGGCCAGCCATAGCCTTCCAGCGTTTCTTGGGTCCTCTCTGGGCTCCATCGAGGGGAGCCATCCAGGGGAGCATCTGAAAAAGATGTCCGAGCCACCTCAGCCCCGACTCTTCGATGCTGAGAAGCAGCTCTGTCCGGCGTCTCCTGCGGGCCAAGGTCACTGCCTATGCGCTAAAAGGAGCACCCGAACACCCTGCAGAAAACTAATTTCAGTTGCTTATATCCGGGATCCAGATAGCTTTCAGTCGTTATCAAATTTTAGAACCATGAATTGGGGTAGAAAACTACCCAGCTGATTCTCATCTGGCAGCACTTTCGGCACTAAACGCCAGGTCATGAATTGGCGCTAGATCTTAGCAGGAAGAGCCAGCAGAGACTTACATTATGCTACGCACTATCTGGAGCCAAAGCACATGCTGAACTCCCCTCAGGGCAAAAGGCGCATGCTAGAAAGCGGCCTCTAGGGGCCAAAGCACATGCTGAGCTGCCCACTGGGGGCAGCGCATGCTGAGCTGCCCACTGGGGAGCCCAGCATCGCTGAGGCACCTGCCCTCTTGGGAGCAAGCATGCTGAACTCTCCTCCAAGAGCCAGCGCATGCTTAACAGCCTCTAGGGAGCCAAAGTACATGCTAAACAGCCCTCTAGGGCAAAAGCACATGCTGAGCTGCCCACTGGGGAACCAGGCACATGCTGAGCTGCCCTCTTGGGAGCCAAAGCACATGCTGGGGCTACTCCAGAGCCAAAAGCGCTTGGGCCTCTGGGGCAGAAAGCACATGCTACACTGCCCACTCTTGGGAGGCAAAGCACATGCTAAACAGCCCTGCTAAGCTGGGGAGCCAAAGCACATGCTAAACAGCCCCTTCTAGGGAAGCAAAAGCACATGATAAGCTGCCCACTCTTGGGAGCCAAAGCATGCTACACTGCCCTCTTGGGGCTGAAAGCACATGGCAGCCTCACAGACATGCTAAACAGCCCTCCTAGGAACCAAAACTTTGAGCTGCCCGAGCCAAAGCACATGCTACACTGCCACTGTGGGGCCAAACTGCTGCCCCTCTTGGGAGCCAGAGCCTCTTTGGGAGCCAGAGCACATGCTAAACTGCCCTCTTGGGAGCCAATGCGCATGCTAAACTGCCCTCTTCGAAGCAAAATTCCATGATAAACTGCCCTCTTGGGAGCCAAAGCGCATGCTAAACTGCCCTCTTGGGAGCCAAAGCACATGCTACACTGCCCTCTTGGGAGCCAAAACACATGCTAAGCTGCAATCTTGGTAGCCAAAGCACATGCTAAACTGCCCTCTTAGCACCCAAGGTACATGCTAAACTGCCCTCTTGGGAGCCAAAGTACATGCTAAACTGCCCTCTTGGGAGCCAAAGCACATGCTAAGCTGCCCTCTTGGGAGCCAAAGCACATGCTAAACTTCTCTCTTGGGAGCCAAAGCACATGCTAAACTGCCCTCTTGGAAGCCAAAGCACATGGCAAACTGTCCTCTTGGGAGCCAAAGCACATGCTGATCTGCCCTCTTGGGAGCCAAAGCGCATGCTAAACTGCCCTCTTGGGAGAAAAAAAACGTGCTAAACTGTCCTGTAGCTAAAGCATGTGCCAAACTTCTCTGTTGGGAGTCAAAGGTGTGCTATGGTGCCACCTTAGGAGTTAGAACACATGCTAAAGTGGCCTCTGCAGTGGTAAGGACATGCTATTCATGCCCTTTGTATAGCTTCTGCCCTTCAAAAAGTCTGTGCACCAGTGATAACTAACACATAACTAACCCTAAACCTAATTTAAACTAAATGTACACCTTAGTCCTCAACCTAATCCCCATACCAAGAAGAGGACTTCTCTCCAGTCACATGCCCCCATTTGTACCAATAAATCCCCAAAATGTACTTGGACCTTTTCTGGGTAAGAAAAACTTAGACAAACATATCGACTTCAATTCAACATAAACCAAAAAGTAAGGAAAGCTTTTTCAAAATATGATTTTTTTTCTTTTATACTTTTGTATCCACATTTATATCCACCCCATTTGATAAAACACGGATAATGTCATTGTTTTAAAGCATTAATGTATCCAGGCTGTGATTTTAGACCAAATTCCCATTGATCTCCCGGGAATATTTGAGGGGCCGGATTAAAGCCTACATCCCTCCCTTTCATCACTCCTGCTCTCAGTCCACAACCAGAGGCATCTGGAATCTGCGGGAATCGGGACCTTTTAGGCGTGAAAATGGATTATTGACGCCTTTAATGATGCATCCAACGTGGAGCTGCAAGTCTGGTTTCTGCTTTCTTTGAAGAACTTGTGGAAAAGTCTAATAATAACAAGGAAGGAGGACAAACTGAATTTGTTTGATCAACTCCAAGCTGTTTTTTTTTCCTTCTCTCTGGTTAAACTAGAGCTTTTAGTCCAAACGTGGTTTCCCTGCAGGGATTTAACACGGAGTGATTTCCGCTCGGTTTGCAGGGATCGGTTGCAGTTTTCCCCCAGAAAGGTTCGGAGCTGCGCTGCGGGGCAGAGAGGAGCTCAATGCGGCTGTCTGGAGACTCTGCCCCGGGAAACATGAACAGCAGCGGGTCTGGCAACTTCCTGCTGGTCCCCATCCCGGAGTATCCCCTGCTGGACTGCGTCCCCAACAAGACGGTGAAGATCGTGGTGCTGGGCGCCAGGAACGTCGGGAAAACCGGTATGGGTTCAGGATGCAGTTAAAAAATAATAATTAAATCCTAATATAGGGATGGCTTCAACTTTCAGGGCAGAATATGTGACTTTAAAAGACTAAATGGTTTCTATATTTTATTACAGTGTAATAAAGAAACTTTAAAATTATTTAAAATTGAAATGAAATCATTAAGTGGGAGAGAAATAAAGTTTTACAATCGATGGACGATAGGGGGCGACAAACAGCACTGATTTCCTCAAAATTAAATACAAAAACTATAATTGGCTGTAATTGATACACACTGAAAAAAATAATGCAACCGCTTTTGGCATTTACTTAATCATATTTAGTTAGTTTAACACAATTGTTTTATGTCCTACCCTGCTAACATGAACAATTGTGTTAAAGTATCTAAATATGATTTCATAAAATATAAAAAATGGTTGCAATGTAGAGTCATGAACTGTGGGGCCAATAAAGAATAAATTAAGTGGCTGGGACTCTATTCACATTATCATATTGAGGATGATTACAGAGTGTTTTATATAAAAAAAAGATTACTTGTAAAAAAACACTACAAAGTACAGTATTTTTATTGTTTATCTTTTAACTCTTCACTAGTATGTTATTCTTAAACATTTTTCTAAAGGTCCCACATTTCTATAATCTTTTTTGCTGCTGTAAACACCAGAATTTCCCCATTGTGGGGCAATAAAGGGAATTTTTTATTCTTCTATTCTGATATTTCCTTTTTTTTATCATGTTAAAAGAAAAACTAATTGAGATGAAATCTCTTTTTTAAGGCTGACCAGGCGAAGAGGGCAGCAAGGGCATAGTTATACCAGTAAAATACAGAAATCAATTTAAATTATCCTGATGTAATGAGATCAAAACTGTAATAATTTAAAATGCTATTTTAGTCCCATTTTAGGAGTACTCTCATATTTCTGCTAACAAGTAAGGATAGTTTTGGGCAATTATGGGATTTTTTTTGTGTTTGACCATACAAAACATTAGAAAGATCTTAGAAAGTTGTGCTCTGATAAATCTGGTTCATTATAAACATAATATAACACAAAAAATAAGATGCAATAAAGAATAAAGGCGTAATTCATGTTATTAGGAAGCTCATTAATCACAATACAAATGTGATTACATAAATATTGGACTTTTTCCCCTTTCTATTCCATTCATTCCATTCAGTTTATTTATATAGCGCCAAATTCACAACACATGTCATCTCAAGGCACTTTACAGTTCAACCAGATCATACAGTCAAATTTCTCAGAATGATAAATCTAATCAACCTATTTATTTATACTATTAGCAACAGAGCATGCTTTACAAAGTAATAAAAACTAATGCATGTCAAATTAAAAGCAAGTGTTCACACTCCCAAGTATATAACACAGGACACATACCTACAAATACATATAAGAACACTTACCCCCAGAGATGGCAAAAGTACTTCCACTTTTACCAGAGTAAAAGTACAGATACTTGTGTTAAAAAATACTCTGGTAAAAGTGGAAGTACTGATGATTAAACTTCTTTACTCAAGTAAAAGTAACAAAGTACAGGCTTGTAAATTTACTTAAAGTATAAAAGTAAAGTAGAAACCACTTTTTTCATGCCGTTGCATACATTTTAAATGGATGTCTGCCAATAGGACTAGATCTCCGTTGTGTTCATTTTCAATCATCTCGTCGTCCATGCTACTATGC
>JAGKQL010000028.1:733622-801652 GCA_018398635.1 Cyprinodon brontotheroides
GAGTACAGTAACAAAGTATTTGTACTTCGTTACTTCCCATCTCTGCTGAGCGAAAGGTAGCAGTTATAACTCTGGAGGAGCTGTAGGGATTTAAACCTCAGGTGGGAGAATCTGGTGACAGAAAAGTTGATAGTTATCCAAATCTATGAAACTGAACTTTATGGAACTGAGATAATTTAATAATACGAAGTTCTGTTTTATATATAGCACCAATCCAAGGCACATGTCAGCTCAACAGAGACACTTCAACCAGATCATACAGTCAGATTTGTTTTAATTTTTTTATTTATTTAAGGAAAACCAGCTAATCGCATTGACTCATTGACTAAAGCAATCCTCACACCAAGCATGCTTGTAGCGACAGTGGAGAGGAATACTCCTTTTAAACCTCCATCAGAACCGGGCTCAGTGAGAGCGACCATCTGCAGAGGCCAGCTGGAGTTCAAGGACACATAAGAAGACATACAAAACCAACATAGAGGCACTCATCTATAAATATTTTCTCTTATAAAATGTGACAGCGGACAAGCTCTATAGATTCTCTGTGGGAAAGAAACAGTGAAAGAAATGAGCTCTAAAACAGTTTTCACATCAAAAGGATGAAAAGCAGCGCATGCAGTTAGTCACAGTAAAAGCTGAACCCATAGCTATGTTTAGGAGAGAAACAGGAATGAACACTGAAAAACAGGCCCAGCTCTTTCATCTATAATCCAAGGTGTGGATGGCAGCAGCAAGCTGACATTTCGCTTCAGGACGGTGTCACAGCCAAACAGTAACAGACCAGATGATGCTACTGTTATGAGAAAAAGCAGAGAGATCACAAAGTTAGAGGTGGAGCCAGCAAATGATGAAGAATGGAGATAATAGAGATGGAATGAAGTGGAAAACGAAAATGGTAGGCATTAGCTTAAAAAAGTGATAGGAGGTTCCCAGGAGAGGTGAAGAAGAGGGTTTGATGAAACCAAAATGGACTCTTGGACCAAAAGGGAAAACGCTGTATGGTAGAAAAACCAACACTTCACCTCACCATGAACGCAATGATGGTTTTATATGGTGGTGGCAGCATTATGTTGTGGGCATGCTCGTCTTCAAAAGGAAAAGGGTCTGAATTAAGGAAAAAGTGTTTAGATAGAGGCTGCAGAAGACTCAAGGCTGGGGTTGGGTCTCAACAGCTAGCAACAACTAGACGTTCCACCGGAGCTACGATTAAAGGCTTTAGATCATATTTATGTGTTAGAATGGCCCATTTTTCTGTTCTTTAATATTCCAGCATTTTTATTGTCATTACACTGTCACAATTACAGAGTAAAAAAATGAATTCTCTGCCTTTAACCAATCCCCTTGGGGAGCAGTAGGCTGCCATTGTGCAGTGCCCAGGGAGCAATGTGGGTGTTAAGGGTCTTGCTCAGGGTCCCAAAGTGGCAGTCTGTGGGAGTGGTGCTTGAACTTAGAACTTTAGGATTCCAAGCACATTGCCTTAACCACTAGGCCGCCACTCCCCAAGGTAGGCATCAGCGTGAATGGTTTTGCCTAAGACAAGTTCTTGCCTAGACATTACTTTTTTTTTACTTTGAGACCCGTGTCAAATTTGTTATCTCTGTGTCAGTTTTATATTGTAAATATAGAAAGAAAAAAATATCGGCCCCAAGAATTGGCCCAAAAAAATCGGCAGCACATAAACTGATGTTAAAATAATTGGCATTGGGATCGGCCTCACAAAATCTGCATCAGTCGATCTCTGCTCAAGAGGCAGGCTAAGAACTGTTAACATTTTTTTAGTTGTTAAAAACAAAAAGCTTGCGTCTCATTATTCTTTCCTTAAAAAATCCTCCACCCTAAAATTCATTATATAATATTATAAAATACATTTATTAAGGATTGTGTTTGCACTGTGCCAACGTGTAAAAAAAAATCAAAAGGTATAAATACATTAATGTCTTTAAAATCCAGTTAGGTTGATCAGAACAACAGTATTAATTTCAAGGCAGAGCAGACAAGAAGCCTGCTAATCTTAATCCTGTAATCTAATCTCCAGTATAATCTCTTCCCTGCTGCAGGTTGGCAACAAGAATGACCTGCTCCGAGCCCGACAAGTGCCTGCAGAAGAAGGCAACACGTTAGCCACTTCCCTAGGTGCGGAGTACAGTAAAAAAAAAAGTGAATGCCTGGTCCTAAGACCCCTAATGCTGTTTTGTTGTTTAATTATGGATTCAGCCTAAAAGTAACAACAAACCAAAGCTACACGCAACTAGAGGGAAAGCAGGAAGAGGAATAAACGGATAGATTGGGGTTTATGCACTAGTCCAGTCTGTTATGGTGAAGAAAGAACCCCTGATTTACTGTTCTGTCTACCATCCTGGCCTCAGCTATGCTTTTGAGGTATGGATTATTACTGAAATAACGTGACCCTGGATACAAGCGGCCAGAATGATCTTCTTTCCGGATGGCTGGACTCAGCTCTCTCTTCCATCCTCAAAATAGAGCAGAGGCTTCTCTGCATTGAAGGGGTCAGTTGAGGTGCATTGAGTAACAGGGTGTCCACTGGGTATCTAATACCCCCTTTTCGTGCTGGAACCCTATTTATACCACTTAAAATTGTCTATTTATTACATTTTTTCTACCATGACCCATTCCCTGCAATTATACTGCATCCCCAACCATTAACATTCTTATGCATATTTTCTCTGAAAGCTTTTTTCTTTGGTGATTCTTTTTATTTTGACCCTCTGTGAATGTTTGAAAGATTTATGCTCTTTGTTATCCAGTGAAATATCTGGAAAACCATTTATTTTATGGTTTACAGTTCACAGATAATCACTCCTTCACTTATTGTTCTTATTGTAAACCTTAATCCAAGCAGAAATAGAAACCACCTATTCTGAAATTGGTGATTTCCAGTTTTTAGATGGATTAGTTATGGTTGAACACACCAACCAACTCCCAACAGTTGGCGATTTCACACTCTGCTAAAATATTGAGGAACACAGTACAGATTAAGTGACCTTGATAAACTGTATCCTGCATGTTTCCTGATGAGAAAGGAATGCCGACTGTTATCAGGACGATGAGAGCTGAGTTGATCTGAGTCATATCTCTGATCGCAGGAGGCGTTTACTTCGAGGCCTCGGCCAGAGAGAACCACGAGGGAGTCCATGCCGCCTTCCTCCATCTCTGTCAGGAGGTGGGGCTTTATCTTATTTTTCTCTTTCTTTTTGGCCATAGAGGGAAACCAAAATGGATCACTGTGTGTGTGTGTGTGTGTGTGTGTGTGTGTGTGTGTGTGTGTGTGTGTGTGTGTGTGTGTGTGTGTGTGTGTTTTCTTCTAAAAACCCAGCCGGAAGGACCACTGAAATTTGCAGTTTCCTGCTGCTCTACGAGATTGTTGTGGTAATTAGGCTCAAATTCTCCCCAAAATTATCCACAGTTTCAGATAACAAATCCACCGGTTAGTTCTTCACTAAATAAAAAGCCAAATAATGTTTGAGATCCACAGGTTGACGGTTCACAAATCCTGTTAATACAGATTTAGCAAAATCATCCCTAATCCATAAATCATCCTTAAAATGTTTTAATTTTGATCAAGTTAAAACCACAAAAATCTGTTTTATAGATTTTCTTTTTAAAAAGACCAAGTCAAACATGGCCTTAAAGATATTTTTCAAAGAAAAAGTTTAAAGTCTCTTGAGTCTTTTTTTAGACCTTAACATATTTTCTTCAGACTTGTTTCTATATTAAGCTCCACCAAGGTTATATTGTTTTTTCCTGATAAAGAGAAACAATCCCACTGCATGATGTAGCCAGAAATAATCTGCTAAAAGCAAGTTTCAAGGTATGCTGCCATTTTTAAATTGTATTTAGAACACAGCTGATATTGGGCACATGAATATGCTTTGACTTCAACTATCTGATTTAAGCTCTGACTCTATACTCAGGGGATTTCACCCAGATGGAAGGTGATCTACCACTCTATGTTTTTGTAGCTTAGGCAGAGTTTCTTTCTATCCTTCTTCCAAATGCTGAACTTTTTCCCTATCATTGGTTAAAAAAAACATGATGCTTGCACCACCGTGCACCACGTTCCCCCGTGGACGTGCTGTGTTTAGGTTATTTGCAGTGTCATGTTAGGTTTATTTTTTGTTTTGTTTTTTTACAACACATAGAGTTTAGGATGTGTGGTAAAAATATTCACATTTAATCTTATTTAAAAAGATAAGATTTTTAAATAAAACCGTAATGATAAAGCTCCTGGAAGGTTGCAGAAGGAAAAAACAATACCCGTCGATTTATTCTCAAAACTTTATCATGAATGTTGTTATTGCTAAACTGAGATTTAGCAATACAAAAGTGCATCTTTGTTTTTGTATTCATTTTTATTAAAGGACAGAAAAAATTACAAGTGAGAAAGGTTTGACTAAAATTTTCTTGGCAATAAGCAGTGAGATAATAACTTTAATCTGACAAAAGCAATAAATAACTATTCTATGGAAATGAACAAATGAATTCAGACATAACCTTACCAACCATGCTTCAACAAAATGATTTTAAAATATAAATTCATAAAATAGGCCTAGGAAAGACTGAAAATAATGTCATCATGCTACATGGTAAATCAAGGTCTGTCCTCTAATTAGCATAACGTGTCTACAATCTTGAAATCAGTTAGTCGGCCTATGTACATATAGGGCTACAGGTATCCACTGTGCTGTTTGATTACATGGTGTGTACCACACTCAACATGGACCACAGCAAGTGAAGGAAAGAGTTGTCTTGGGAAAAAAAGGTCAAAGGTAAAGACCATCTCCAAGAAGTTTAATGTTCCTTTCACTACAGCTGCACATATTATTCAGAAATTTAATATCCAAGGGACCGTAGCCAACCTCCATGGATGTGGCTGCAAGAGAAAAATTGATGACTGGAACAGTTTGCTCATTAGGAGTGGACAAAAATACCTGCTGAACCAAAATCCTTGGTGAGAGGTACACGAGTTTCAATGAGAGTTACAGGAATCATTTGACAGAGGTGATTACCTCAAAATATCGTGCAACAAAATATTAAGGGTACAATCATTTTTATCCAGACCTGTTTCATGGGTTTATTTTTATTTTTTTAATTTTCATTTGAAACAAGGTTAAAAAAAAACAATGTTTTTCTTTCAGTTGTTCATTTTCATAGAATTGTCTTTACTTTTGTCAGATTCCAGACGTTCCTTTGAACATTCTGGGTTTTACATTCATTTAAAGAGGGTTGCCAACAATCTTTTCAAGAGAAAGGTTGTCTTTTTGTGTTTTATACTTCTCCTTCAGTGACAGCTTGTCTCCATATACAGGTCAAATGAATAAGGCTAGTAAGTTTGTCTTCTAACACCTACCGTAATCATATACCCCTTTCCCACTGACCAAAAAACATGTTTAAACCTGCAAACAATCAGCTTTTAGTGGCAGTGGGAACAGCTCACTGACCCGTGTCACCCCTGGTCAAATGACTCTGCAGGCAACCCGGGTTAAATTGCCTTCAAACGATTCGTTTCCGATCGGCATGCTGTAGGGACATCAGACCCAGGTCGACCCACTAATTTACAAGATAGTATTGAGTGCAGCAACGTATATCACATCATCTCGCCAGTCACTTCTGCCCTAACAAGCCAAAACAACTCTGCTTGCAGTCGATAAACATGGTGCAGCATTGCTAAGATGGATTTGCACAGACAAAAGAGCCACACAATAAAGCAAACTTACTGCGCCATGGCTTCCTTCCATATTGATGTCCATTGTTTACTTTCCTGATTTTCGTCACTATGGCGTTGACGCTGGCGTCACCAGACATGCTATGATGGGGGCACAGACCATGCACTTTGCCTGCAGGGGGGTCAGACCCAGCTTTTTTTGCCAATGGGAACGGAGCCAAATGCCGATTGTTAGCATTTTGACCCGCTATTTTCAGCGGTAAAGACGCTCTAGATGGCGATGCAACATGGTGCCTCTCACTAGGTGCACCGACACCTATGAATTTTTATAGACGCTATGGGATTTTTTTTTCGATATGTATTTATAAAAGAAATATTAGATTTTTGGTAATAAAAAGCCAAATTATCAGCACACTGCTCCTTTAATAAACAGAGTGACTGTAAGGGGAGTTGGTTCTCTTAGATTTTACATAGCATGAATTCCAACTCATAATACATTTTTTTCAAATTTTTATTTAGAGGAAATTTTTTGTGAACCTCTCAAATATACACTACCAGTGTTAGTTTGTTCCATAAACTCATAAATCAGCCTTTGTTGTAAGATGACAAAATGTCAAGGACTGCACATTTGCTAAATATGTACACTGTTAAATCACAGGTGGGAGGGTGCAGATATTTGTATTTTATCAGACAGTTTTAGGCGTTAACATAAGTTCCACACTACCACAGTAAATAAAAAAAAAAACGGGCCAAATAATGCCTGACATTTTTTTAGGTCTGATTTTCTTTTTTTTTTTATATAGTTTGTCCAGTTAAAACAAGGACATTCCGATATAAATAGAATGGAAAATCCCTTTATTGTCTCACAATGTAGAAATTCTGGAGTTTACAGCAGCAAAAGAATTATAGAAAAAACTGGTCACACAAATGTAGACCTTAGAAAAAAAAAGGAAATATATATAAGAATAACAATAGTGAAGAGTTAAAAGATAAATAAAACATTGTACTGTAAAGTGTTTTAACACTATAAAAACTGCTTGACCTTGGAGAATAAATAACCAATATACATCTATGGACATTAGTAGCAACATCAGAGATATTGCAAAATGAGACAAGCAAAAAAAGCATGTTATTTAACCGACTAAGATAGAAACTGAGCAAAACAGCATGAAATGTAACAAACTTATTGAGGTTGTTGGGAACTCTGGTGGGTATAAAGTCTTCCAGCTGCTGGGAGGGAGTATCTGTGATAACGCTCCCTGGTGCATTTAAGGTGCAACAGTCTGTCACTGAAAAGAAGCTCTCCAGGTCTGAACCAGCATCATGCGTGGGGTGGGAAACATTATCCAACAGAGATATTAATTTAGTTAGGATCCTCACCTCCTGCACTGAGTCCAGAGGGCATCCAATTACATATATATTACATATATTCCAAAAAAGGTAAAAAAACAAACAATTCACTCGACTTTGTTTCCAAGTTAGAAGATGTTTCGCTTCCCACCCAGGAAGCTTTTTAATTCAAAATGTCAGAAATAGCGTTGAGTTCAAGGCTTTATAGAGTGGACCAAAAACATGCAATTTTGAATTGACATTTGCATCTTGGATTTGAAGCCAAACGTCTTCAAAGTCCCGTGGATTGCTTTTTAACATTTTTGGAATGACCATGAATCTTCACCAGAAAAATAAATATAATTTATATTACAGTATTTTCTCAAACATTTCAATCGAAAATTTCCTATAAACTAAGACAAATGTAAAAATAATGGGAAACTGTTAAATCTTTTTCTCCTGCACCAGGTGATCCGAGCGCTGGGAGGAGGAAATGGGGAGAAGAGGAGAGGAGGCCTTCATCTAGCCAGGCCCAAGTCTCCCAACATGCAGGAGCTGAAGAGAAGGTTCAGACAGGTCCTCTCCTCCAAAGTAAAGTCAGCTACAACTATATGATCCTGAAGCACCCAGAGGCAATATCAAAGCCTTCTGTCCAAATTAAAAGATGGAAGAAAAATCACAAGAGGAGATAATGAAGAGCCATGACCTCCAGGTTTCATGTCTGAAGCGTTACATGAAAACTACCGAGATGCTCTAAGGGGATCAAAGCCTTTCAAAGAGCACAAGATGTCTCTCTTCTGATGAACAGATAAAGGCAGAGACTGACTTTGACTTAGCTTCCTGGCTCTCCAGCTCCTCTGAAGGAGAATCCTGGTCAGAAGCACTTCCTTCCTGGGATCAACAAAGACACATCTCAAGGACAATTGATTAGACGGTTCTTTTCCTGTTTTCATGAGAGTAGAAATGACAAGTCCTTAACCCAAAGTAATTAAAACTCTTAAGAATTTAAATTGAGAGATAGATTCTTATTTCTACTGGTAATGCTTTGTCAAAGAAACATTAAAGATGTGCTCTTTTCTTAAACAGCTGACATAAATCAGTATGGCAAAGACAACATTAAGCAGACAAGTTTAATACATTCCATATGACATATTTATAATCCTTACAGTTTAGAATAAACAGTCACATCTCCAGTTCAGGGCTATACGCGGAGACAAATAGTGACCTATGACCAAGGACGGAAATCCTCTTATTCCAAAGTGAAGAGAAAATTCCTTTTCTCTAATGATGCTTTGGGCTCACATATATAGAAGAATGATAAATAAAACCGGTTTAAAACTGTTAAAACATGAACTTTAGTTCAGCATTTTATTCTTGTAGATTTCATATCATATTTCAGAGTAAAACTAAGAATGATATAATTATAATGCATTTTTATAAGTACATAAATAAAAACAGCAAAACTCAAACATGGAGATAACGTACTAAAATTATTCTATTTGGTTAATTTTCAGTGAAACCCACAATGGTCATAGAAATAACTTGAATCTGATCAAAGTTAATAATAAATAGCTTCATGAAAACGAACAATAAAAAAAAAGACGTTGCTTTTTTTAACCAAGCTTCAAAAGAATGATTTAAAAAAATAAACTCATGAAACAGACCTGCACAAAAAATATTGTACCCCTAGAAAAGACGGTAAAAAACTTAATAAATCAAGGTATGAGTAACTAACTAGCAATCATAGGTGTCTACTACCTTGAATCAGCCGTGAAGTAAGCTATATATGTAGAGGTGGAAAATTGAAGTTTGGACTCATAAATGACCTGAAAACCCACAAGTTGCATATATTGGCCAATTAAAGCTACAGTGTGTAACTTTTATTTAACATCTAGCGGTCAGACCGGGTATGTACTGCAGCGAACATGAACATCTCCCCCAACCGCTTCTCCCCAACAGTACGGCGAGCGAAGCACGTGGGACAAAAATGTCTTCCACTTTATCAGCCTGCATCACCCACCTTCTCAAGTGATGAGGCCTGGTTGTTTACATAGATAATTTTACAGATAGTATTTCATTAGTCTTCGTAGGGTATAGATTTCATGTAGTGACTTACATAATAAAGATAATTCGCTATTTTTTCTTTACATCAAGCAGGATCGCTGCGATCTCTTGCACTACTAGTTTGTTGCCTTGGGCTGTCGCAGCAAAATGATGCAGTTCGCCTCCATGTTCAGGACCGCCCTATGTAATTATAAATAATCTAATGCATTATAACGCGAAATATTAAGGTTAAGAGGCTGAGCTCAGAGATGATGGATAAAATAATATAGTTAGCTGTGTATAATATGCTAGGTTACATTTGTATAAAACACAGATATTATAGTGTTTACATTTAATATTAGTGCAGTATATTCTTTATTAAATATATTTTTTCTATGTTATAATTTTGTCTCTAATTGGATATAAAAAAGGCATCCATCTGCTTTTCTTCCGAGATCCCCTATAAACAGTCATCCACTGTATGATCATTCCCTTACCTCTAAAGTGTGTGAACTTTAGCATTGATCAGGGGTCTGCAATCTGTGCCTCTGGGGCCGCATGTGCCTGTTGGACCCTTCATGTCATGCTGGTTTGTCGTTTTTTGATCCAAGTGCATAATTACACGGACAACGAGTACATTTTTATGTTTTATTTACAAAAGCAATAAGAATCTGGAAGCGAATAACTGAAGGGAGTCAGTTGAATTTTCTGGTCCGTCTGAAGGGGAGAAAGCAACCTGATCGGGAAGGAGCTGGTTGATGACAACTGATGAGTGATTGATTTGCTTACTTAAGAGATACGGTGGAGGTAGCATGGATCTGTGGGGGTTTGATTCAGCAGACTTAGCAGACTGTACCCTAGAAGTCCAGGAGAATGTGAGTGAGATCCAAGAGTTTGTATTTGTCAGAGACGATTGCTAGAGAAGTGGCAGGCAGATGATAAAGGCTGAGAAATGCTGCAAACAGGTGAGAACTTTTCCATGAAGATCGGAGACAAATCGAGGTTTACTGGTTGTCTGGAACAATAACTGAGCACACATTAAAGATATTCACAGGAAGCCAAATTTAAACAAAAAAGATATGTCTGGCTTAGGTCTTTTGCTGTAATATTATCAAGGGTAATAATCTGGTAAAGAGACATGAGCCTCTGCCTCCTTATTTACACACTAATCATCTTGATTGAGAGATGTTCTCAGGTGTGCAGCAATATGGCACCAGCAAAGATCCTCTCTGTGACAGGAAGCTCACTCACAGCAGAAAAACTGAAAAACCCAGAGACCCTAAAACTTCAAAAATTATATAAAGAACTAACTAATATAGAACAATAAGAAATATCAGTCTTAAAAGCTTTGTTTTACAAAGAATGTATGAATCACATTTTCACAACACAATGACATTTAAAACAACCAGAAAGCTACTTTTAATTGAATTAGTTTGGAAATTATGTGTTTTATTCATTTTTCTTTTTACATGAAATAATAATAATATAGAAGAAAATGCATGATTCATCTCTATGAAGCTTTTTGTTTATAATTGTTTTTAATAGCTAAAAATAGAAAGAAACTTTTGGTTGTTTACAGTGGCAACATATGTGCTATGGAAGATATAACAAATACTGGGTTGTGTTTTAAAAGTCATGTAATATATTGTGGCTCTAAATGACTTAAACCTAGCCGGACTTGGGGCAAAATGGCTGTTTGGATATGAAAGGTGGCAGACCCTGGTGTAGATTCAGGTGGTCTTTATATCCCGAGGCTCCAAACATGTTTCTCATTAAAAGAAGCAGTCCAGTCATCAGACACTGAAATCGATCTTTTTACTACAGCAGAATTAACATTACATTTAGAGCTAAATTTATATAGATAAAGTTAGTGTCTTTTGTACATTTTTCCCTAAACAGCTTTGCTGCCCGTATTACCAAAAGATAAGGCTGTGCTCATTTGTATGTTAGTTAAAATCCTTTCATCTACTTGTTTGTATAATTAATAGTGTTGCACCGATGCCATTTTTTTGGCCCCGATACCCGATACCTGGCTGTGCGGTATTGGCCGATACCGATACTATCTGTTTGAAATTTCCATCATGGCTTTGTCAAGCTGCTGCCTACCTTTGTGAAGCAGGAAAAAGACTAATATAAAGGGAATCCAGTAGAACTTTTTATTGCCTACCTGGAATGGGTGACAATAGTTGAATTAACTTTTGGCTCTCAAAATGATATCGGTGCCCTTATTGTTGGTACTCACCGATACTTATAACATTTTAGTGCTGGATCGGGGCCCCGCCTGATACTGGTATCGGTATCGCTGCAACACTAATGATTAGATGTGTGTATTTTGCCGGTCAACTTCAGCACTTTCAAACAAACTTTGACTCACTTCATAACAATGACATTTTTCAAAACTACTGTCTCAGCATCCAGGGAGAGTCTAGTGACTCCATTTGCCACAGGTTTCATAAATGCAATAACTTAACAGGGGGTCTGCGACCCCCTAGGTGGTTCAAGGAGGTATTGCATGGGGGTTGCAAAAGTTTTGGTTGATTAGACTTTTTTTTACATTCAACCGTACAATTTTTCCACTAATTGAAATGTCTTTAAATACACATTAACACAAATTTGACACACTGTAGTAAATAGATAAATGGAGGCAGATGATGTCTTTCAGTCATCAATGCACACATTCAGTGACACACAGGAGCTCTTTCAAGCTGGGCACCATTTCATTCACAACACCTGTTCCATCTACGAGGAATCAGAATCAGAAATACTTTGATAATCCCAGGGAGAAATTACTGTCGTGACTATAAGACCAGTTTGATATAACCCAATTTCATACAATATACACTACTCAAAAAAATTAAAGGCACAATTTGTAATCAGAGTATAGCATCAAGTTTATTAAACTTCTGGGATATTGATTTGTTCAGGTAAGTAGCAGAGAGGGTTGGTAATCAGTTTCAGCTGCTTTGGTGTTAATAAAATTAACAACAGGTGCACTAGGAGCAACAACGAGACAACCATCAGAACAGTAATGGTTTTACAGGTGGAGGCCACTGACATCTTTTTCAACAGTTTTGCATTTGGCTAGGGTCACTGTCACTGCTGTTAGCATGAGGCGCTACCTGGACCCTGCAGAGGTTGCACAGGCAGTCCAACTCCTCCAGGATGGCACATCAATATGTGCCATTGCCAGAAGGTTTGCTGTGTCTCCCAGCAAAATCTCCAAGGCATTGAGGAGATTCAGGGGGCGGGCACAGGGCTGTAGAAGATCTACAACCCATCAGCAGGACTAGTAGCGGCTCCTTTGTGCAGGAAGAGCAGGAGGCACTGCCAGAGCCCTCCAAAATGACCCTCCAGCAGGCACACAGGTTGAATGTTTGACCAAACAATCAGAAACAGACTTCACAAGGGTGGCCCTTGGGCCCGAATGGGCCCTGTGCTCATTGGCACCGCGGAGCTTGATTGGCATTTGCCACAGGAACACCAAATTGGCAAGTCCCCACTGGAACCTTTTCACAGATGAGAGCAGGTTCACCCTGAGGACATGTGACAGACATGAAAGGGTCTGGAGAAGCAGTGGAGAACATTATGCTGCCTGTAACATCATTTCAGCATGACCGGGTTTGGTGGTGGGTTAGTGATGGTCTGGGGAGGTATATCCATGGAGGGATGCACAAACCTATACAGGCCTAGAGAACGCACCCTGACTGCAATTAGCTATCGGGAAGAATTCAGCCCTCAGTAAGTTGATCATTTCCATTTCCATCAAATGATGTGGCATCCTTTTGTTCCTAACAAATCACCCAGTCCATATCAGTATAAATAAACAGCATGATTTTTCCCCCCATTGAGATCTGATGTGTTTTCGAAGTGTTCATTTAATTTTTTTGAGCAGTGTACTTTGACACTGTTCTGCCCAGTCCTTGCTATTTTGGTTGTCTGCTGCTGTACTCAGGATAATTGGTTGTATGTGTTGCCTGTTGCTAGAATATTGAAGGCCTTGCCTGCCTTTCCTCACCTTACCATGTTGAGCAGCATACCTTGTCTGGTTGAATTTTTTTGTCTAAAATAACATTTATGTTTGTCAGAGTGATGAAAACTTTTTGAGAATGATATGTAATTTTCATTCATTGTTAAGCTCTCTGTCATGTTGACCTATAACAGAAAGTCATGAGAAACTTGAAATGAAAAATATGAAAAGAAATTGGAGTGAAAACATTTTTGCTAGGCAATGTACCAAATTTATCAAACTATGTACTGCACTGTATTTTGTTCCAACACATCGATAAACTCTTTTAAGATTCCATGTTTTGTTTTTATAACCATATTATGATTGTTCCCCCCCTTATTGAGGTGTGATATGTACAGTTTTCAAAGTGTTGCCTGCACAGTAACTTTTTTTTTTTGCCCACACCATCATAATTTATAAGGCTCTGAACCCCGCTCCATCTTGCCATCAGTTTGGGGGTCCTTGGCTTGCAAAAATTTAAAGACCCCTGCTCTAGGGAAACATTATTAATGTGTTAGCATTATCCCCATAAAATAGTTTATGCTTGAGAATCATGACTCAGTTTGAAGCAACCGTGTGTGTTTCTTGTAGTGTGTGTGTGTGTGTGCTTTCCACTGTTCTCATGACCTCTCCTGTTGCTAAAACACTCAGAACTGGGGAAAGGCAAAGGATCAGTATGTACGTAGTTTGAATATTTCTTTGTGGCTCATTGAGCCACCAGGCTTCACACACAGGGTCACTGGGAGAAAGATGGAGAAGTTTACCATGACCGTTAACGTTAACCGCAGGGAGTAACTCTGACCTTTATTCTGACCTACGAGGAACTCCATTAAACGGACTTTAAGCCAAAACGAAATTCATGCCCCGAATTGCCATTAAAAACAACCTGTGGAGAGGTTCAAGTTTGAACCCGCTTCGTTGTGAGTCATTGTTGCTTTTGTTATATAACCAGAACATTTTAAGGTTTTACCGCTATTTCTCAGTGTGAACGTTTCAGGCTGATATGCCTGACAGATTGATGTAGACATCAAATGAGCCACAAGGCCTGGCTTTTGTTCAAGCTACTAAAACATATGCCAGAAATGAGCTTCCGCCCATTGTCTGAGAAACCACAACAGCCACATAGGTTAGAGGTTAAACGTGTTTCTTAACTTTAGTTTAACAGTAAAATCCTGTTGTCTCCTTTAATGCCAAGTGTCTTGATCCTCTTTCTTCTCTCAGGCACTAGATCACTTTTTCTCCAACAGCAGAGCAGCAGTGAGTCTCTAAAATCTTCTTCCTGAACTCATTAACGGTGATTTCATCGTTAAGCTATGATGTGATAAAGAGGAAAGGGCTTTTGGAGAAATTCAGGTCAAGGGGTCTTTAACCCCTTTATATATATAAGAACTTCAGCTCCAAACTCAAATAATGCATAGATTGGAAAGTCTACTTTGACATTTAGGACCTTTTTTGCTTTCAGATTGAGCCTTGGATAAGTTTTACACTTCTTTTCCCCCCCTGGCCTGGGCAGACCAAGCTTTAATGGGATCTGTTTGTGATTGACAAGAAAACATCGATGTGGAAAACAAAACTTATGCATTTAAATTAGGACAAAAGCTTACTGTGTTATTCATAACAATGCAGTTCACAGCACAAGTGTTAATCATAGTCAACCCTTTTCTCATCCTGTCGCGTTGCAACCAGAAATGGTGTGTTATCAATATATTTTATCAGAATTTTTTATGTGGCAGAGCACCAGAAGGTTAAGCTATTAAGCGTTGGTAGCCTTTTGGGAATGTATCTTCTATCTTTGCACTTGAGACAAAAATCTTTGTCTAATCTACTTTGCAAAGAGCTCAGAATTTCCAACCTCTGAATTGGAAATCTGAACTGAAACTCGGCCAAAAGTAAGACCTACATGTTGGGTAATTGGAGCAACCCAATCTCCACATTTAAAATGGCCGCTCCTCTCATGAAACGTGGTAAAATATTCTAACTTTGAAGGTTTTTAGAATAATTTTTTTTCACAGAAAACATATGGGACGACATGCAGGTTCCCTGTTCAGAGTTTTTAAGTCGTGTCAATACTTCGCAGTAGTGTTACCATAGCAACTACATACAAACAATACATTTTTTTTGACTTTCATACAATTTGGAAAGTAGAACATTCTCACCCATTATCAAGGGGAGTGGTGGCCTAGTGGTTAGGACAAAGAGCTTGGAATTCTGAGGCGTTCTGAGTTCGAGCCCCACTCCCAGAGATTGCCCCTCTGGGTCCCTGAGCAAGACCCTTAACCTGATACTGCTCCCTTGGAGCCCCACAATGACAGTCTTCTGCTCCCCAAGGTGATGGGTTAAATGCAGAGTTCATTTTGTTGCTCTGTACTTGTGACAGTGTAATGATAATAAAAGCTGGGGAAAAGAAAACATAAAAAACCTTGAAGGTTATCCTGTTCTTGAGTTTTCAACCCTTGGAAGAGATTAGCAGCTGGATCTCGTCAAGGATATATTAGCTCTGTCTGTATGTATGTTCCTCCACATCTTTCTCTCTGATTTGTCTGCTATATCCCTTGGTCTTTATGATGCTGTTTGTATACTAAAGTTATCTAACAAACCTCTAACGTATTGCTTCCTTAGAAGTTTGATAGGGGTCAAACCCTTGGATAGGATTCAGAAAATAAAAAATGTGGGAACCTTTGCTCTCATCCTTTATGAAACAGATGGATTCATTATTACAATAAACTCCACACAAGTCAAATTTCTTGACTCAATTAGGCAGTGGATAAATTTACTGGCATCAGAGTAAAGGAGCCTGAACAAAAAGGCTCACTACATTTCTATTTTACATTTCTTTATATAATAATTTGAAAACTATTCATCATTTTCCTTCAGCTTAACAATTTTGCAATACTTTTTGTTGGTCTATCACCTGAACCCTAACACCTAATATAATAAGGTTTTTGGGTTGTTAGAGTAAAAAATGGGAAATTGTTTGGGGGATTTATTATTATTTTAACACTATAATGTACAGTGCATAATTAGAACTGTAATGGGGCCCTAATACATGATAAATCCTACAAACCATGAACCCCATTGGAGAATTTTACAACAATCAGGCTCAGTGAGCACTTTTGCCAAAACACTGTCACTATGATTACACATCCTGCCACTGTGACTTTGCAGTGTTACGACAAACTTCCGCATACGCTGTCCAATAAACGAGGTGATTGGCCATGTACCATTCCTAGCGAGGTACTACCTTGCCGGTGTAAAAAGAGTATAGTTCCATAATACTGTTAAGACAACTAACACTCTTATGTTTTTAAATGCCTTTTAATAACATGGTGTCGCCAAGTCTGCAGCATTATACATGAGGCCTCAAAAGTTGCCTGTTTGGATCGAGTCTGAGGCAATGTGACCCATTATTCCTATTAAGGTAATACTTATTTAAACAGCTGCTATGCTAAACTATTCGAATGCTACGGTGTGTTAACGAAATCGAAACTGCAGGCTAGCTTACCAAGCCAGTAGCCCAGTGCTGTTGCAAGATTTCCACTACTGGCTCTCCTAGGATGAACCCATAGGGATGAAATAACGCCAGCAACATAATACTTATTTAAAAACATCCGATGAATAAAACCCCTCCACGATCTGCTCAAAAACTCAATTTGAACTTCGTAGGGAAGTATTATTTAAATGTCAAATCATTCTGGCTTAAGTATGTATATACATGTACTCTTTATCAGATTATATTGTCCTAAAAGTTAGAACATTTCAATAAAAAAAAAGAATCTTGTCTTAAAATCTGTATTTTTTTTTCGTTATCTTATGCAGGCCAGTTAGTTATACGTCAGCTTGTATACCTAAATTCAGCCAATAATATATCAATGGTCATCTGTCAGTCAAATTTTTTCGGTCATAGCGTCTCGATTCATATATCACAGCTAATTGGCGCAACGGTTGAAATAAGAAATAAGAATAATTTCCTTTCCCAATGAGTTCCGTTCCAGTGTTCACAGGGATGGATGTCTGTGTCTTCGGCAGGCATAGAGCTAACAGAACTGGCAGTGTTGCGAGGCAAGGGCTCAAACATGTACGGTTGTAAGCCCTCTACACCAAACCAAGCTTCTGCCGCCCTGGCGTCCTCTTTTTAAACATCTTCGTTCCCTCTTTCCTCCTCTAAATAAAACATGTATGACGGAGGAGACTAATCAACGAACTCCGACACAAAACTCTCCTCCTCTTGCATGTTGCTATGCTCTACTTAGTCCCAATGTAATTTCCCATTGGGAACCTACTAGCACTAGTGAACTGGTTAGAAAGATGACACCGACAAACTGGCAACAACTAAACATGTTTGTGAAACTTCCGCCACAACAATCCCGCCCCTTTGATGAACGACCAATCACATTCACATTATTCACTCGTGTAAAGTCAGGCACCACTCGGAGAATTCGGAAATGCAACGGTTGGAAAAGCCGCTTCCCTACGAATTTAAAGCATATTTCAGTTTTAGAAAATCATCTGTGGCTAAGATACAATTTTGTCTGGGATTTTAAAATATCCTAAAGTAAAATTAAGAAAAACTAATTTGAAAACTTGATCTTTGGAGCCTTAAAAAGTTGACTTTACATTTAAGTCAAGGAACAGTTACATTAAGATCATAATTGTTGCCATTGAGTTTATTAGTTCATTGCTTTTCAAACGCCGTATAGAATTGGTTGCTACTCTTTTTAAAGATGTAGTCATGATTACCATGTCATCCTCTGGCCTAGCTAACGGCATGTGTGCTGTGACAGTCAGTAGTTAGGATCATTAAATGTACTCGACTCTACCTACCTGTTCACTTGTGTTTATATACAGATCTACAAATTATGTCATTTGGCTGTGTGGACATCGTGGATGAAGCTTTTCTGGCTTCTGCTTTCTCAACCACAAACCTGGTCAAGCACCATCAGTGAGTAAAAACCACACGTTTTTCCCAAAACTGCCAATGATCCCTTCACCATCTGTGCCTATCTCAACCAAAACATAACTCTCTAATTAAAAATGCACATGGTTCTCTGGGCATAACACACTATACAGTTTTAATCTCACAGCAATGCCTGTAGGTACAGATGGAAATTTACCCAATGCACACTAACTATAGAGTAGTACAGTTTAAAGCATTACTTGGATACTTACTTCTCCCATTTATTTGTTTTCCATCTCATCACAGTCTGAGGGCTAACACACACACATCACACACACACACACACACACACATACCCTCCAGATGCCTCTTTTAGATAGTGGGACCAAATGGATGCATATGTCCTCACACACAGCTGGATCATGTCCCATAATGATCTACCACCAAGGATAGAAGCTTTTCTATGGTGTTCACCAGAAAAGAACACCCACTTATTTATGTTGTCTGGCTTTTAGCAGCCGATAAGCCGTTGAAAAGTGAAGATGGTTTATCCTATGTCTTTTTTTTTTTTTTTTTTTTGCTGCATATTACCTTTCCTTTTAGTGATTCCTAGCAAAATGTACATAGAATACCTCAGATATCCCTTGGGTATTTCTGCAGAAGTAAAGTCAAATAAAGCAAATGAAGGAAAACTACATAAAAAGAGATGCAATTTATTCATAAATAGTTTATATAACTAGTTTATAATATATGGGTAACTTTTTTTTATTTTCTTCTCTTTATGCGGGTAGAAAGAACCAGTACATTATCGCCCCCAGAGGTTGTACAGGATAATGTTAATTTCTGAATGAAATTTACAATTAATTGTTGATACCTATGTTTATATTGTGCACTCCTTTATTATAGACTGATATTTCAGGTTTGGAGGGTTTTTTCTTTTACTCAATGTTAGTAGGAGCAAATTTCATTTGATTGAGAATAAGTTTGAAGTTGTTGTTTTTAATTGTAAATAGGAAAAACATTAGTATGCCATAAATTTCTGATGAGCAGAAACAAATTGAAATTCTCTTTATTATTTTTGATACTTTATTTCAGTCAAATTGGTATAACGTATGATATTGTTAAACTGGAAGGAAAGGAACTATAATTGCTTTGATGTACAGAATTGGAACAAAGACTTTTTGGAATTGGTTGGTATGGAACGGGCCGCCATAATCCTAGATAATCAACCGGGTTCAAGATTGTCTGGACGTTGGACCACACTGAAAGTGTATAAAAAAAAAACGTACATGATAACCACCTGTTATTGCCTTGATATACCCCCCTCTCCCTTGTGTATTATGGCAAACTCTGTACCCCTTTTGGACAACACCCTATATAAGGTATGCTTAATAATTAGCTACTTCCTTTCCTATGGCAAAATGGGTCATAAAAGAGATTTGACAGAGTCTGAAAAGTCAAAAATTGTCAGATGTCTTTCAGAGGGGAGCAGCAGTTTGGAAATTGCCAGGTTTTTGAAGCGGGATCATCGCACAATCAAGCGTTTCATGGCAAATAGCCAACAGGGGCGCAAGAAGCATGTTGAAAAAATAAGACGCAAAATAACTTGCCATTAATTGAGAAGGATCAAGCATGAAGCTGCCAGGAAGCCATTAGCAACCAGTTGTGGCGTGCCGAGAAGCATAAGGTACTCAATAGCAGGGACCTGGCCAAGGTAAGGAAAGCCGAAAAAAAGGCTACCTTTGAACAAGACACACACAAGAAAAAAACGTCAACATTGGGCCAAGAAATATCTTTAGACTGATTTCTCCAAGTTGTTTTGGTCTGATGAAATGAGAGTGAGAGTGAGACTGGTATGTGCTGGTTTCATCAAAGATGAGCTTGTGGGACCTTTTCAGGTTGATGATGAAGTCAAGATTAACTCCCAGACCTACTGCCAGTTTCTGGAAGACACCTTCTTCAAACAGTGGTACAAGAAGAAGTTGCCATCATTCAAGAAAAACATGATATTCATGCAGGACGATGCTCCGTCATCAAAATACACCACAGCGTGGCTGGCCAGAAAAAGTCTGAAAGGAGAAAAAATAGTGATATGGCCCCTTTTTCACCTGATCTGAAACCCGTAGAGAACCTGTGGTCCTATATGAAATGTGAGATCTACATGGAGGGAAAACGGCCCACCTCTCTGAACAGTGTCTGGGGGGCTGTGGTGGCTGCTGCCACGCAATGTGGATCGCAAACAGATCAAGAACACTGACAGAATCTATGGATGGAAGGCTTTTGAGCGTCATGGTGAAGAAAGGTGGCTATATTGGTCACTGATTTGTTTTTTTGTTCTTGTTTTTTTTTTTTTACTTCTGCAAATGTTGTATTTTTAAATTTGGAGTTGTTATATTGGTTTACCTGGTGAAAATAAACAAGTGAGATGGGTATATGTTTGTTTTTTATTACCTTGCCTAATAATTCTGCATAGTATTATTTACCTGCACACACAGACATCCTCATAAAATGGCCAAATCTAGAAAAAGACACATCAACTTCCAAAAATATGTAAATTAGATTTTAAGGAGTCTTTTGGGTTGATAGAGAACACATTTGTGGCCCAATAATAAAAATAATCCACAAAAATACAACTTGTCTAATAATTCTGCACAGAGTGTATATATATATATATATATATATATATATATATATATATATATATAGTTTATATATTTATATATACAAATAAATAAATAACAGTTAAAGCGGCTTATAAACCACTTTATGGTTTAATTTGTCCTCTGACATCATGTAAAATGAAAGGTAAAGTATGAGTATGGGTGTATAGTTTCTTTAGTCCATTTGGCTCATATTGATCCATTCATCTAAAGGTTACAATAAAGCCTGGCCATGTAGAAGCAAAATATAAAGAAAACAGCTGGAGATGACGGGCACTTAAGAGATACAGACTTAGAGAGATAAGAATGAAATTAAATAGCTTGGAGAGGAACATAATCAGCTCATCTTTCTAGAGATAAAACCATACCAGTGGCCAGCACTGTTATTCTTCTTTATGATAAAATCAAGTGCATGTAGGCTTTATCGTTCAAATCTGTAAGGGTTTACCTAACAGTTTCTTTTGGAGGCAGAAAAAACACATTCCAGTGATGCACTGAGCGCCTCAGCATCCATTCTCCAAAGCCATTTTAAAGTTTTTAAACCTTGGAGAAGTTTTATGATTCTGTTGCAGTGCCTCTTTAAAGAAACCATACATCTAACTCATTTTTATACGCGTTTTCTACTTTACTTTAAAGCCACAAAGTAAACCATTGTATTGTAGCTTTGACTTTATGTTTAGGGTCATCCCCCTACACTCGTCTCAAGTCATTTGCAGGCTACATCAGGTTTTCTTTCAGAATTAACCTGCATTAAGTTTCATTAACCTTCCCTTCCACATGGCCAGTTTTCTTATGCTATATCATTGTTATGTTAGGTTTAGTTTTTATTATTCATGTATGTGCTTGTTAAACACTAATATTACCCACCGGTAAAGTCGTAGAGAACTTGCTGTTCCAACAGTTGCATTTCCGAATTCTCCCAAGTGGTGCACGACTTTACACGAGTGAATAAGGTGAATGTGATTGGTCATTTATCAAGGGGGGATTGTTGTGGCAGAAGGTTCGAAGGCAAGTTTAATTGTGGCTGGTTTGTCGGCAGCATCTTGCTAACCAGTTAGCAACTTAGTGCTAGTAGGGTCCCAATGGAAAATTCCATTGGGACCAAGTAGCACTAAATTGGTGACTTAGACACTGTCAAGGAACGCTATGGACAGTGGAAACATGCAAGAGGAGTGAGAGTTTAGTGTTGGAGGTTGTGGATGAATCTCTTCCGTCATAAATTGTTTTTATTTAGAGGAGGAAAGCGAGGAAGAAGATGTTGTGTAGAAGGTGTAGGTGTAGAAGGCTTACAGCTTGAAACTTCCGTGCCCCGCAACGCTACCCGCCAGTTCTGTTAGCTCTACGCCTGCTGAAGACATGTCCATCCTCGTGAACACTGGGACGGAACTCAATGGTAGAGTAAATTATTCTTAATTCTTATTTCAACTGTTGCATATATTAGCTGCGACATATGAATCAAGATGCAATAACTGAAACAACTTGATTGACATTGTTGATATATGATTGGCTGAATTTAGGTGTACAGGCTGACATATAACTAACTGACCTGCATAACATAAAAAAAAAGAAAAAAAAAACCCCACAGCTTTTAAGACAGGATTTAAAAAAATAAATAAAAATGGTCTAACTTTTGGACAATATGATCTGATAAAGAGTATGTTTATATACATATTTAAGCCAGAATGATTTACAATTTAAATATGACTTCCCTACGACTTTAAAAGGTACACAGTTAATTTCACAAAATATACTCTTCGTAGAGTTCTAATTTAACACTGATTTGAAATGGGAACAAATCCACTGAGAAACAGTCAGAGTCAGTATCAGAGTGTTAATTTTATGTGACATTTTACATGTTGATTTGACCAAAGTCAAATCGCTAAAAGAGACAAAAACAGACAAATGGGAAAATGTTAAGATTATGATTTATGAACTGCTGCATTTCTTTGAGTTGGAGGAATATTTGTGTGTTTAAAGCATAAAGGCAGGTCATAGGGTTTTGAATTTCCTTCCTGTCTGTGCAGAGAGATTTTTTAACCTTTTCTAACCTGAAGGAAAAATCCCCCAACAACTGTTTACTGTAAACAGGAAACTTCCCAGCATTAAGTCAAAACTGCTACTTTTGACCTGTAAACCACTGGTTCCCAAAGTTTGTGAGAGTTGGTGGTAGTGGGTGGGTGGGGGAGGTATTGGGAAACGGGGGTAGCCGGCAGGTTTTTCCGACATCCAAATTATAAGCCTATTGAAAATATCCAATAAAACCTTTAGTTTTGCTATTGTTGGGCTCTACTGTCTACTGGGCTCCACTATAACGTTACAGCCATGTTGGTACAGAGTTTATTCATGAGCAATATTTGAGGTCTGTTTCTATTCCTGGCTGCAAAGCTCCCAGCGGGCAGCCCATTTAGCCTCCCATTTCCCTTCTTTTAGACTGCTTTCCTTCTCTCATCACTACCCTAGAACCTGGCTAGTCACTTCTTATACAGCTCTGTCCTTCTATATTTATAGTTGTCCCACACATACTGAACTACTTTGATCCAGGTGTTATAACATACATTTTTATTTTAGATTACCAACATATATTATTACTTATCTCACTTATAAATAAACATTTTGCAACATCCAAAAAGGTTGAAACTGAATAATAGATGGAGTACAAACGATACGGGAGACTGTGTTTTAAAATGCATAGTCTACCATAAAAGTCTTGAAGGCCATCAGGATGTTTTTCTTTTTGTCTCAGATATGAGAAACAGGATTGTTTTCTGCTCAGCAGTGGTTTCCATCTTGGTTCTAGATCAGGCGTCTCAAACTGGTTCCAGAAAGGGCTGTGAGGCTTCCAACCAAGCAATGGCACACCAGACGAGTCATCTCATGAAGTGAGTCCAGTCTTAACATGATGTCTGGTGTGAAATTGCTTGGTTGGAAAGAAAACCTGCAGCCACACGGCCCTTTTTGGAACCACTTGAGCGCCCTGATAGAAGGAACTTTAAAGATGCACTTCGTTTTAGTCACTAAGGGCACTAGACAGGTACTTCCAGGACAAACACACCTGAAGGCCACTGGAGCCTCTACACTGTCATGAAATTAAATAGACTCCTTCTGTCTTTAAATTCTACATTAGAGGACCAAAAATGTTTCTGGTCAAGTAAGTGCCATCTTTTTGTCTAACAATACTATTAGTTAAATCATGGGTTTAAGTGAAGCTTAACATGCTATAAGCCGATGAGGTGGAATTTAGTGTGCAAACTGGTATGCACAGGTGTGATTAATTAAGGATATTGTTTGCATTTTGTTATATATTCCCAGCATATTCTCACTTCCAACTCGTCACATATTAACGCTTGGTCAAAGTCCCCTGTGCGTCACATACTGGTGCACAAGGGGTACCCCTCATGTCAGTATTTGATGCACAGGGTAAACGTCAGGTATCCAGACAAGTGTATCACGTGATCTGCACAAAAAAAAAAAAAAAAAAAAAGAAAAATTGAAGTTTACCCTACAAAGTTACTTTGGTAGCTTTAAGAAGTGTATGATAACATGTATACTAGTGTTTCTTTAGGTTTAGTGGTTAAGGTTAGGTAAGGGATGGTTTAGTGCTATGTTTTTACTTCACAGCTCATTGATCAGCATTATCCTACAATCCCAAATTTTAGTGAAGTTGTGAACTGTTTCAGATAGGTACCGGTAATAGAAAATGGGGCATCTTGCCAGCCTCTTCATTGTGAACTCCTTCCAGCTATAACTTATGTTTCATAACGGTATATCAACAATAATAAAACCTTTATGTTGTATGCTGGTGAAGATTCTCAGTCATCCAGGTCAGATTCAATCCATATACTATAGGTTTTACATTTGTTATTAAATTTCAGACTTTTTTTGCAGATTTATTTATAATTAATTAAATTATTAATTAATTAACACCTTCATATAAATTAAGCCCCTTATCTATTAATCACATTTTAGCACAAAACATTTATGTAGTAAATAATGTCAAATAACATAATAATACTTTTCCAAAAAGTCAATGGAATAAAATGGAAGTAAGTAAAGGAGAGAAAAATTTTAATAAAACATTGATAATTGTAATATTTACCCATTAATTACATGCATGTAGGATGTTTGGTCTATGGTTGTCATAGGAAACAAGCTATATAAATAAATCTGACTTTTAATTTGCTTTTTCATCATATGTATTTTCCTTGTTTTTCTATTTGGTCTAATCTGAAGGGCAGGTGCACTGACAAAGGTGCAGTTTGCTGGGATAAGCATAGCATGTATAGAGAGTCAGATGCAGCCTTCTTAAAATCCCATTTCGATTTAAAGGGGGGATAAAATATTTCATTTGCTTATCTCCTTACAAATATTTTCTTTTAAAACGTGATAAAGTAAATTTAACCATATTTGCTAAGAGCCCATTAAAATAATTTGCATGTAAATTATTCATCTTTAACTTCCAACCCTGGTTTGTAAGAAGATGGATCACTTCATGGTATTGTCTGGCAACCTCTAATCAGGTCAAATCCACAATAAAAAAAAATATTTTATTAAAGTTGTAATGCCTTCTATTGAACAAAAGGACCTTGCAGCTCTTTATAAAGTATACCAACAGTTACTTAGGGAATTAAACCATAAGTTTGCTTGGAGTTATTAAGCTGATTATATGGTTTTATTATCGATTCTCTGCTGTCTTCAAGGAGATGTCCTTCCCTGTAAAATGGTACAATTAGATCACCACTAAGAAAACAATCTAAAAGCACCCCTGAAGATAAACAAATGCAGTCTGTATTTTTCCATAAGGTAGTTGTGGGATTTTTTTTAGATGTTTCAGATAATCCCTAGTTACAGTCACAAATAAACCCTAGAAACTTTGTCTCTGCTCTTATCTGCTAACTGTGAGCTTGAAGGCCACTTATCCTGCCGCCTCAAAGACGCTGTCCGACTGACGAACAGTTTAACAACCCAAGAAAAGTCAACAGTTACAAAATTGGCAGTGAGAGATAAAAGCCATGTGTGTCTGTTAGCTCACAGGCAATTTCTTCTGAGGCCTTAGGGAAGGGTCTGTGGGTGTGTTCCCTAGCTATATGTAATCCTTTCAAGTAAGGTCATCCCCGTGCCCCATATCTGGCTTTCTGCTGCTCCAAAATAAACTAGCTGAGATGGAAAGCAGCCGGCTCAGGGGTTTGCTGATGTAGCCAAGGGATCCTTGAGGAAAGGAGATTTTCTGTGTGGGAGGTCAACTCTGGAGCTGATACTACAAAAAAGATAACTTAAAGCTCAGGGCTCTGATTTAAAAAAAAAATGTGTTAAACCTTTCAGATAATTAGTCAGAGAAGTGAATGGGATGAATGTTTTTTTTTGTTGTTGTTGTTTTGTTTTAAAAAAAAGCTAAACCTGAGATAAATGGTACCAATGCACAAATGGTTTAATACAAATTGGTGAATTATTTATTTCTGTCATGATCAATTTAAGAGATCTGACCCACATGCAGAGAATCCCTCAGAGAACCAGGGGAAAGTTTTAACAGGTTTATTGAGTAGACTGTACAGGAGTTGAATCAGGAACTCAGAGAACTGGTAACCGGAACTGTAAAGTCTGGAGAGGAGATCACAGTGATTAGTTCATGGGCGGAAGGAAAACTGATTGAGTCTTTAACACAGTGGAAGCGGGACTCACGTTTGAGGGGGCTCTTGTCTTTCCTTGATCGAGTTAGTGTGGTTTTATCCAGAGAAGAGGGAACTCGTTGGAGAGCGGACAGGTAGACATACGTTGCACCGCACCCTGAGGAGCAATGGAGCGGAACTGCGCATGCTTGGATTTCCGATGGGGACTTGAAGAGGCACGTGTGGAAGTTTCCCCTTCTCAGTAGCTGAACTGGAGTTGAAAATCCTTCCAGGGGGAGAAGGCCAGAGGCATCCAGCCGTTACACACGTAAAGGCTTCCTGTCGAGATAGGCAAAGAGAAAAACGAAGTTAGACTCAGAGAAACAAAGGCTCAAATTAGACTAAGCTAAACTCAAGCGGCTGAAATTTTAAAACCTTGAAGCACTCTGTGGCGTCGAGGGCGGTATCGCTCGAAGTAAGCTACTTCCATTGATGAACCAACGAGCAGCATTGAATCAAGAATCTTGTTCTTTCAGGTAACAATCCAGATTTCATTTGCTTTTTTGCTCTGCTGTCTTTTCATCACAAGAGACTGGTGCAGTGTCCGCATTATATAGAGATCTGTCTATCGCTTCCTACTCTATTATTCTTCTCCAAGATACTTGAACTCTTCCACTTGAGCAAGGAACTCTCCTCCAATCTTGGGGGGAGAGCCACCAAACTCCCCCTCCACTTGTACGGATATCAGAAGGCCCCTAGTAAAGTCCCCCTCAGACAACCATGAGGGACATGGTTAAATACCTCCTCAGGGAACAAAAAACACATGTGGGCTGGTTGGACAAACTCATTAACCCTAAAGCACCCTGCTTAGGTTGTAAAGGGGGTCCAATATTCCACGGCCAGGATGAAAACAACACTGCTCCACCCAAAGCTGAGGTTTGACCATCAGCCGGTCCCGCCTCCTGCGCCCTGGCACTTCACTCAGATCACCCCAAATACACCATTTACATCCTACAAAATGCGTTCCTTACTGTAGATTGCAGACCTTGCAGTTGGTCCAGAACGCACATTTACATAGAAATAACATTGAAATCCTGCCACCTTTTTTGGATTTGGTGAGAATGTACATTTATACAGAGTTATTGCAATACAACAGTAAAGGACTGGTTTGGAACAAACTACAAAATGCCTCCAAGGAAAACCTTAAACCATAAACCATCTCTGAAGCATGGAGCTGGAAGTGTCATGATTTTGAAAATGCTTTGCAGTTGCAGGAATTGTGTGTGTCTCATCATTAAATTCCTTCACTATGGGGGTGGTCAAAAAAATGTATGACTATTTCAGAAAATAGTTTTAGAATCATTGTGGCCAATAGTTGGCTACAGTAATCTTTTTTTTTTTTTCTCAGAACTGTCTTTTCAAGAACAATAAATAAACCAGGGCTTGTTTTTAAGTTAATCTCAACTTTCCCATGAGGCCTCCGGTGGCAATCTTCAATCTGAACAAGAAGCATGGACGCAGATAGCGTCACTAGTGGAATTTGAGAACTTGCCTCGTCCTGTTTGGAGGTCTCACAGGGTCCCTCCAGCGCCGTTGTGTCTTCAGGATGACAGGTCCTCCATCAGCGAACACTAAGTGGCTGTTTCATAAGGAGTTGTGGAACAGAGAGCTCCTGATCAATTCAAAGACCTGCTAACAGCAGAGGCTGTCATCACTTAGATATAAGGACAGCACTCTGGCTCATGAACCTGTGCTTGAACTCAGCTTCACGGGAGCTTTACAGTAACTTTTTAATTTGCATGTACAAGTTAAGTATGAGGTTATATAGAGATAATCATTTCTACTTTAGGTGTGCAGAACATATTTGACTGACCCCCAATATTAGCACAAAACTACATAAACATGCCTAAAATATCACGGAATAGGTCCTTGTAAAGCTTTCAGCCTTGAAGTAGAGCCTTAATAGGATGATTTAACCATTTGAATAATCCAACCAGGATGCATTTACATACTTTTGATCTCTCCCACATTTTGCTTCATGACACGTTTCAACTTATTTCATTTTAAATATTTGCGATGGATCAAGTATCCCTTTACCTTGAAATGGAAGGAATTAGCTTGAGTTCACTCAGACCGGATACTGGGTGTCTGGGAAGATTCATTTTTGAATCCTGCCTTAGATTTGCATTGGATTTAGAGCATTCAAACAAAATCATATGGTTTGATTTAAAGGATTCCACTGCAGCCCTGGTGGGGTCTTTTTCCTGCTGGAGGGCAAAGCTCCACCTTAGTCTCAACTCCTTTGCACCCCGCAATAGGCTTTCTTCCAGAATTCTTCAGTTTTGAGCTCGATGCATACTCCTAAACCATGACATGAAAAAAGCTTATGCTAGAGCCATATATTAGTGGGGAGCTGGGTTTTGAGAAAAAACTTACATTAGTTACTTTGCCTTGCAGCATTTAATATCTTGGCCATCCTTACCACTTCATAGCTGTCAGGTTGAATGAAGGTTTATAGAGGACCCAAATGTAGAGATGAAAGGAGACAGAGATGAGTTTTTGCTTATTTAATGTTGATCCAAAGGCAACAGAAGGTAAAGTCCAAAAACAAAATACAGCATAACCAAAAAAAGGGAGACATCAGGGAAAACATGCAATGAGAAACATCACAAGAGGGGTATAAATGGGAGACTGAACAAAGACTGGGCTAATCAGCAGGCGAGGAGCAGGTGTGGATGGAAGCATCTAGATAGGAGCTAGGAGAAGGAGACTGACACATGGGGGCAACAGAGGGCAAATAAGAAATACAGAAAACAACACAAAATGGAAAAGAAACCAATGAAAACTCAAAAATAAAACTTAAACAGAACAGAAACCATGACAATAATGACCAGATTAGTGCGGTGCACACCTTATAGTTGTAGTTTTTACAGATTTTCCTACCTGGGTAGTGGATCTCTGTAGCTCCTCCAGAGTAAGTGAGTATGCAAGGCACGCTGGTTACTTATTTTTTTATGTATTTATTGAAATACATTTTTTACTCTATGAATAACTTTCCTTATAATATCACACTACTTTGTGTTGGTAATCCATGAAATCCTTATTGAATGCATCAAAGTTTGCGACTGGAACTTGCCCAAATGTGGAAAAGTTCAGAAATATTTTTCACCATCTCAACAATAGCTGCTAATATATTAGAGCTTTCAAAGGAGCCGCTAGTGTGTAAATGTGTGCATTACAGAAAGAGAGTCAGAGAGTTCTTCTGGCAGGTCAACACTTCACATCTGGACTGATTTGTCTAGGTTCAGCTGGAGGTGATGTAACTTTGTTATGCAACAGCTGCTGGAAAGCTGTATTGCTTCTCTGCAAGGGTCAGGGTTGGGCCCAGGCTTCAGCGTGTTCTATAAAAAAAAAAGACAAACTATTATGTTATGAGTTTTTCTTATCATAAGTCTTATTTTACATGTATTTTCAAAAGCTAAGGATTGGATGAAGAGCTATTTGAGAAAATGTGTGTGTATCAGCAATCCCCCCTTAAGTCCCCAGCAAACTGTGCATTTTCTTTGCCCAGCAGTGGAACTTACTTAAAATAGATATTAAAAAAATTAATAAAAAAACTTCACCCAAGATACAGTAGCTCCAGTTTTAATAGTTGTACTACTGCACGTTTTCCTAGAAACATCCAGCAATGTGGCTTGTAGCTGTTTCTGGCTCATACTGCCCTCTTGCTTTCAAAGGAGGTGAGTGATTTTGATAGAGATGCTCTGATTATTTTCTAAGACCTTTTATTTTCATGACCTTATCTTGATTTTCTAGGAATAAAGGATTAACACTGACAAACTGATGGATTTTCATACTATAAAAATATAATCACTAAAAAAATAAGAAATCATCAGATATAAATATGAGTAAAACATTTTATTTCCATATGATTTGCAAGGGGAATAAAATGGCTTTTGGATTCTGAATTAAAGGAAATGTAACTTTTTCTTTATGCCTCATAGCTATAAAATTAATTGTAAGAAATATGTTGTTTAAACTTTGTAAATATGAAAAACTGTATAATTAATTCATGATACTTGTGCAGCCATTTAATTGAACTTATTAAGTCATTTCCTACAAACCTTATAAAAAATGCATGCTTTTAGATAAAAGAATAAAACCCTGAGAGTTGAAGCACATATGGTCCTGCATTCCTCACAGCCAGGAGCTCGAATCATGGCTGGTCTGCTCACATGGAGACCAAAGCACCAAATATCTACAAACATCTCTGCACCTATTTGCTTTAGTGTTTCAGGGTTTTATTTTAACTTTTGAGCACGGTTTGACCTCAGCTTGGTAACAGCTGGAGTATGTTTCAGTAGTTTGTGCTTTTTAGAGTTTAAAAATCAGACTTTCAGGTCATCTAGAACCAAAAGTTTGACCCATTTTCTTGCTCTAATTCACCTTAATTTAAGGAAAAAAATGTTCTTTAGATTGAATTTGATCTACAGAATCCTTTAGATGCCCTGTTATATTAGACTAAATGAGTTTTAGCAACCGAGGCTGCAAAACTACCTTAGGTTTGAAGCTGGTGTTAGAGCTTTGATCAGTATAAACCCCTATTTTCTTATGAGATATGTGTTCTCTCTTACATTACTTCCAGTGGATACTGGTTGATCTAACTTGGCGCCGGCTGTATGTGAGGACTTGGGGCTCAACCCTGTTGATTCCTTCACAGATTTTATCTGCTTAGTAAGGTATTTAGTTGTACACCTAATCTGCACTATTGAACATTTTCCATTAATCTGAGATTACATTTTTTAATAACTGCACAGCGTTTTGCTTCTTCAAGATTTTTTAAGTTTTGTTTTCTTTCTTGTTTATAGACTGCCACTCTGGGTCTCTGAGCAAGACCCTTAACCCCCGATTGCTCCCCGAGCGCTCCACAATGGCAGCCCACTGCTCCCCAAGGGGATGGGTTAAATTTAGTGTTGCACCGATGCCATTTTTTGGCCCGGATAGCAGATACCTGGCTGCGCAGTATCGGCTGATACCGATACCATCTGTTTGAAATTGATGTGTGTGTGTATATATGAAGAACTGCATACCACTGGGATGTCAAATAATTGCCATCATGGCTTTTGTCAAGCTGCTGCCTTACCTTTGTGAGAAACAGGAGACTAATACAAAGTAAATCCAGTGAGAACTTTTTATTGCCTACCTGGAATGGGTGACAATAGTTGAATAAACTTTTGGCATCTCTCAAAATGGTATCAATGCCTATTTGTTGAATAGTCGTACGATACAGATACCATTCCATTTCAGTGCTGGATTGGGGGCCCCGCTGATGGATACTGGTCTCGGTGGTATTGGTGCAAAACTAGTTAAATGCAGAGGTGAAATTTCCTGGAGTTGTGAGATCAATAAAGTTCAATTAATAGATTAAATAATATCGAACTTTAGAGTGTCTGTATACTTCTGTTACCTTTTTGCTTTGCCACTAATACACCTAAATTTTCTGACTGCTGAACAATAAAGGGAGTTTGTATTATTCATTATTATGTATTGTTGTGTTTTCATATCTGCGTTTTGTTAAAGATTGATTTTTTCTCCAATTTCAACATGTTGGGAGCGGGAGATTCCACCTTTCTCCAGCAGAGAGTCCATGCGTGGATCCTCTGAGGGGGAGCCTCCTGCCTAGCTACGCCGCTCATCAAGATCATCAGAGGATCCACTACCCAAGCTGTCTTCAGACCTTGCCTCACTTGTAAGCCGCCAGTGTTGTTGATCCCAGCGCTGGTCAGCCGCCAAGCCTAGATCACCTCAGTGAAATCCTATGACTTTTGACTGAATCCAGCTTGGATTCTAACCATTGTCTCTGTCTTCTAGGAAACCTGTGTCTCCCTCTGTGGCTCACAGGGAAGCAGCTAACCTGCCGAGCAGACCCTCAGAGCCACAAAACCTGAAGAATCTCAGAGAACCTCAAGCGGCTCTGACTAGATGAGCTGGGATCTCTAAAAGCAAGGTCTGTTCACTATAGCAGGTGAGGGGCGTGAAGCAGCTAACGGACTCACTGCTGATGAACTCTTCTCCAGGTCCAACGAGACTCTCTCCCAAAGCTAACCTCAAGAGCTCCTCAAGGTACAATCAGTAAACTTCAGGAAATCAAACCTCTGTTGGCAACGGCATAACTGAACTGTCTCTCACGCCAGACTCATTTTGAACTGTAGTATCCAGGCCCCAAACCTGAACCAGTACATTCTATTGTGCTTTGTTGCATATATCGAAATAAACTTGTTAAACTTTCATCCTGTGTCCGTCAGTGCGGTGTTCTGCATTCTTTGGTGCAAGCTTTTAAGTGAACCCATCATGACACAACAGATTTTTCAACAGTGCTGCTTTTCAGCACCTTGTCTTCTATTTTAGGGTTTTTGTTGCGTCAAAGTTTTTGTCTAGACTTCTCATTAGATGGTAACCTGCATAACTGGTGGCAACTTTGATACTGTGCACACAAATGTATTTTAAAAAGTGATTCAGCATCCAATTTCTGTGTTTCAAATACAACTTTCACTAAATAGTGAAAAAGATTAGTATAAAATATTGTTTGTCGATCCGTATAGTCTGCCAATATATCTAACGATTATATCGCTAAAGCTGGAAGTTAAAACAATGAAAAGGACGTTAAAAAAGATTTTTATTGCTGGAATTTATGGGTCTATCGTAAAACAAAGAATGTGAACAGAATGAATGAACATGTGGATTAAAAATAAATGTTTTTTTTTTAGGTATAGTGAAGGATCTGCAATCTCACTAATATATTCACTAATATATATATTTAGGGACATTCTGGGTTTGTTAAAGTGTTTTTTTTTTCGTGGAATAATATGTAAAGCTCAGAGGTCACAGAATGCTTTTGCTGTCAGTAAAAAGATATCTTAACTTTGATTTATTGCGTTAATAAAATACAGCAATTGCTGGCATCCATATTTAAAAAGATCGTTAATAAAGACTACGGCAAATGAAGTTATTATAAAGACAGTAAAGTAAATCATTATTATTTGCAGTGCTAACTAGCTTTATCCGTACCTCTGAAGATTCTGATTGGATTTGACATAATCTGACAAGACAGGTCATACACTCATTGCAGGTCGTCTCATACAGACTTACAGCTTGGATGGTTAAAATGTAGAGAACCTGTTAGGTTATTAATGCTAGACCAGATTTTATTGGACCTTTTTTTTAAAAGCGTTTTATGTCTGAAAAAATTAAACAATGAAAGTACTTCTCTGGTCATTGGAATTCCAATTTGCCTTGGAGAAACCACACAGAAGTCTGTCTCTTCAATGCATGGTATGTATTTAATATGTTCTTGTGATTTGCAGATGACAAATCAGAATAGCTTTGAGTGAAGGAAGTAAAGAAAAACAATGGGATAGTTGGTTAAGTTTATAATTTATAGATTTGGATTAACTACCATTGTTTTAATTACACTTATCAGAAAGCTGTTTTTACATATAAATATTTTTTGTGAGATAGAGTACTTGTACAGCTTGTTTTCCTGAGTGGTTTGCATTGCTATGAAACACATGTAAAGATAAAATAACCTCTAGTTGCTTAAATCCAGTTCTGTTGAACTCAAATCAGTGAATTAAGATATACAGGTCAGAAGTTTATATATAATCACCATTTTTTCTTAAGATCAGTACTAATTCTGAGCTGTTTCTGGTTGAAGCTTTTCATGGACAAACAACAGTATGAATTTTTTCCGCTCTGGAATAGGGAGAATATTGTACCAGTTATAATCATGTGGTAGCATCATCAAATTCTGTGGACTAATTTTTTGTACCAACGGTAAACAAAGTGAAACTCCTTCACTTCAAAACTGAAAGGCTGAAACCTGGATTGGTTCAATGTTTCAACTGGACAATGATGCCAAGCTCTCATCAGGAGGGAAAAGAATGTCTGACTTAAACCGTTGACTTGGGTTTTTAAGCAAATGTAAATATTTGACCAAATCTCTGTTTTTTCAATTCTTTATTTCAGAGGACACCCTCTTTATCAAGATTCTGTTAAAGAGTTCGGAGGACTTGAGATGCTTCAGCTGCAGCATGCCTTCACCTCCTTACGTCTGAAATTGAAACAGCATAGGAACCCATATTCTTCCAGTGTCCCCCCGATTCTGCAATATCCCACAGCCATTCGTTCATCTTCATGGCCTCCATGCCACTGCTCTCTTTCACAGCTTTTAAATGTCTACCCTCTTCTTGGACTACATGGTCTCCTGAAAACCTTCCTCTTCATCCTAACTGTCCTGTGCTTATTGCCCCACCAAGCACATGCAGCCTGGTTTCGGGTTGGAGTGGTGGGACCATGGGGGTGTGACCCCCTCTTTGCCAAGGCACTTCCAAATGTTGCAGCGCAGCTGGCTGTCAATCGCATCAACAAAGACCCCAGCTTGTCCTATGCTGCTACATTTGTCTTTTCTGTGCTTCAGGTAGAATGGAAATAGTTTCTTATAAAACATATTTCAGTTCTAGTCTATGCAGGGCAAGTTTGTGGTTGACAGGGGTTGGGGTTAAATGCCAAATGGCTTATTAAGTGTTTTTCTTTAGGAGCCCTGTGAAACATCCAGAGCACTGGAGGCCTTTGTGGGTTTCCACACCAAAGCCTCTGGGTACATTGGACCAGCCAATCCAGGGTACTGTGATGCTGCGTCAATGCTAAGCAAAGGCTGGAACAAAGTAAGTGGAAATACTCAAGTTGTTATGTGTGCATTTATGTTCTTTTACCCAAAACAGTTCTTAAGAGAGTGTAAGTAAGCCATGTTTATTTCTCTACTCTCTCCTGCAAGGCAATATTTTCTTGGGCTTGTGTAGGTTATGATTTGGATGATGTTCGGAACCATCCAACATTTGCCCGATCTATGGCAAGACCCACAGCAGTGCTGCACAGTGTCATGAGCTACTTCAGATGGGCTCACATTGGTATCATCTCTTCTTCTGAAGACATTTGGGTGGATACAGCAAATAAGGTGTGAAAGTTTGTCTTTTGTCCTTTTGCAGTAAAAAAAGGGGACTTGTTGAGGTTGTTTATGTGGTGGAAAGGAAAGCTACATAGACAAACAAACAAACACATTTTTTGCTTTTGTGATATTTGAGTTAATGTCTTGTCATTAAACATGCGTACTGTCATGTGTAGGTCGCTGACTCATTAAGGAGCCATGGGATGCCTGTCAGATTTGTTATTTTTATGGAAAACACCCCTCATGGCATAAGGAGAACTTTAGCAAAGGTCCGCAAGATGAAAGAAATAAGAGGTACGAGTGTTGTTTGTTGTTTCTGAGGGTTTAGGATGCTTATTGGACTGGTAACAAAAGAAGTAGAGATTTCCAACATATTGTAATCTAATTCTTCTTGTCCTTTACTCCCCTAGCTGTGGTTCTCTGCATGCACTCGGTACTCATTGGTGGTTCGGTCCAAAGACTCCTCTTAGAAACAGCCTACGACATGCAGATGATCGATGGCTCCTTGGTGTTTATACCATATGACACCCTGCTCTACAGTCTGCCATATATTAACGCAACCTACCCTGCTGTGAAGAACAACAGCAAACTCCTGCGGGCCTACGATGCTATGCTGACTATCACCATTGACTCACCCAAGGTGTCATTCTATGATGCCTACAGAGAGGCTATGGAGAGGGGGGAGGTGGCAAGAACACTGACACCCCAACAGGTACAGTTTTGACCAAATGCTATGGTTTGAAAGGGGTTCAGTTCGTAAGTTTACCTCCCAGACAGCTGACATGTTGACATCTCCTTTTATGGCTCAGGTGTCTCCTCTGTTTGGCACTATCTACAACTCCATTCTGATCATGGCTCATGCAGTGCATTGTGTTCGTGAGTCTCAAGCATGGATGTCTGGGGGAAACCTAGCACAACGAATACGTAATTTGGATTTTCAGGTACAGCAAGGCCAGGAAAGCAGTCAGTTCTCCACCTTTTTCTAATATCTACAAGATAACAGTCCCTACAAAGGGTCTGATTTACATTTTATTTATTTGCAGGGCTTTAGTCATCGTGTCAAAACCAGCAGCTCTGGGGCTGTTCAGCTCGACTACCTCATCCTGGACACAGATGGGACTTCCATGAATTTGATGCCAACATACACGTATGTCTGAGCTGATATTTGTCACATTGGGGGGTGATTTGAAGGGGACCCAAATGGAGATACAAAAAGCCAAAGTCGTCACTTGAATATTTAATTAACCAAAAAGTTCAACAGAAGAAAAATGAGAACCAGGAATACTTACACAAAGGGGGGAAAGAAATTACGACAAACCAGCAAAGACTGACTGAACAGGAGGAGGATATATGGGAGAGACAAACAAGGACCAGGCTAATTAGCAGATTGGGAGCAGGTGTGAACAGAGACAAGAAGGGAGCTAGGGAAACGGGGAGACTGACACAACAGGGCAAACACGAAATATCTAAGAACTTAAATACAATCAAAAATAACTAGAACACACAAAATGGAAATAAGACCAATGAAAACTCAGATATAAAACTTAAACAGAACCAAAACCATGACAGTGTTACAGTAGCAGACATTCAAAATGGCCCTTCCCAGTCAAACGCCGAATGGCACCCAACTTCCCTGAGACTCCATGCAAAATCTCCTCCAACTTCCAGCAAATGGAGTGACACCCTCCCTCTCCTGGGTGTGCTTTTTTTTTTTACTGACTCCACCCTTTCACCAAATTACAGGTTCTGACCAGGAGATGGCACTTCTCTTTAGATCTTAATCTCCACAAATCATCACAGAAAGAATATTTTTCTACAAAGATTGATGCTTAAAAAGGGATTGTAGGGAACCTGCCAAGGACCCATTAAGGAAAGAGGGGACATTTTGAATGGCTACTGTTAGCGTTTAATGATTTCGTATGGCAGACAGACTGATAAGAATGTATTAAGAAATTCTTGCTATGTCTCTTTTTAAGGTTCATGCATGCATGCCACACATTAACATTTCTAATTTGCAAAAAATATCTTACCAGCTTCACATTGTATTCCCTTTAAATTATATTTAGTATAAGCATAATTCCCATAGAGGGATATTATCCATTACAGATGGCTTCCCAAAAAAAAAAAAAAATAACTGTAACAAAGATCGTAAATACACCAGAGATACTAAAAGCATGCTGCATCTAGCATAATCTAAAGAGAAGAGATTTAAATTAGTAGCAGAGAGAGATGTCAGGTTGCACACATTTATGTCTCTTTGTCCAATTTATCTAATGTTATATTACATTCCCAGATAATAGTACCTCTGACAAAGAACAGTCTAAATGAACTGCTCCCTCCTCCATTGTACCACTGCTCTTACTAATTAATGGCAGAATTGATGCGGAGATGGGCATGGTTCGCTTCCTGGGTCGAGACCTTCACTTTCCACAAGGCTATGGACCGAGGAGGGATTCTTCATGCTGGTTCACACCAGGAGTTATCTGCTCAGGAGGTCAGGAACCTCTCAGAAACATGCATTCACAGTTAGTAGCTTCTAGTTGATTAAGCTGCTTGATCTGCTGGAAAGATTTTCGTACAGCGTTATAGATTAACCTCTTTTCTTTTCTGTTCTTGTTTTATCTTTTCTTCTGCAGGAGTGGATCTTTTTTTCACCTTCAGTATGTTCCTTGGTTCTATTGCTGCTTCTATTTTCGCTGTGGCTCTTCTCTACTGCATCAGGTATGAAATCACCAGCTACCCTTATGATTAGGTACATTACTGGGACATACTTTTCAGCCTTTTTCTTACCATCCTTGTCTTTGACGTCTTTCTCAGGCGACGTGTCAATCAGATTCGTATGGTCAGAGGTCCAAACAAGATCCTGCTCACTCTTCAAGATGTCACATTTATAAACCCATCCCTTAGTAACAAGGTCTGACGTTGTGTTCTTTTTTTAGAAAATACATTTTTTGTTTATTTCTTGGGCTACAATAAAATTCCCGCACTAGCACTAAATAACTCCTGAAAGTTTTCTAAACCCGAAATAATTTTTGGTCCACAGAAGCTGAGCCTAGATGACAGCAGGACCAGTGGCGGCCGAAGCATATCTGAGCGCAGCCTCAACACACCCGCCTCCTCCCAGTCCCCAGCCACATACGAAAATTCAAACGTTGTTATCTTTGAGGTCAGATTTCAGGATTTAATCCAAACTAATATGATTTTTTTTTTTGCTTTCAATTCCAAAAGACATCTTGGGTAATCTTGCATGACCATCAGCGGAACAAGATGACAGATTTGAGACTTTCATAGTAATCATCATCAGTCAGTGATGTGATCAGGAACAAGGACACTTCACTAAAGTTCTCAAAGACAGTAGCCAGATGGGAGACACTGATAAACTAGGGGGGGATCATCAAAGGTTTTCACTGAATTCCAAGTTTGTACTCAAGCCAATGTCATACAAAGAGTATTTGAAAAACTGATAAGGTATAAGAGTTTAATCTTATACCTTATCAGGTATATTTCAGATCGCATATTGATAGTTCGCTATAAACATATTCTGCCCTGGGTACATTAGGGAATAAAAAAAATAAATACATGAAGAATAATAATTTTCAGGCAAGTTTGACCAGACATATCCTGATGTATCAAAGGGCATAATGCCACATAAATGTTAGAGAAAACTTTGGGGGGAAAAGGGGTAAAAAGTAACAGCATCATAGATCATCTTTTATATTCCAGCCTTACTTCCTACACTTGCTTTAGTTTTAAACTTCTAATTATTAAATATTAAGTAAGTTTGGACAACTTTTGATGGGAAGCTATTTATAGCAGATAAAACAAAAGCCCTTTTGTGTTAATAAAAAAGGAGCATGTAGAGCTCCGTTTATTTTATTAAGCCCTCCCTTAGGAGGCTATATTTAGTACCGGTATGTATAATTTCAACTTAATTTGGCATTTTCTCACAGTGTGTTTTGCAGAACTTTCTTGTCATTCTTGTATTCTATCTAATTGTAGTTTACCTCTTTTTTTGCACAGAAGTAGAACTACTACTTTTTCCATTTTGTTATACACATAAGGTCACAATAAAACACTTCTGATTCTGTTACTGTCTTATGTTCTTTATTCTTCTCTATTTGTACGAATAGTTAAGAAAAAAAATGGCTGTATCTAAATTTAATTTAGGTACATAGATGAGAAGAAACCAATGTGTCACTTTGCCCCAACTGAAACTTAAAGAGATCTAATTAAACAATCTTTCTCCTGACCAGGGTGACTGGGCATGGCTGAAGAGACTACCGAATGGCAAGTTTGGCAGCATTAACCCGAAAACCAGTGATGTCTTTGAACTGGTATGTGAAACATTTGAGAGATGGTAAACAATGTAATTTGCTTCTTTTTTTTTTTTTTTCCCTAAAGCAGGATATTGTTTTTGACATTAATACTAATCTTTCTTTGCCTGATGGGGTTTAAGGCCTGAAGCTTGTAAATTTATTGTCACTCTTACTGAACAGAGCCAACATTCATTGGATTACATCCAGAATTTTAAATATACACAAAATCGTTGGTTTATTTAGAATTTATATCGATTCTCTCCACGTCAGTCCGCAAGAACTTTGTTGTAAAAGGCAGCCATTTAGGTGGAAAAGGCGTGGTATGGTGCAACCATAGCGCAGCATAGCTAAAGCAAGAAGGACTTAAAGGCCTGTTTACGCGCTTAGCCTGTCAAAAGTCGAGTAATTTACAGTTAACATAAGCCTACAGAAAACAGCAGAGGGTAGTTTGAGGAAATGTCGGTCTCCGCCAGTCACGTGACATTGTTTAACTTTAAGACGCCCATTTTAAATTTTAGGAAAGGCGTAAGGTAATGCGCGCAGGGCAAGCAATTGGCGTCACTTAAGCGGGAACCGATTGCCATGGAAACCTGCATCCTATCTTCTTGTAAATGAGTCCTTTTGTCTTATTTTCTACAAAATGCAAAGTATTTTAATTTTATAAAATCTTATTTTCTGGTAGTAGATGAGTAACTTTGTGTTCTGTAACTTCTACCCTTTATTTCAGATGAAAGACATGCGTCATGAGAATGTCAACCCTTTCCTGGGCTTCTTCCATGACTGCAGTGTGTTTGCCATTGTGACTGAGTTCTGCTCCAGAGGAAGCCTGGAGGATCTGCTGCTGAATGATGACGTTAAACTCGACTGGATGTTTAAATCATCTCTGCTGTTGGACCTTATTAAGGTAAATGACAACATGGAAGGACCAAGAGGCACCATGAAAGGAAAAAAAACATCAATTTAAAACTTATAAATCGTCCCATTAAAAATCCAATTTGAAAAGCATTTTCTAATTGTACATTTGAAACTGAATTAGCAAAGATTAATTTGAGCTTGTATGTATTACTCCATTATCAATTACTACATTTTGGATATCTTGGATGTTTACAACAATGTATAAATCAACAAAACAGTTACAGTTTCTCCTCAGATGTAACCAGCTCTTTTATTGGTTAGAGTGCCATGCTTGGTTACAGAATTGACCAATGAGGGAGCTGGTTACATCTGAGGAGCGACTGGAATAGCTTTAACTGGTTTTCCGTGTGCTAAGGACCACAAGAGTCACAGAGAAGGTAAATGGAAAGGGTAAAGTAAAAAGAAAAACTGCAAAAAGGGTTTAAAGAGTGGCATGAACAGACTTTTGGAAGGGTAGGGGCTGAATAGAAAAAAGGGCAAATACACTAAAGAGGGTCCTCTCTTTAGTAGAGGGCACTTTAGTATGTGTTTTAGCTCCCAAAGGGACACTTTAGCATGTATTTTGCCTCCCTAGGGGCCACTTTAGCATGCATTTGGGCCCCCAAAGGAGCACTTTAGCATGCATTTTAGAAATTTTTTAATATCAGATTTATGAAATGGGTTTTTTAGCTGTATTTAATTTTGGCTTATAATAAATACAAGTTACAATCCCTCTTTAATAATTCCATTTAAATTGTGCAAGTAAAAAACAATTTTTAAATTGGTTTTCTAATTTTATGAGATTTGAAAAAGATAGTCTCCCATACAACAGAAGTTAGGTGGAAAATAAGATTTTAACAGAGAGGCAGATGAAGCTAAACATACTTTGCTATTTTCCCTATTAAAGGGTATGAAATACCTTCATCATCGTGGAGTGTGTCACACCCGTCTGAAGTCTCGTAACTGCGTGGTGGATGGACGTTTTGTCCTTAAGGTGACAGACTATGGTTACAACGAGGTTCTGGAGGCGCAAAGATTCCCCTTCGTTGAAGCACGGCCAGAAGGTAACAGATTAAGTATTTTTGAAAGTTTCCCCCCTACCAAAGCTGCATTTTAACCCAGCATTGAGAAAATTCACTTACTTTTTGGAAAGTTGTTTGATTAAAACACAGAATGTATTCTACCAAGCAAGGCTAGTTCAACTGTTTCATTCATTTCTAAATGACTGGGTATACCTCAGATAACGAAATAATAATAAAAAAAAAGTACATTGCAGTGCCAAAGCAACTAAATAAAAGTTGAACTTCATACTAAAAAGTGTTTTGGTCAGAATAGTGCAGTGAAAGGTAACCTTGAATTTAGGTTTTTAACCTTGATTTAAAAATATTTCAAATATTAAATATTATATCTTTCGATTAGGTTTTCTTTTTTTTTTTTAAACAGTGTGAAAAGTGGGGCATAAAAAATATTCTGCTGGGTCCTGTTTGATTGTGGATATGCTTAAAAGATTTACACATATAACCTGGGTTTTCTGGATAGTCGATATGACAATAACTCATTATTACATTTTGTTCCTAAGCCGTTCAGTGATTTATAAACTACAGTAGTATTTTAAAGTCTATTCCCTGACATCCGGGAGTCAGAGTAAGTAGTTTAAAGCTAAGGGGATGTGCTCTTCTTTTTTAGTTATAGTGAGGAGACGGGCAGCAGATTTCTGAATCAGCTGCAGCTGACGGTTAGATTAAAATAAATGCAGGGATTCATTTTTTAAGGCTCTCCTGAGACATTAGTCCTATTATTTTTGTCATGGAAAAGCTGCTGCTAACTTTTTTCCTTTGGGATTGTTAATATATTTTTGAACTGAATTGAATAATCCTGGAAAAAAATTTTTTAGGTGATAGGATGCCAACTTTGTTTCTAAGGCTCAGGTCTGCATCCATCTCCACACCCAGAAATTAGGCCTAATCAGTGGTTTCTAGCTGTAATAAATGAAACTGGGTGTGGCCTAATTATTTAATGCAGAAATATTTCCTTAGCTTTGTTGTTTGATTTAGCTGAATAAGATTATGGTTCACATGCTTTATGTTGTTGTATTCATTTATCTAGCTCACCTGGAGCAATGTGATATAGAGCAAGGTGTTGTTTGCAGAGTTATGGTAACTTTTATTGCTGTTCATTATTGTAGGCTAGAGGGAGCATGTAGATATTGTATTTAAATGTCTCTGTTATTGAACCTTTGGGAACCTCACAATGTGTTTTCCATTGGCTCTGCTCTAAAAAGTTACTCACTAGATCAAAGATAAGTTGTTTTAAAAGCTTATCACCTATTCTGCTTAGTGTAATTCAAAAAAGATTTTTATAATATACTATCCTTTTGTTATAACGTATTCATGTTTTTGAAAAGGCCATTAAGAGGTTTAGGAAATGGGGATGCACCAATTTGGATTTCTCTTTAAGAGCTCAAACACCATGTGATTTATATTTTTTGTTTATGGTTATAATTTATATAAGAAGGGTTTTGGATGTGATACCATGTTTGTCAGAATGCAGCTGCTATAAGAGAGAGTTTTTTTTTTTTTTTCGAAGTTGATAAAATTTTAAAATCAAACACTCCTAAACAACAGATGGAGGGTAGAAGGTCAAAAGTACAAAACAGCCGTTTGTAGCCAAAGTATATTCCAAAAACGCCACCTTCATGGAGGAGACTGTGTGCGTTCACAGAAAATTTCTCAAACTGTAGCAGCAGCAGGAAATTATTATTTTTTTTTTGCTTGTTTTGTTACAGAGCTGTTGTGGACGGCTCCAGAGATCCTAAGAACCAGTACACCAGGACTCCATGGGACGCCGGCTGCAGATGTGTACAGCTTTGCCATCATTATGCAAGAGGTCGTGATCAGAGGGCCTCCATTTTGCATGTTAGACCTTTCTGACTCAGGTAAGACGACCTATTTGCAAACTTGGTTGTTCCATAATGCAGCCAAAATGCAGTCACATATGGCTCACCACCCTGGGTGTCAAAACACATAGGGCAGCAGAGCAAAGAAAGAAAACCTAAAAGTATAAAATTTGTTTTTGATTGTTTAGTAAATGGTGTTAGCTTTTAAACTCCAAACTCTTTGTCTTTGCTATGTTCCACGTAGCTAAGTTTTTGAATATTCAAATAATGAAATTAAATGTGAGGCTTGGTTTATTGGTTTTTCAGTTTCTTTATAAGGCATTTGCAAAGGATATGGCCCACGAGTTAAAAGCAACACATCAATGGTTTTGCATTACTAGTAAAATGTTAATAGAGATCTAAGGTAAAAATCTCAATGGATTCCAAAACAGTGTCCTATTAAGATTCAAAAAAAGTTTAATTCTAATACTAACTCACCAAAGGTACTTCAAACAGTAAATCTTAAAAATATGAATGAAATTGAACCAGTGTTGTTTTCGTCAACGATGATGAAATGATTTCGTTGACGCTCCTTTTTTTTATGACAATAACAAAAACTGACGAGCTAAACATGGATCTTTGATGACCAAAACATGACTAGTCATGGGTTTGAGTTTTCGTCGAGACAAGATGAGACTGAATAATAATTAGCTGGTCGTCAGTCAGACATTTAGAATGCATCATTGTGCTGTAATCTGCTAAGCAGTATCAGCCGTTCTGCTGCGTCCTGTTTGGTCATGCTGCCCACCTGGCGTGAAGCTGTGCTCACTCTACATGAACACAGATAGACCGTGGCAGTAGCGGCAGTGGAGAAAATTACCTGGAATGGTCTGGTAATGTAAGCTGAACTCTTGACAAATTCTGCTCTTCCAGCTGTGATGTGCAGAATGCGTCTTTGTGCCCGTTAAGCTCCCTGTCTGCGCTTCTTCCTCCACACTGATGGTTCCCTCTCAGCATTATGTCTCTTCCTGCCCTCATTACTTAATAAACTATATGTGGCTGATCATCCTCTGCCTAGCATAGAAAATCTGTTTGTATATCTATCAAGATTTTATCTCTTACATCTCAGAAGAGGGGATGCCAAACCTTCTTTAATTTCTACCAAAATGAATCCCTAAACTATATGCTAAGAAATATTTCATTGCATACTGTTTATTTTTGGATAAAGAGCCAGGTGAAAATGTACATAGATATTTCAAAATTTCTCTCTCATAGTTCTAGTTTCTATTTAAATATTATGTAAATTTTTCCTTTTATTGTCATTGAAACAGTTATTGTTTCCTTTGAATGTTTCAACATTTTAGTTAGCATATTCATTAAATTTAGGTCTGGATTTACATGGCATTACAAGGCAATTATGTGGGTTCTCTCTGGGTTTTTTTTTTTATATCAAAACCCTGTGAATCAAAATCTATTTTGACCCCTGAGCAGCAGTAACAAAGGGGTAAATTCTCAGAAATAAAGCCAAGATTGCCAAAGTAGAAAGAAGAATGTTTTTTTTCTTTGCTTTGTTGGATTAATTAAAATTTTAATGATCTGTGTGTAATGCATAATTCATAGTAGATCAAGAAGTGTTTGCTTTACATTGGAAACCTTGTATGTCTAAAAACCATTCCTTAATTGTACATTTTGTTAGCTTGTCTGTCTGCTGCATTAAGCAATATGATGTGTTGAACTAGATGTGCTATTTTCACAACTTTTGTGAGACACTTTTTTTTTTTTAAAGTAGGGCATCAATTCATAAAAAAGTTGATGATGAACAGAACAACAGCATTCTACACCCAGCAATTGTAGTATCTAGGCAAGAGCTGTCAGTCAGGTAAAGAATTTCGTTGTTATTCGAAATTTTAAAGGTTAACTGTTTTATGAATTTTAACATAGAACTGACTAAAACTTGAATAAAACCTTTTTAAGTTTTTCGACTGAAACCGACTAAAACTATCACATATTATGACTAAAATGCGACTAAAACTAATAATAGTTTTTGTCCTGAAGACTAAGACTAAAGATGGCTGTCAAAAACACTATTCTGCTAATCAGATGTCCCTGTCGTTTGATGGAGGACATTCTCTCTACTTCTAACCATGCTACCCATTGTGTAAGAAGTAAGCTTCTGTTTTATGTTCACAGAAATATTAGAAAAGCTACGTAAGCCTCCGCCTCTGTGTCGTCCAGTGGTCAGTCCAGATTATGCTCCTATGGAGTGCATCCAGCTGATGAAACAATGCTGGACTGAGCAGCCAGACAAAAGGCCAACATTTGAGGACATATTTGACCAGGTTATTCCTTTCCCAATCAAATGGCACTAAATTTTGTATTTTATTATAAAAAAAAATCTTCTTAAAGTGCACTTATTAGTATTGTATTTGATATCCTCCATATCTGTTGTTTCAGTTCAAAAACATCAATAAGGGAAAGAAGACCAACATCATAGACTCAATGCTGAGGATGCTGGAGCAGTATTCTTCCAACTTGGAGGAGCTGATCAGAGAGCGAACAGAGGAGCTGGAGATAGAAAAGCAGAAGACAGAGAAGCTTTTAACACAGATGCTTCCCACGTACGTTACCAGATACATGCATATACTAATGAACTAACTCTGTTCCTGGATTTGCAGACATGCTTTAATAGTGGTGGATTTTCGTTCCCATCAGGTCAGTGGCAGAGGCTTTGATGGTGGGATCGGTAGTGGAACCAGAACATTTCGACAACGTATCCCTCTATTTTAGTGACATTGTTGGTTTCACCACCATCTCAGCCAACAGTGAGCCTATTGAGGTGGTCGACCTCCTCAATGACCTTTACACGCTATTTGACGCTATTATAGGAAACCACGATGTCTACAAGGTAACAGTTTTCAGGGGTTTTTCCTGAGTATTTAGAGATTGTTTTAAGTGGTTGAACATGTGGCTCATTTTCTTATTGCCCTTTCTAGGTGGAGACCATTGGCGATGCCTACATGGTGGCATCGGGTGTTCCAGTCCCCAATGACAACCGTCATGCTGCAGAAATTGCCAACATGTCTTTGGATATCCTCAGTGCTGTGGGAACCTTCAAAATGAGACACATGCCAGACGTTCCTGTCAGAATTCGTATAGGTCTCCACACAGGTGAATAAATATTACAGGTTAAATGTGATGGTCCTTAGATGCCTATCAGACTTTGGGCTGACATAACACCAAACAATGTACATTAATGGACATGATTTCTTTATGTCTCTCTACGATTGATATGGCATTATCTATATTCCGACAAAAAAAAGACAACAAAGGGTGGGATATTTTTAAACTGTTACCCTGATCAAATTGAACTTAAACAAAGATGTTAAACATAAACATCGATTAGCCCTAAAATCTTAAGAAAAAACATTTAGTAACAAGTAAACATATTTAGATGGTCATTTAGCCAAACTCTTCCTTTCTAAGAACATTTACCTGTGAAGAGTTGGCAAAATAGCATTTTATTGGGCTCGTCCACAACATTTTGCACCGGGATGGAGGGTGTTACAGGAAGTTTGCTTCTTTAATGTTGATTTAATAGTGTGTAAATGCAAGTTTAATCACAGCCAAAAATCAATAATGTAAACAAAAAAGAGCCAAGAGAATCCACTCACCCACCTGATTATCCTGTAAACCAGCAAGGGATATAGGTGCCTATATCCAGCTATCCCTGGGTGAGGGGAAGTACATCTCCAGTAACAATGCACGAACTGCACTTGTTTCTTTGCACATAACTAGAAAGTGTTAAGTGGAGGAAACGTACATTTTTAATAGAATTCTTTATGCATAATTATTGTGTGGATCTAAGTCTATAAGGCGAAATGTTGACTTTGGATCTGTGATGCGTTGCAGGTCCGTGTGTAGCAGGTGTGGTGGGTCTAACTATGCCTCGGTACTGTTTGTTTGGAGACACAGTGACCACTGCTTCTCGAATGGAGTCGAGTGGAATGCGTAAGTTCACTGAGGTCACAGAGCAAGTCAGTGGATGAAATAGTTAGACAAAGAAGGGCTTATTTCCTGCCAATTTGTTAAGCTTTTTCATTGAAAACAAAAATTTACTGATTAAAAAACACATCTAACACTGTCATAAGAAAGATAGTTGCATTTTTTTTCATTGTATGTTTTGAGTAATTTTTTAATCAACATGTACTTTGAAAGCCAGTATAACCTGCAGATAAAGATATATGAAAAATTATCATCTTAGCCATCACTTTTGCTATCGGTTTGCTGATCATGTGGAAAGCATTTTACTTATTGTTTTCAACAACTGCACAGTTTATTCTGGTTAAATGTAACTTGCAAAGTCTTTATACTGATAACATTTTTTTTGATTTTTTGCAATAGCCTACAGGATTCATGTCCATGAGAGCACAGTGAAGGTCCTCCGGGAACTCAATCTTGGCTACAAGCTTCAGCTGAGGGGCCGTACCGAAGTCAAAGTACAAATCGTCAACAAATCAAATGATTATTTTACCTAAACTAGTAGAGGCCTGACCAAATGGTTAAAATGTGACTTCACCTCTTCCTTTAGGGAAAAGGAATAGAGGAAACATACTGGCTTACAGGAAGAGATGGATTCACCAAACCTCTGCCAGTTCCTCCAGAACTCAAGACAGGGTACGACTTGCTTTTGATTCCTTTCTGTTTGTCTTTCTTTTCTTCTTGTTGCTCCCACCTCCTTGTTTAGCTAGTATTTGTCCACCCTTGTCCAAGTTCTGAGTCCTGCACTGGTTTCCAATAATTCTAGTCACGGGTCTTTAAATAGAAGTAGCCAACTAATTGGTTTATCTTTCAAGTTAAAAACACTTTTGCTCATGTTCTGATCTTTACGTATAGATTTACTATTACCTTCTCTAGTCTCCTTTACAAGAAGAATAAAATAATGCAGTTTTGAAATTTTTTTCTTTTTTATTTAAATCAAAGGATGTCTTTTGGAAACTAAAGCTCCCTTAATCGGAAATGTAGAAAATGCCAAAATGATGTACAATAGTTAAAAAACGGCAGCAACCTCTCCCAAGAAAAGTAGAACTTCAAATGTTTAAACCTGCAATTTTTCCTGCTTACATAACAGTGTTTGAAATAGCAAAAAGACGGTGGAAGCATAACACTTACCAACGCCAATCGGACTTTACTTTTTCACTATCTATCAAATCAGACTTTAGACAGTTGAAGAAACCATATGTTACAAATGATATTTGTACAAAGTAATCAGTAAGAAAAAGGCCAACAGCAGGTTCCAACACACAGCGACACACACAAATACAAAAAAGGCATATTCAAAGGAAGCCCAGGTGGACATGGGGTTATCTCAGCTGTCAAACTAATTCAGGTCAAATTACTGCCCACTATTATCCTCTGATAATTTAAACAGAATTTTTGCACAGACACAGCGAATAATCACAAAAATCTGTAATCTGTCGATTGCAGCTCTACTTTTAAGGGTAATTTCTTGAGGTTGTTGAATATTTACCAAAGCACATTAAGCACTGAATTTCCAAGTGGATAAAAGTCAACACATTTCTTGATAATAGTAGCTCCTGGTGTAATGACTCAGATGAGAGGGACCCAGTGTTCAGGCAAGACCGACAGTGGGATAACTTGAAAAGCATTTATTTAAGCAACGACGGATAGTTTGCGGATTTGCAGCAGCAACGACTAGGGCGTCCGAGGCAGTTAACTGTTTTTTTTATAGCTTAGACCATGCCCAGGAAATGAGGTGATACCAGCCTGTCAGCTGACAAGACAAAGCACTTGCTGCACAGAGAGTTCCAGATACCAAAACTTTGAAGGACACAGACAGTAAAGAGGCAGGTCCAGGCTCAGTCCACAGTAGAGTCCAACAGAATCCGAAGACAGGTCAGGCAAACAGATCCGAACAGGTACAGGCAGGCTCAAAAGTCAGAAGACAGAAACGGGTCAGAGTCAGGCAATCAGAACACTATTTTTAATGCTAGAAAAACTCTCACGAAAGGCTCAAGAATAATCTGACACTGATGGTTGGGACCAAGCAGTTATAATGGAAGCCAGAGCAGGTGGATCAGGTGGAACAGTGATTAGAAACAGGGCAGAGTTAGACAGGTAAATGGAATGAGCAATTAAGCCAGCCATCAGCACCAAGATCACGACACCTGGTTCCCAAACAGTTTCCCTAGTTACAATTTTGAAGTAGTTTTAATCCATTAAATGCTGGTTGGTTCTCCCGTTATGTTAATTTTATCCAACAAATAACAGATTGGATAAAGATAAAAGGATAACATAAAATTAAGTTTGAATTTAACGAAAAAGAACTGAGGAATTGTAATAAGATAGAACCATGCAAATTTAAGTAAAACAGTCAATGCTAATATAATGACTATGGCCTACGAACTGGTAGAAATTTCATCATCATTTTATTCTTGTACTTGAAAACTGCTTTAGTTCGAGATTAAAATGTTTTCTTTATGGGATAAATACCAGCTGTGGCAGGATTTTCAAAGCAAATACTTTTAGGTGATCATTTGTGACCAAATTGATGGCAGCAGGTCTACCTAAATACTACTGTAATTTCACCATTTTACAGTCCACATAATTTGCTTAAAAGTAAATGCCAATTTATGCATTAATACTTAAAAACATGGAATTAATTTGAGAACAGCACAGAGAGATAGACCAATTCAAACCACTTTTGTACAACTTGGGGATTAGAATAGAATAAGGCATAGAATAGAATTTCAACTTTATTGTCATTGCACTGCATACAAGTACAAGCAACGAAATGCGAGATTAGCATTTACATATATGCATGATTAATAGGTTCTCTTGGAAATTGAAGGGTATCGCAAGGTAAATGGTGATGAACAAAGCCAGATCCTATACCTTTTGATTTCTTGTCAGGTAGTGAAATTTAAACAGACCTTAATAAAATGGGTTTTGAAGGTAAGTATGATATCGACAAATAAGACGGCGTTTGCTTGTTCCAAAACTGAGAAGAAACTGCTATCTTAATGATAAAAAAGGATAATTAAAGCAATTTTTTCCTTTTTGAAACATTTTTTTCTTTTGCGCATGACGCCTCTTGATGCCATTGTGGAAGTAGTAGATATTTCATTCGACATGAGGGGGTTTGAGCGTATTAAGGGTTTCACCTAGGAGCAGAGCCTGTTGGGTGGAGCTTGAACGCAGAACATCAGGATTCCTGATTCAGGATTTGATCTTTGATCAAGTAGGCACAGATTTTACCCTTAGGTCTGTTAAAAGCTTTCTTGGTACATTTACTAATATTTCAACATTTATCAAGATAATGTTGCCCTCATAATACAAGAAAATGTCCTCCTAATATAGAAATAAAGACGTTGCGTAGACAGAAAACCTTTTAGAAAAGCATTATTATATCGTCTTGTGCGCATTTTCAGTCCATTTCATCTGTTTACAACTGAAAGCAGGACTCATGAACAATAAAACCATTATAGAAAGCCTTGAATAGTCGGGAAATATGATGCCATTAAATCAGAGCACAGATTTGACAATAATTTTAGCAAGACTGAAAGTCATTTCCTAGGCTGCTAAGTGGTGTACTGCAGAACGATAGCAGTAGTCTAACCCTAGGCAACTCATAAAGTTTAGACCGATGTGCAATCAAGGCGATCCGTCAGCACTTAATCCTTACAAGAGCTATTCTTAATGCTTGCACAGACAAAACCTTTAAAATGCACAGAGATCTCTTTTAGCAGTTGGCCATGAGCGTTTCTTTAGATAACAGTTTTTTAGATAACAGGTAACAAGACACTGCTTAAAATAAGCAAATAAAAACGGAAAGGTGGTTTAAAGGTCTATTCTCTGAGGAATGTTCAAGTTTTAAGGTTTAATGCAATTAAGGTGTCCTTTCAAATATCAGCAGATAAATGTGAATAAACAGTGACACAGAGATGTTAAATGCAGTCAAAACAGTTAGGTTTCATGTGGTTTTAAATTGAAAAATGAACAATGACTCAGGAATGCAGTAAGCTGTAATAAAGCTGAAAGACAAAGGGTTAGCTTATCTGGCCCCAGGGGGTCCGGTTTGGCGGGTCCAGCTGAAACAAAGGAAAAGTGGCCTCTAAACATGGCCTCTAAAATGTGGCCGGACATGTAATAGCTTGGAGCTAATGATGCTAGCCAGTCCACTGTAGCAGTCTCTCCAGAAACAGATGGTAACACCACGTTGTTTGCTCATTCTGTTCAGTGAGTCTTAGCATTCAGTTCAGAATTCTTTAAACCGTCAGCAGTTGGATCAGAAAGCTTCTTTCGGATAAAACACAACAAATTGACAACTATCTATCCTACCTAGTTCACCCAAGCAGAGCACTTGGAGGCATCACATGGAAAACGGTGAAAGATGGATGTTACTGTTTTGGTGGAGTGGAATGGAAGGGACTTTTCGGCTCGGCTCGGTTCGGTCCGACTCGCCGACCCCGTCTTCAGTCCAGTCTGGTTGTCCAACAGCAGCTCTCAAAGATATTTGGATTAATCCGATGCAATGACCAGAGACAACTTTGCAGAGCTCAATTTTATAGCGTACAGCGGCGGAAGATTCAGTCAGTGGCAGGAACAGTATGGCATGGGTTAGCGGCTCCTAATAGCTCCTTGGCAAACAGCAATTAGGCCCAGCTGTTCCATCACGCAGTTAAGGACTAGATATACTCCCACAGCCGTGTGTCGCAGCGAGCTTGTCGAAACAGGTATGAGGGCAGTATATGTTACACTGATTTATGCCTAATTTGAAGCGTGGTGCTGTGCTATATTATTCCACGTTACAATGCAAAAGGGGCAATTACAAACATGATGTGGTTCTACATAGGGCAGGACATGAGGGTGAAAGCAGGGCAGGCGAGTTGTCCAGGTGGAGAGAAAAAGGGGTCCCAGCGTTCTTGCACACCTCGCTCTTCTAGCTGTTCCTTCCTTCACGAGTCGTTCTCCACAATGGCGTTCATACAAACAAAACAAGCCGGTAAGGTACCAAACAGGAAATGCGCATAGTGTAGCGGCGGATGTGTAGACCTGACCAATCAGAGGCCTCCTGTCCAATGACAGCTGGCACTGTCTGGGGTCACTGACAATTTTGAAGAGGTGCAGCAGAGTGTCTACGGAAAGGGGCGGGGGCGTATCTGCATTAACTGTGACACACACGTAGACGACCTGGTTTCTGAGTATAAATCAGCCTTTTGGTGTTGATGGAGGCAGAGCTGGGGATAGCTCTCTCACTCACCTGCTTCAGCATTCAGGTTAAAAAAAACACTGCAAGCGGGTGCAGCCCCTTAGGAATGGGGGAGTCGTTTTGGGTTTCCCCATTCCTAAAGCACTGGCAGCCCTGGATCTTCAAACTTGCAAAGGGGGTCCAGTGGATTGTTTTTTAACTTTTGGAATAACTATGGCCTGGATGACGGAGAATCTTCACCAGCAGATGAAACTTTGGACAATGCTGAAAGGGTGAGTTCAATGACTGGAGCAAATGTAGGAAGGACAGCAAGAGCGACATTTTGTCATATGCAAGTCAGGTATATTAGAAAGTCGCTAGTAGTGAACAAGGCTCTATAAATTGGAAGGTTTAAATAATTGGGGGTTTTCTGATGAAATGATTAAAGAATGTCCCAAAGAAGGTCTGCAGACATCTTTCCAATAGTAATGGTGTGTTTCTTTATCCTTTGAATTGGGAAGTCAGAGTGACATAATCTCCAATGTTAAAGTTTCCATATTCCTTATATTCACCATTGTTTTTATATGGCTACTGCAGCTACTTTTATAACCATAACAATAACAGAAACACTGTTTGAAGCACTATTCTGTTCATATAAACAACACTGATACATAGCATCTTACAAATACTTAAAAGTAGTTTATGAATGACGGATTTATGCCAAATAAATAAGAACTGTTACAAACAGTCAAAGTAGAAATCTTTGCGAGTAGCATCCATCTTTTATACAATCTTCTAGAAGGTTTTGGAGGTTTATTTCAAATTGGTGGAGCCTAAGAACAACTAGCTGCTTCTCTATGTCTGGTTTTGGTTTTGCATATAAGGAGTAGATTTGAGCCAGAGAGGTCTCAGCAGTTGATACACTGAAATCAAGACAGTCTTGTATATGGATGCTAAACCATTCAGTGTTTTATAGACTAGCATAAGTATTTTAGTGTCTATTCCCCAGAGATATGGGGAGCCAGTGAAATGACTTTAGAAATGGGCTGATGTGAGCATTGGTATTCTGGATTAGCAGCAGGCATCTGATCAACTCTTCAGGCAGACTAGATTTCTCAATTCTACTAAAGGTGATCACATTAATTAGTTTTTAAGGGGGCTGTTGAGACATCAGTCCTTTGATACTGGAGATCTTCTTCAGGCAATAGAAAGGCAAACTTGCTATTGTCTTTGTGTGCCTTTGAAAGTTCAGTTCTGAATCTTTCCTTAGAGCCAGATTTTGAGCCTGGCTGGTGATGTTTAGCTGTGCATCATCTGCATACAGGTAGTTATGGCAATTTTTTTAAGGTAGAGGGAACTTATAGAAACTGAATAGAGGGATCGTAAAATGGAGCTCTGGGGAACCCAATGGGATTTTGTGATCAGATGTAAAGTTACCTGCTTACACAAAAACCCACTGTCTTTCAAATAGGATTTAAACCAGTTCAGTGCTATACGAGAAAGACTGACCAAATCTTCCAAGCATTATGATAATATGGAGTGATCCACAGTGTCAAATGTTGCAGTAAGGTCCAAGAATACCAGTACTATGGTTCTTCCATGTTCAGCATTTATGCGGATGTCACTGAACACACTGTGGTAAGCACAGAAAACTGAATGGAAAAGCACTTGGTCATTATTAGGACAGAATTTATCTGTTGAAATTCAGCCTTTTCAATAATCTTGTTGTTGATGGAGAGTTTTCAGGGGAGTCTGCAGTAGCATTTTGTCTAAGTTGCTATTTGTGGTTTAATAAAACACCTGACTCTATGACAGGCAGTGCTTTCTGAAGGAAACCTTAGTAAACAATGACAGCAGAGGGAAGAGTCTAGTTGCTGCACAATATCTTCCAAGTTTATGTAGTTAATTTGATGAAAGGAGAATATCTTGTGAAGATCAGTTCCTGTTGGAGGAAACTTGGGTACTGAACTTGATATGGATGTACAGACTGCCTCTCTAGTGGGTGACAATAGTATCAAAGGTTGGCCTTTGCCCTGCAACCGAAGGGTCATCGGTTCAAGCACAGGCTTTCAAAGTTGTGTCTTTTGGCAAGACACTTCATCCCCATTTCATACTGATGGTGGTCAGAGGGCCCAGTGGCGCCTATTTATGGCAGCCTCACTCCTGTCATTGAGCTGTGCCTACAGTGTAGCATGCCACCATCAGTGTGTTAATGTGTTCAAGAATGGGTAAATGAAAGTCTCCTGTCCTGAAAAAAGCACTGTACGTACAGGTCATTCACCATTGTAATCTTTTGTGTTTTGTTGGTGAAGAGATTTGTAAACTAAGGGAGATCAGATGCCACAGTCACAAGAGGGTTTGTTAGCCTGTCAAGTGTGGCAAATAAGACACAAGCGCTGTTAATGATTTTGCTAAGGATCCCGGAGAAGAAAGATTATATATAAGTTATATCTGTAGAGTATATCTTTCTAGATGCTATTGTAAACTTGGAATCCAGACTTTAGCCATCTGCATTTAGCTTTTCAGCACCAATGGAGGGACTTGGACATGTTTTAAGTTCAGAGGTAGAAGGCAAGGTTCAGGTGGCCGTCTCACATGAGACAAGCTAAAGGCTGTGTCCGAAAGTCCTCCCTAACCCCATACCGCAAAGCATTCTGGGATATATCTGCTGGTCTAGTGACCATAGATGATCACTACTTTGTTTTTTTGAGTCCACAACTTTTTCATTCACTAGACGTTTGGACCCTCATTTAAAATGATGTAACTACTATCCTGAGCAGCTGATATTGTGAATTCTGAGGTTCTGAGTTCGAGCCCCACAGACTGCCACTCCGGGTCTCTGAGTAAGACATTTAACCCCACACTGCTCCATGATGGCAGCCACCTGCTCCCCAATGGGATGGGTTCAATGCTGAGGTTAATTTCTCCATTGTGCGATTAGTAAAGTTAGATTTTTACTATATAGTGCCCTATATAGAGATTAGGGCAGATATTCTGAACCACCAAATAGTGGTATGTTGAAGGACAGAAAGGTTCCCCCAAGCGAAGGAGAATGGAGAGAAGCCTTTGAAGAGGCTGTCCATCCTATCACAGATACACATAGGAAATACTGCTTACTAAAAGTCCTCTATTTTGAGAGGAAAATGAACAGGAGAGGTGTCTGTGTCAATGAGTGGTCAGAAAGAGGCGGAAAACCAAGACATCATAACCCAGAACATTGACACCTTGGACCAGCTATATAGACTAGCAAGTGTCTATGTAGCAATTATTTATGTAGCAATATTGTAGCAATAGACTAGCTATTAAATGTTATGGCTAAAATTCCCCATACCATGCACAGAGGTACAAAGTGGTTATAATCAAGGTATCTGGGCTTTCGCAATTTATTCAAAAGGTACTGATGGCAGCCCTAAAACTTATTGGTTTTCTTAGAAGCATGATGCTCCAAGATTTGGACAAATCCAGCGTTTTTGTAAAGCAATAACAACAAAGACAAAATATTCGTGAAAGTATTCGTCCAGCCCGGTAAAATCTGTTATTAACAGACTTACTAAAGATATCCCTCTCCAAGGAACCTACTGTACCTTTTAGGCGCTCCAGACAGTTGGAGTGGCTAAAGATAACAGTGAAATGGTTAAGTTCTTTGGAAGAACACATTCCATTGCAGGACTACAGAACGTGTGTGTGTATGCTGTGATCATGGTGTTCACTTCGTCCCAACAGGCAAATGGCCCATGGGCTGCAGATGGCCGAGATAGCCCAGTACAAGAAACGGAAAGCCGAGAAACAACAGCAAGAACAACTTGCAAAGAAGAAAAACTGAGGTAATGTTATGCATTATAAAAAATGTATAACATTACTGGCTTGGTTGGCAACGTGACTCGTCCTTTAGAAAACATAATTTGGGAATGAACTGTCTTAAGGTGTTACCACAAATTGTTTATACTTGATGGATCATGAACACAACCCTTTAGACGTTTGGGGAGAAATCTTGGCTCCAATAAGAAAATATCAGTCAAAATCCTGGAAGAAATAATTTGACTATTGTATAAATCAACTCATTATTCTTAAGAACTACTAGAAAATTAGAAATCCTTTTGACATTCTACTACTTTTCCTCTAAGTTTAGAAAAAATTCGAATTTAGATTGACATCTAGTTTTCTGTTCCAAACGTTCTTTCTTGCCCTACTATAGTTTTACGTGGGTTGTATCAAGATATAATATATTATCAATCAAAAGCTGTGGCATCTAAAGACAGTTCATGTTAGGATTTTGGGAACTTAGTCCGAGAGATAAAAAGAAAAACTACGCTTTTATTTTGATAACAAAACTCAGTTCTTCTACTTTACAAGTCTTTCAAACTGCTCACCACGTCGCTGCTGTCTCTTGAAAAATCTGTTTTGATTGAAAGAGCCCTAGAATACATTTTTATTTTGTTTTCCTTGTGTTGAGTGTTGTTTTTTACACCTACAAAATCATCAGAAAGGCAAAGTTCTCATAAAAAAAAAAATCAAAATAAAATAATCATTTGATGGCAGCAAAGTGTTGGCGCAGACCGGAAATATCATGATGTATCTTTAAAATAATTGATAATTGTTTTGGTTTTTTAAATTTTATTTATTAATTTAAGTTTGTTCGAGGTAATCTTAACCTGTAGAAGGGAGCAATCAGAACTATTTGAGTTACTTACTTGCTTGGACCAGTCAACTTTGTAACTCTCCCATGACATCTGACACAAGACTAAGTAATTTTTTAGCCACCTAAACGGATTTTAACTCTAAATCATTCACACCAATGAATGCTTTTGATCACATTTTACATTAGATCATAACATGGATTCACCCTGCCTTCACCATGTACCCTGGGAAATTTGACACTATACATTTTGTTAAATTTTTTAAAATTCTGAATAGCAAAATAGCAAATATATAGAGAAACAGGTATCGCATCCAAAAGTGAACAAGTGTACAAATTTACAAGAGAGTAGTGGCTTAATAATTACTTAAAAGTGCTGACTGAAGTTAACTTTTAAAATAATGTAATTATGGTACAAAAACTACAAATTTTTATCCTTAAATCACTAAAGAATGCCAATACAAATATTTAAAAACCATCGAATCAGCATTAAACAGCTTGTCTGATGTCATTATCAGACATGCTCAGAGTAGTGCAACAAAATATGATGAAACCATGTTTATTTCTTTTTGTTATTTCTTTCTTTAGGTTACGCACTGTATGCCATAATGTTAACTCAAAAGGAAAAATAAAACTCAAAAAGACTAGATTTGTGTTTGAATCCAAAGCCTAAAAAGTTAGCTCCCGGAGTCGCATATAATTCCATTTCTGGCACAGAAAGGAAAACGTATTTTAAAGGAGGGGAAAACGTAATTTAAGTATTTTTTTTAAAATTAAAATCAAGGGGGACCAGGATGTCTTTGCGCATGTGTAAATAAGCTGATGGTACAGATCGTGCTACCGGTACGGATCGGGTAATGCCAGGGTTTTTATATCTGACACGTCCTTTAGCTTTTACTTTCCAATGAGAATTTCTTCCTGATTCTAGAAATAGAAATAGTTCCGACTGCTGCCTTCTGCAGGTACAAAAGTAAAGACTCGATTATAGATATGCTTTCATGGATATAAAACAAGCTGGTATTTAAATCCTTCTATTTGTTTTAAAGTGTCTAAATTATATCCATTTTTAAAAAAATCTTTATGGTGGTGTGCTCAGAGGTCCTTTGTCATGTTTCCTGCTTTTTTGTGTCTGATCCTTTGTTTGACTGTAAAGAGTAGACACTGAGTGAAAATTTGTTGGTGCCTTTATAATGACATTTAGACCTGTTTTAGAGTTTGTTGCTTGATATGCCACAGAGGAAGCTTCCGTAGATGGTAGTGGCTTGAGCAGAAGTTGGCAGTTCCATTCCTGCTGAGTTGATGTCATGCTTCATCGCTTCTCCAACACCTTTTAATTTCATATAGTTTTCATCAAAATGTTACCAAGTTATGTATGACTCTGCTAATGACCCTTTATTTAAATAAACAGTTAAAGTAAATTAAAACTTCAATGGGTTTAATCTATAAGGACTGGAATTGCAAACATCTGGGGTAGAGCTTGAATTTGTAATCCTATTGATGTTTTTCCTGTTAAATAAATGGTTCTAGATTTTTGAAAGATGTAAGGACAAGAAAAATATCAATGTTTTAAATTTACTCTTTTACTTTGCATTTGGGAATGGTTTGTTTAAAAAAACAAGCTCTTAAATGCTTTCAACTAAGCTTTTTTTTAGGTGTTTGCAAGAAGGAAATGATACAAAAAAAAATTAAGATCTGACAGCTTAGGTTATTACTTATCTTTGTGCTGACCATACAACATTTCAAAGTAAATATAACATTTTACCTAAAAATGTAAAAGTTATATTTAAGCTTTTTTTTATTATTTCACTTGTTATCGAAACACTTTCATCCGTCTCAGATAAGTTTTCTCTTTCCATCCTCTCCTCTCTTAGAATGTCCTTGACTGAATCAAGGGACTTGAAGCAGGTGTTTCACAAGGCAGTGAAGAAGATTTCACATGTCCGTGTTGTGACGCAGCTCTATATGCCCGAAGACGACCACAATGTCCTGCTGACGCACCACTGACTGACTGATTTTGTCTGGAGAACCCATAAGAGCCCCAACACAAAGCTTCAGCCATGCAGAGCTCTGGAACTGCCTTCCTCTGAGAGACAGAAGGACCTTAGTGAAAGTGTGTGTTGGGATTAATATTGGTCAGAGCGTTTGTTTGCACATCCAGGAGTATTAGCGGCTCCAGCTAAGGAGATGAAGTCTGAATGTGGAATGATCTACAGAGGCTGACAAGTGGTGAGTCGGCAAAGACGAGATCTGCAAAAGTGTCGGTCAGCAGCAGAGGAACCCAGCTAATCTCTCTCACTCATTCCCAACACCTTGCTCCTCCTCTGGAAGGACATTTATTAGGAGGGAGATCAGTGGTGCTCTGATACTTCATAAAGTTGTCCTAAAGTCCTACTAAGTTTTAAAACTGCTTGTTTTAATTTGCTACCAAACCAATAATTAACAAAAATGAAATTGAATAAAGCAATTATTGTGAAAGAAGTAAAACATATGTCAATATGACTTTTTTGGGGGTGGGGTGGGGTGGGGGGGGTTGGGTTAAAGAAAATTGCTTGTGTAATACTGAAGCATTGCATTATTAATTTTAAATCATCCATCCCTCGATCCATCCATCCATCTCTTTGTCCATCCATTCATCCATCCATCCATCAATCCTTCTATGCATTCATTCATCATCCCTCTATCCATTCATCCAACCCTCCATTTGTTTCTCTGTCCACTCATCCATCCATCAATCCATTATCCATCTATCATCCATCCATGCATCTGTATATCCATCCATCATCCATCCATCCATCCTTCCTTGCATCCATCAATCCATCCCTCCATCTGTCTGTCCATCCGTCCCTCCGTCTGTCTGTCTGTCTGTCTGTCCGTCCTTACATTCATTCATTCATTCATTCATTCATTCATTCTTCATTCATTCATTCATTCATTCATCCATCCCTCCCTCTGTCTGTCTGTCCAAGAGAATGTAAACGCGATTTTATGCAGTGTAATAATCAAATTTTAGAGATTACAGGGTGAACAGAAAAGGTGAATGGATAGACTCTAAATGCCTGTTTCCCACCATGAAGCATGGAGGAGGAGGTGTGATGGTGTGGGGGTGCTTTGCTGGTGACACTGTTGGGAATTTATTAAAAATTGAAGGCATACTGAACCAGCATGGCCACCACAGCATCTTGCAGCAGCATGCTATTCCATCCGGTTTGCGTTTAGTTGGACAGGACAAGGACCTCAAACACACCTCCAGGCTATGTAAGGGCTATTTGACCAAGAAGGAGAGTGATAAATGCTGCGCCAGATGACCTGGCCTCCACAATCATCGGACCTGAACCCAATCAAGATGGTTTGGGGTGAGCTGGACCACAGAGTGAAGGCAAAAGGGCCAACAAGTGCTAAGCATCTCTGGGAACTCCTTCAAGACTGTTGGAAGAGCATTTCAGGTAACTACCTCTTCAAGCTCATCAAGAGAATGCCAAGAGTGTTGAAAGCAGTAAAGAAAGCAAAAAGTGGCTTCTCGAAGAACCTAAAATATAAGACATATTTTCAGTTGCTTCACACTTTTTTGTTAAACATATGATTCCGCATGTGTTAATCGATAGTTTTGATGCCTACAGTGTGAATCTTCAATTTTCAGTCATGAAAATAAACTCCTTGAATGAACTTTTGGTCTGCACTATGCAAATGTGTTTAGTTTGTGCAGAAATAATAAACCCCTTGAAAAAACAAAACAAAACAAAACATGAAAAAGAAGCATAAGAGCTGAGAGGATCCCTTTTTAAAGAGACCCACAGCAGCCTCTAGTGGCTCCTCATAAACTGAGCTGAGAGTTTTCTATTAGCAGATGGTGTCCTGAGTGTCCTGCAGGATTATCCAGCTTGATGCACATTGTGGACATTGTTTATGTGTATATTTGCTTCTTAAAAATCCACTAACTGGCTGCCAGCTTACTGCTCAAATAAAACATGTTTAAGATCAGGAATATAAATAAAAATTACAGCAGTTTTATCAATACCTGATGATTTGTGCCCCACTGATTTAAAGCACTGTCATGGGTGTATTTGGTTAAAATTCAATTATTTTATTATGATTAGAATCAATAGGATAAAAGAACAAAAATATGTACATTTACTCCTATAAAAGAAGGAAGACATTGACTGTGTCAGGGTTGGGTTGTGGTTTTGAGGACTCAAATGCATAGGTGAGGAGGCAGAGGTGAGTTCTTATAAATTTAAAGTGCAAAAAACAAGGAACTAAAAACCAGACTACGGTACTTAAGGGGAAAACTCACATGGGGAGCCAGGAGAAGACGAGGAACCAGCACTGAGGAACTGCACATGGAGAGTACAGTATATATATAGGAGACAGAACAAAGACAGGACTAATGAGCTGATTGGGAGCAGGTGTGAACAGAGAAGTCTAGAAGGGAGCCAGGGAAAAGGAGACCAACACAAGAGGGCAACAGAGGGCAAGCAAGAAATACCCAAGAACTCAAATACATCCCGAAAGCTCCACAAAAAAGGAATTAAACCAATAAAACTAGCAAACAAAGAAAAACATGGATCAAAATGAAACTGAAAACTCAAAAGAAAACTTAAACGGAACCAAGACCGTGACAGACTGCATATATACTTCATATATCTTAAAGAATTATACACATTCCTATACTCTAACCCATTTAAAGTTATTTTTGCATTAAAAATGCTCTTTTCAATGAAAAATCTTAAGCAAACATCAGCATTTGATTCCAGTGCAGACGTTGCTGATATTTACTCCCAGAGAAAGATGTCATTGAGGTATAAAGCTGCAGATTGTGGCTGTGTCACAGGATTTACATGGTACCCATGTTAAATGAACTGTTTGGAGGGGGAGGGGAAAGAATACGAGGGTGGCTTATTCTATAGTGATATTGAATAAGCAGTAACATGAATTGGACAGATTAGACCTGGATTACTCCTGTCAATGTGGCCAGTAGTCCTGCCCAGCATGGCTGTCCCATAAGCTAGGGTGGCAGAAAGAACATTGAAGGAACATGTTTTTCTAAGAAGGTTGTTCCAAGTGAGACTTCTATGTATTTCTCCATTTCACTTACCTGATAAAAAGATCATGTTGACCCACAGCAGTGCTCCTACAGAGCATCAGCAAAAGTAGAAATGACATAAACAAAATAATAAAAAAGAAAATATTAAAAAGGGTTGAATAACAAACTTCTTTTACAGTACTCAGTGAGTATTTTAATTAGTTAAATAATCATGTGCATTTTAAAATACATCTATATTTGTTGAGAGTTTATTAATTATGGCTATTTTTTTCCTTAAAAATAAACTCTATTCTGATTAAAAAGCTGATTGTAGGAATAAATCAAAACCAATATCTCGCCATTATTACAAGCTGCCTACAAAGCAACTCATTCTCTGATCCAAAAGCATAAATCAGACTTTAAATGTGCTCTAAATGCTCATTATTTTGTATCTAATCATTTGCAATATGACATTCTTCTCTGAGGTTTTAGAACTTGAGGCTTTTAATAAAATATTTGCACAGTTTTTATGGTGACAAGCAACATCATTTCAATTTTTCTATAGGAAAATAATTTGCTTTTAACTTTCTGTAAATTGTAGGTAAAGATAAATATTTTAGGGATAATAGTTCTTGCAGCTCCACAGTATGATGCCACCACTACACTGCATAACACATGGCTTCCTGTTATTTGGCTTTAATCCTGACTTTGACTTCAGTATAGCATGGTTCTTGCCATTTTGGCCAAATAGCTCCTTATTTCTCTCATCATCTCCTCCATGTGGCATTAAGCTTGGAAATCCTTCCTTGTTGAAGTTGAGACAGATGTTCCAGTGGTTACTTTCTCATTTTTGACCTGCCTAATTGGTTTCCTTTTATTTTTCAGAGTTTGACAGTTTGGGTCGTGTGGTTTCAACTTTTCAAAAGGAAAAATTATATACTGTTTATGGTATATGTTTTAACATATTGGTGCCTTAAACAAACCTAAATTCTGGTTGAGAACATGAAGCAGACATATTTTAAGTTTTTGTAGTGACCTTAACCTAAACCTTACAAGAATGGTCAGTTATCCTGCTACATTTATGCTAGCAGCTTGTTTAAGAAAACCAAAGAGTTTCCTCTGCAGCTTGCTAGTTTTAACCAAATAGTAGGGAATGCATGTATATCTTGGATCCTGTGTGTATATTTATAAACCTTTATTAATTACAGAATACCAAAAAATTTGTTTCAACCTACACACTTCAATATGGCTTTCTTTATTTATTTTCTGTTCTCAGTGTTCTTCCATAAATAATGCTGTACTTTAGCCCCCTTTTTTTTTTTTTTTAATTCCTCAATGGATTAAATGAAATGAAAAGTAGATAAATTAAATACACTGGATTTATTTGTTACTTTCCTTTATGTGTTTTACACTAAGGAAGTTCTAGAGCTCTGAAAAACCTTTTATTTTGTATGGTGCAAATGGTAAACAGTCTGAACTTAGAGTTTTTTGAAAATGTTGCCACTTTATTTTCCTTTTAAAAGGTCATTTATTGTATAAATTGCCATGACAGACCTGATTCGGACCCCAGTGCCTTGAGTTTGATGCATGTAATCTAATGATAACTAAATTTATGTTTACATTCAGGAAATGTGCGAATGTAGTATCATTTCAACAGTGGGTTAATGTGAATTTTGAGTTAATTTGTGAGATATCTATACATTTATTGCCACCAGTCTTCTAAACAATGTAAATTAAAAGGCAAAAAAGAAAAAAAAAAGAAAAAACAACTGATTTTAGAAATCTTAATTCTTATTTTTATTGTTTGCATCCGTAAATCTGCTGATGTAATGTCAACTGCAGCAGTGTTGCAACAGAGGTTTTACTTTAAAACACAGCGGGTCTGAAACAAAGGAAAGTATGCTCTCCTTTTGTGTTCCCTGAGTGTGTGTGTTTCTGCTTTGTTGACTCCCCTTCTTTGATGCAAGTACAATAGCTGCAAAAAAAAAAAAAAAAAAACTTCTGCAAATGACATATCCGAACAGCAGGGGGAGCAGTTGCAATAACTGTCAATTAATACAGCTTAGATGGACGTGGTTCATCACCCACTAAAATATATCGTAAAAAATAGTAACTTCACAGCCTACTGTATCGAGTCCAGTGCCAGCATAAAACCTCTTGATCGTGTTGCATCGCTCTACTATAACTTGCATCATTAAGGCCAAACTGCAGTTACTGATTGGAGGAACTTTAAAGTTTGAGTCACCATCTACACTTATTGGACAAATATGCTCCTCATCATCACCAATAAACTAATCAGTCAGTTAAGTAGGGAATAAAAACACGCCACAAAACTACACATCTAAAATGTCAATATAGTCCAGAACCAGAACATGAATCATAATATAGAAACCATTATGATGTAACTCTGCGTAAAGGAGGATTCTCTTCTAGTGGTTATCAAACTGGAGAGGGAGACGAGTAAAGACTGATATCTACATAAGATCATTAGTTGGTACAGGTAGAGCTGGCAGATGAAAGGGTTAATGATAGAGAAGGTTAGAAAAACTTTATTTCCATAGAAAAAAAAGGCTTATTTATATTTCCCCTGGGAAGAACTGGGTCGCCTGTTGACTCGGCTAAAAGCCGTTGTTATTGTGAGAAAGATTTCAGGCTGCTTTTTGAGATGTCATAATGGTGTGCAATTATTCCTGCAACGGGGTTAAACTCACTTATCCATGGGTCAATGACTACCAAGACCTTAAAGGTCAATAGATCATAAATGTAAAATAAAAATCCATCTTATTACCGTTTATAAAAACTGATTGTAAATTCGTTAAAAGTCACAAGAAATGACATCAATTAAAACCCCAATTTTGTATGTTTAACTATCCCATCTGACTCAGATTAGCTTTAGATGTTCTTTATGGCTCAAAAATACAAATTCCATATTGTCTCTAGGAGTTTAGGCAAAGTAATAAAAATGATAGACAATCTGGTTTCTGTACCAGTATCTTACCAGCTATTCTCCATCATGCTCAATTAGCTAAATGGACATCTCTGCACAAATTTACCCCAATAAATAAACCTTCTTTCAATTTGTCCTTTAGATGATAATTTGTTTATTGGGTTAAAAAATTATAAAAATACTTCAAGTTCTTAAAATATCTAAAAGGCCATGATTCAAACTGCCATTAGAGGAGCTTCAGGAATCCTAAACCATGAAATTTTATCATGTCAATTGGAGGAATCCAGATGAAAAGCGTTGTTGTTTTAATGTTAGCTATGTATTTCTGTTGGCGAATGGACTGAAGAACGGTCATTTGACCCAACTACATCAATATGTGCTTCATTTCTCTCATCCCGGTGTTGTTTTCCCACATATGTTATAATTGTAATTGTTTATTTTTTTAGATATTTACCCGTGAAAATCCATTCTTCTAATTTATCGATGATGAAAATGCCCAGAGGAGCTCACAGTGTTGCAGTGGGTAGCACTGCTGCCTTGAAGGAAAAGAAGGTTCCAGGATCATTTGCTGGCCCGTCTTTCTGCATGGAGTTTGCATGTTCTCCTGTGCATGCGCGTGGGGTCTCCTCTGGGTACTCGCTTCCTCCCACAGTCCAAAAACATGACTGTTAGGTTAACTGGCTTCTCTAAATTCTCCCTTAGGATGTGAGTGTGTGCATGAATGGTTGTTTGTCCTGTTTTGTCTCTGTGTTGCAATGGACTGGCAACCTGTCCAGGGTGTTACCTGCCTCTCGCTCATTGACAGCTACCGTTACCCCTCGTGACCCCATCAGGGATAAGCGTGATGGAGAATGGAAGGATAGATGCAAAATGCCAATATATAAATGATATGTTTAGGAGTTACCATAAATTCAAGTGTAACATTTAAGACAAGCCATTTAATTTTTTTTCCTATTTTCTGAAAAAGTTATGTACTTTATTCATAAAATGCTGAATAGAAGAAAAAACAGTAGCAAATGTCCTAATTACCCAACAACAGGGTTACAGTAACGATTACCATCAAACAAAGTCCATTCAAGAAGTTTAGACAAATAAAAACAAAGGCTCTACCATATATGCCACGCTATAAATGTTGCATTCCTTCCAGTAAAGCCACTCCTGAAACAGAAGTAGGTAGCGTCTTATCTTGGCGAAAGATAAAAAGAGCTGTACTTTTCCTAAGTGGTTTGAAGAGATCTTAAGTGAAGCGCCAGCTTCGGTGTTGGTACCTACTGGATTTTCTAAAATCTATATTCAACACAGCAAATCTCCCAGGAGATGTTAAAAGACTTCATATTTATTTCTGCTTACAAACTTTAAGGAGATGCTGCTTTCATTTTTCCAGTGGCGCTTGGCTTCTGCCCACACAACCAAAGATAACAAAAGCAGGTTCAATGACCACTGGTGTCACTTTGCCTGATTACGCCTGATTAACAACACAAAAGAGAGTCTTTTATCAGGACATGGAATTTGTTGATTAAATATTACCATTTTGTATTTATAGATCATTTCAATATTTTAATTTTGCTGATAGACAGAACTTGGCTTGTCATAATCTGTAAGCATTTAACTTGCCAATAAGTAAATGCGTTTGACATTTCACTATGTGTAAACAATTTGTAAAATATTTGGAAAAGTAACTATGTTAGTTATTTTTTTTTTTTATCCAATGGTTGACTAATGCCATCAGTTTAACTTAATGCAATTATAAGCCTATTGATCTTATCGTGATCAAAATAAATCCAACACTATATTTATTATAACATCCCAGCTTCATTGAGCTTAATGCAAATGAATACTTAAAAACTATGCAGAAATCTCATTGCCTCTTTAAATATGTGTTTGGATCAATTTACTAGGGTGTAAAGACAATTTAGACCCATTTAAAAAAAAAATTTCTATTAAAAAATGTTCTACATGCCTAAAAAACGAACTAATATAAACTCTAAGCACTAGTAGCGATAATGGAGGATCTGTTTTAAATGTACAGCTAGTTTCCTAAGGGTTCATGCTTGTGTTTGGTTACAGCTGTAAGGAAGAACGTATCTAATGATGTTTTCTTCCAAGTCCAACTCAAACAGAGTTAGTTGATACATTTACTTCAACCAGAACAGAATTAGAAGTAAAGAAGCCCGCATGTTTATTTTATTTCTGTTATTACAGTATATAGTAATAAGAGAATCTAAACATTTACTATGCCTTCTGTATCATTTAAATTGTCATATTAACTTTCATTATTAAAAGTGTGCTTTCCTCCTTCCTAGAGTCCTTCACTGCATTAGAATACCCATAATTCATTGTTTGGGTCTTCATCCAGCACAAGGACATATTATTCGGGGCCTGACAGGTGGTCCTGTATGAATTTAGTGGTATGATTCCCAGTGGGACCACCTGCATAACACATGATCCCACTCATTAGTCTGGAAGGTGCTTGAGAGAAAAGGTTAAAGCCAATGGCTGTACGCAAAGCGTAGCGGAAGCCAGGAAAGCCGAGCATAGCATTCTCTGCAGTGTGGAAGAACACTGATACCTCCCCTGGGTGGTGAGAGGGTACTCCTCCTCGAGTACGCTTCCTCAAACATGTCAGCTCTCTCAGTGAGCTTTCAGAGCTACATAGCTACTCTGAGGTTACATGAAGACATTATATTATCACAAAGAAAAGAAGCTAATGTCAGGTTAAATTCTTTTTTCCTATTTGTTAAAAGCTGTCCTTGTTCTCATTACATTTCAAATGAGATCTGAATTTATCAATTTCTAATTTTTACTCGTGTAGGGTTTATCTTAAATCTGCTGGTTTCTCATTAAAGTTCTATATTTTATATTATAGTCTAGAACAGGGGTCTTCAACATTTGGCTAAGGACCCCTAAACTGA
>JAGKQL010000028.1:806599-826106 GCA_018398635.1 Cyprinodon brontotheroides
ATTGATTTGTTGTTTATATAAAGCTTTGGGCTATCTGATAAAAAAAATGTTATATTATGTTAAATATGCTATGTATAACATTAAATATAATTTTGTTTTTGTTCTTTGTTATTCTTCTATTACCTTAGATTCAAGCCTATATCTCTCAGAGCCCACAATTCCTCGACCCAGAGCCCCTTGACTACTGGAGAAGCAACAAAAACCGTTCCCACAACTTGCCCCTCCTCGGTGACGGAAGTATCTGTCCTCTCCTTTTGTACAAGTGTGAAAACAACGCCATTTTCGCTGCTGCAAATGTTGATGAAAAACTAAAACCGAATTTTGATGTGAGAAAAGCAGAGATGCTTCTCTTTGTTAAGAAAAATCTCCCACTGGTGCCCTCCCCCAGAATATAGAAAATATAATGCAGATAATTTGACAGTGACAAGTTTGGGGGGAGGTTAGGATAGGAAATGTTGAGAAGAGAAAAATCTTTGAAGTTGAAGTTTTGAAGAATTTAAGCATTTTATTTTTGAAACAGATTTAAATATTTACGTCCCTAAGGGATGTACGTTTTGTTAAAATTAAGAGGCACATTTTATGCTTATTGTTGTTAGAACTTTTGCTATACGTTTTATGATGGCATATGACCACATGTAATGACATGAAACAGTGACAAGATTGGGGAGTGGTTAGCAAAGGACATGTTAAGAGGAAATCATTTAACTTTTAAGTTGAAGTTGTAAGCATTTTTTTTATCTAAATGACTGAGTTTTTTTTTTAATGCAGTCAAGCATTAATGGTTTTCAGAATGCACTTTACTTTATTACATACCTCCATAAGAGATGCACTTTTTTTGTTAAATTATGATGCATGTTTGATGCATATCTGTGTCTTGCTACATGTTTTATAGCAGATTACCTTATTTTTTTGGTGAAATGAAAAGAAATAAACATTTGCAGTGTCACAAAGTTGTTGTTTTTTGTTATAGATAGGTCAAATCAGCTAATTCATCAGTTATCTATACTGCACAAAGTAGATTATATCAATATATTATGTTAATGTTGTGTTAATAAGAAAATTTAATAAAATTTTAACATATCGGTATCGGTATCTGTATCGGCCCTGAGAAGCAGAAAATTATCGGTTATCGGTATCGGTTGAAATTTTTAATATCGTGCATCACTAATAAATAGCTTTGTGTCACTAGATGCGTTTCCACTGTTGTATGTATTTTGAAGCATCGCATTAGAAAAGTTGATGGAAACGTCTTCATTTGGAACTATGTTTGAGATAGCTTTTGACTTCTTCAACAAAAAAGTACCGTAGTTTCCAGACTATGGAGTGCACCTCAAAATAAGGCATGGCCACTAAAGTTTTTGAAAAAAACTGGAAATGTACACATACAAGCTGCACTGGGCTATAAGCTGCTGATATCTATTGAACTGTCTCCCACCGCACCTGTAGGGGGAGCTCTACATATCGCCCCTGGAGTAGGGACGAAGAAGATTGCTAGCTCCCATTAGCTTGTTAGGTCGCAGCAGTAAGAGCTTCTACTGAAAGATGGGCCTTCATCTGCTCTTAATTTCAGCTCTGCAGGAGTTTAACCCAATCTCTTCATTGGCAGCATTAATCCGGTTAAATAAATGTCAAAATGTGTGAATTCAGGATATTTGTCACGTCTGCTGCTAGCATGTTGAGCTAAATGAAAATTAGCCCATCATTCTTTCATTTCAAGCTTTGACTTTCCCCTCTGATGGTTAGGAAAAATCCACAGGAAAGCAGCACCTTCTCATTAGCCGCATGGTTCAAAGCTTGTGAAAAAAGTAGCAGGCTTTAGTCCAGAAAATATGGTAATTACGTTTTAAATAAGCTGTGACGTGGAGAACATTTAGCTCATGGCTGATCCATTATTTCTGCTGCAATCATACTTCTCTTGTGTTGTCTCTAGATGATTTCCAACATGGCAAATACTAGTCTACTAGTCAAGCTATGTACAACTAGTGTGATGGTAATAGATTAATTGAAACCTTGCTCCATTAACAATCCGTACAACATCCCAGTTTGCTATCTCTGCTTCCTGTTTATTACAGCCCCTTTGCATCATCTGATGGAAATTCAAATTTCTATTTTCTCTGTTTTAAAATTTTAAACCTTCTCATGAAAACCTTATAAAAACAAGACTACTTTTTACATAACAACAATGTTCAAGTAAAAACACTTCTGTAACACACTGCATATAGAAAACATGCATGATATAAATAGCAGAAAGTGATTATTCATAAAGTGTTGGGTTCACACCAGGTTAGAAAATAAAAGCTCTACAGATGAGTTTGTTATGACTGAAGTCGTCCAATTAGGGGGCCTCAATAATTACCGCGGCTACAAACAGACGTGCTGACAAACAGGAGTGAGTGATTTACACACGAAACACAAGGATGTTTCTTGTTTCTACACCACGGGTCATATGAGCGTGCACCCGACTCCCGCTTCAGGTATGCAACATATGTTCCTAGGACTAAATCCAAGAAAAGAAAGGACTCTTCCAGATAGACAACCAAAAACAAGACATTAAAAGCTGGTTACAGCTTTTTATATTGTAAGATACAAAACGCTGAGATGATTAAAAGTCCTAATAAAGCGAGACGTCTTCTGGACATGAACACGGCATCTTTTAAAGCATTGCAAACATTGCTCTTTGGGAAACAACTGTTGAAATCCAGTAAAACTAAACAAACAAAATACTCAACAAGTTGAACAAAATAACAAAGAAAGTGATCAGAGTTGCATTGCCAGCTGTTCAGCTGGCTGAAGCGTGTAATTGAGCCTATATTAATCTAAAAAACATATGAAAAAAGACGTGTTTATGAAAGCAATTCTGGATATTAAGTTTATTTTGAGGGTAATATTAATAACTGTTGCTTAATTCGTTTATATAAAGGCAATTAAACAGCATTTAAAATGTTTGTTTTATTATAAATACAGTCAGTCATCTTTTTAATCATGTTATAAAAAAACTAGATCAAAAGTTAGTCAATTTCAAACTTCAATCACGTTAAAATTGACAATTTTGAAAATATTAAAAGTAATTTGTAGACTTTCTTTTAAAGCAAAATGGCACAACTAGTTTCTGACAAGATGAACAGGTTATCATAGGAGGTCGAACCAGACTTTGGACAGAAAATAATGTGGAAAAACCCCAATTATTTTTCATTAATTAAGGAGGAACGCTTACGCCTTTTCTATATTTAGACCTGAAAAAAAAAATTAGGTAAGATGACGATTACATATTAAAAGTTTTCACAATATTTAAACAGAATAAATAAAGAAATGAAACTAAAATATTCCTCTTAATTGTTTTAACTGCAATGCTGTAACATTCATTGTCACCTTCATAAACAAACCTTAATTACCACTAAATTTACTAGCAGCAGTAAATTACTGGGCTATCATCACAGGCAATGAGCCCAGTGTTGTTTTATAAAAGGTAAAAATGTTGCAACCTTGTTTTTAACAAGCTAAGCAGCAGTTAACATGAACAGGTGGGAGGAGGATGCCACTGCCTCACTCTTCACACACCAAAAGACTTTTTATACAGACTGTAAACCTGTAAAAAACGCATTTATATACCATATAAAAACAGCAAATCAAGAAAACACAAATGCAACTGCTATCCAGTCACATTCTGCTCATAGAGCTTTAAATCGACGTTTCATCTCAGTTTAAGCTAATCAAACTGTAACATAACATGAAGGTCAACTTAATCGAAATTGCAAAAGAAAAGTAAAGATATACCAATTCATCATCCAATGCAATTCTTTCATTAGCAATCAGATAGTTTTACTAATCATTATATGCATCCACTGTTTTCAGTCCATAAATGCATTAAGAGCTAGCCCTGTTTGATGCAGTTTGTTTTTATTTCTACATTTCCTTCTCAAAAAAACCCCCAAAAAAGTGAATGAATTCATGTTTTTAAGATTATTTAAAATCAAAGGATATAAATGTTTAAATCAGATCCAATCTCCATCAAGAAACCTAAAACATATTTATATTTACATATTTGTTATCTAAAAAACTGAACTAAATCTGTGCAGCTCCATCCTCTACACTAAATGTCAACTCATGCAGCAGACTCATAAACAATATTTTTTATCTTAGATTTCCTAGTAGAAAACTAGGAAAACAAATGAAACTCATTGAAAACACCACCACTATTGCTTCAAGTAAACGTTTTAAACAACCTAAAGTTTCTTTTAAAGCAGGCAAAAGGCTTTAAAAACACCAAACCGACAACACACACCAGTAAACTCTGCATACATGCTGACACAAACCAAAACAGCAACATGTGAACGGACAGGAAGAGAGAGACGCCGCCAGCTAGGGCCTTTTTTAAAGGGCCACTCAGTCCGCAGCCGACCCAAGATAAACTTTGGTTCATTCAGAAAATAAGCCGTCTACCAGTCTGTTGGCACACATCACAAAAATAAAATAAAAAAGGGCCTAAAAGATGAACCGCACTTCTTGTAACGCCGTTGCTACAGACTAGACCTCAGCTCCCCAGACAGAAGCCTTCAAAGACAACAGCTGGCTGCTTCAAGTGCCATAAAAACAAGATCTCACACACTTGAGTCAGAATAGAACATGCACTTTGAAGATCTGCAAATTGATGTAAACCGGCTAAAAATAGCACAGTTATTTTGGAACTACAGCCATTTTTTTCTTTTTACTCACTGTATTTGTACGTCCTATAAAAAAAATAAAAAGGAAACTCCAAACTGTGGGTGATTACAGATGAAATGTAAACGTTTGGCAAAGATGGCAGAGACAAAGAGTCAAACTCACCCTTGGTTGTCGTGGTGACTCCATCCGATTTGGTGAAGTCTATGCTGGCGTAGGCTCCGTTCTCGGGCAGAGGTACCATCCCCGCTGGCGCCGCCGCCGCCACGCCCCCGCTGCTGCTACTGGCCCCCGGCGCCGCCGCTCCCCCGTCGTCCCTCAGCTCCAAGGCGATGTAGTTGAGGCCGTTCTGGTAGCCGGCAGACATGTTCCTGCACATTCTACCGGCGCTGGACCCTGAGGAGGCCGATGCAGGGAGGTCCGCTTCCGTGTTTCTCGGCTGGGCTTGGTGAGCCGACGGATCGGCGCCGTTGTCCACAGACATCCATGCGCTGTCGAAGGATGCCGAGCTGGCCCATCTGGACGTCTGTTCTTCCGACGGGTGGGATCCGTTAGTGTTGGGGGCTGAGAGGTGAGACAGAGAGGGATGCGTGGCTGAGGATGAGGGGGTGGAATTGGAGGAGCTGGAGGAGAACGTCTCCGAGCTGTGTCTCCTCCTGCCTTGGGGGTCTGCTCGCACCACCTTTGGCTCCGGCTGCTGGGTTAATGGAGGATGAGGAGGGGAGGAGGATGAGGAGGCAGAGGCGGGATGACCGTAGCATCCCTCTATGATGCAGAGGTGCTGCAGCATTGCTGTGGGGCTTTGAGTCCTCTCACCTCTGCTGAGGTTAAACGACATCTCTGTGTAATCGTCTCCGACTGACCTCCAGTGACCCCCTGAACCGGTGACCCCAGAGTTGCTAACCAGAGGTCGGATGTAGCTGGGCGGGTTCCAAGGAGCCACCAGGCTGGGTCTGGGCGACTGGTTCTTACACCCAGCGGCATCGTGCTGGTCTGTCCCGACCTCGACGCTCATGTAGTCCTGGGCCTGGGGAGGGGAGCACCGAGCTTCGCCGGATAACAGAGAGGGGGCGGCGTCTTGAGCTGACAGCGGATAGGGCGGGGGCTGCTGCTGGTGAGGGAAGTGTTCACCCAACTCTATATTGATATATTCTCCGGGACTTGAGTGCCCCCCATGGGGGAGGCCAGGCGCCGAGACCGAGCTAGGTACACCAGCGGGCGCCGTGGAGGGCTCGCTGACCCGCAGCGGACCATGGAAACTCCTCCTACCCAACGGAAGGCGGGTGGGCCTGGTGACCCGTCGGTCGGCCATTGCTGCAGTCGTATGGTGAGCACCGTAGGGGGGAGGCGGGTGGGAGGGAGTGGAGGTGCTACCCCCGCCTCCTATTCTTTTTTCTGGTCCTGAAGCGTTTGCAAATGCCGAATATACTGGTTTGGCAGGAGAACTCATCGGTACATATTCCCCGTCTTCTTTCTCGCCCCTCTCTCTGCTAGGAGCCTTATAAGAGCGCGGCAGGGAGAAATACGGGCTGTAAGACTTGAGAGCCCCCTCAGGTGTCCCTGGCGTGTAATACACAGTGGTGTCTTCACTGGGGAGCTTGCAACCACCGCCGCTGTAGGACATGTCCATATATTCTCCATTTTCGGGTTTCTCAGCTATGCTGCTGGTTCCCCCGACGCCGGCGGAACTACTAGGGGAGGCCTGCAGAGAGGAAGGAGATGTACCGCCGCCTCCTGGGAGCATCATCATGTAACGATGAGAGTCTGTGGGAAAGGATTGGGATTGGAGCTGCGTGGTGGTGGTGGTTGGAACGCGTCCCTAAAGCTGGGCTGTGGAACTGGGGAGAAGTTGGAGATCTGATGGGGAATAAGAGGAGGGTTGCATAGGCATGTAGTCAGGAGGAGTGTCCCGCGGCATATTTCAGCCACAACCAGGCCACTGACATGGGCATGGGAGCCGCCATCTTCCTTGGCAGAAGAGGAGGACGAGAGCGGAGGGCGTTCGGCTCCGGCTTCCGTCCTAGAAAGCGTGGAGGGGCGGCTCTGCTGGCTGTGCTCGGAGCAGGAATCAGGTAGTCGTGAGCGGAGCGAGGAAGAGGAGAGAGGACGGCCCGCCAGCGAAGAGAAAGCCCGCTCCCGAACGGCAACACTAGCATCTTCGGACCCCTCATCCAGTGAGAGGTTGGTCTGGGTCATTTTCTGATAGGTGGCAATGCCAGAAGCTCCGGTAGTTCGCCGGCAGCGGCTCTGGAGAAAAGAGTGCGTCCTCCTTCTCAGGGACGAGGAAGAATAATCGTTCATCCTCTGTAGTTAAGGTGCTTTCTTCACGTGGCTGATCTCGCATCCGCTGAAAGTTTCCAGAACTAACTGACTGGTGCCAAACACCTCCCGGTTCCAGCCCAGCTGGCCATGTAATCCATTAAGTGCAGTTCTCCTCTCTGATTGGCGGGGTGTTTCCCAAAGAGTCGGGCGTGTTGCTTCGAACCCGGAAATACCGGAAGTCGCCGGGGCTGGAGCCGTACTCATCCGAGGAGTTAAAGCCGCCGTCAGAAGGGGAGCCGCATATGGACGCACTCGATGGCCGGGTGAGGGTATCGGACACAGAACCGTGGCCACTGCTGGAGGAGACGCTGACCGGGCTGGTGGTTGAGGGGAAGTGGGAGACAGGAAGCGACGCCGAGCGGGCGTGACAGGTGGACGGGATAGCCCGGACGTAGCGGTTGCTGTTGGTGCTAGTGCCGGCATTCCCCGTGGCCACGCCGCTCCAGCTGCCTCCGCTCCCGCCGCCGTCCTGGCGACCGTGAGGACCACGGGCCGCGTTGAGGTGGACCAGGCTCCCTGTGGCGGAGCGGAACGGCCGATTCATCGTCCCCTCGCCTTCGCTGGAAGTCCGGAAGCGGTAGCCACTCGCCCCGGAACTTTTACTAGAGGGCGGCGTGCCGACCACAGACTCCGTCCTGGAGCGCCGCTGCAGCCCCGTCTGACTCGGAGGCAGGTTACCCAGGTGGCGTCGGGTTGTGATGAACGACATGGGGTTGGAGCCCGACGACTGGCTCTTGCTCCTTGGCCTGAACTCTGCAAAAGCCTTCAGGGCTTTCATGGTTTCCAGGATGGTCTCGTGCATGTTCTGGGCCACCACCGAATCATCCACCTGCATCCATATTTCCCCAGGCCCGATGGAGGAGGAGCGGCCGACCTCTATGAAGAAGAAGCTCTCCGAGTGTCCGCAGCGCCTGATGTTCATTAGCTGGAGGTTAACGCAGGGGGTTTCAGAGTTCAGCTTAACGAGGTGAATGGTTTTAGTAGACAGGCATAGGCGGTAAACACCAGTGAGGTTTTTAGTTTGACCCAGTCCTTTGGGCTTTACGTTAACCTGCCAAACCTCTTTAAACACAGTCCCAGGGCTGACTGTCCCATATCCATCATCCAAGTCATCCGAGTCCAGGTGGCCCCTCTTCCCCTCGCTCATCAACTCACTGATGGCCACGTACCAGTCCTCCTGCTCCGCCTCGTTTTCAGCCACTATAGCAAAATATTCGTCCTTAGTGTACAGGGCGATGAGGTGCTTGTTTTTAGAGTCCGCCCTCTTGTTCACCGTGAAGCACTGGTAGAGGTAAATAACCCTCTTCGGGGGAGAAGCGGCCACCACTCCCCCGCTGGCGGCCGCCGCTGCCGCCGCGGTGCGCAGGCTGCTCCTGAACTTCTTCTCGCTGTCGTAGTACTCCAGACGACTCGGCCCCAGGTGGCTGGCGGCCCGCAGCACGAAGAAGCGCTTGTGTCCGTGCTTCTGCTTTCTCAAATAGCCGCACTTTCTGATGTCGTCTACGGCTTCCGAGCTGTTGGTGACGGTCACAGCGGCGTAGACATGGCCGCTGTTGCTGGTGCTGCTGCTAGCGGCGGGGTCCTCGGCGGTGTGTACCTGGCTGATAGAGGAGGGGGAGGCTTTTCTTCCCGGGGACTCGGAAAGATGCTGCTGTGGAGCCAGCTGGTAGTGATGATGCTGATGTTGATCCTTTGGCGAGTCGGTGCTGATGTTTTGGTGGTGGTGGAGGTGGTTGGAGGGAGGTAAATGTTGCAGAAAACGAGAACCTCCTCCTGCTATATTGATTAACGGGGAAGGGGGTTCCCCGACTAAACCGTTAGTGTTGGCGGCCCCAACGTCCCTCTGCTGAGCCTCCACCAGCAGCATGGCCGCCTTTCCCTCCTGGTAATTCGTTAAGTTAGCCATCGGGGGAAAACAATCAAAGGTCACTTTAGTAGCAGGCTAATCCGAGTCGACTCAGACCCCATTCTTGTTTTGGGAGATGAAGCTCCCGAGTCCGGCTAGGCCAGCTAACGGTGACTCGTACGGCTCAGATTTGCAATCCCCCCTCCAACACACACACACACCGGCTTTGTTACTCCGCCCGAAGAAAAATAGTCCCCCTGTCTCCTAGCGGCGACGGATCCAGTCCACCGTGGGCTTTTATCACGAAATAAATCCCACCGTGTGAAACATGACCGCGCTCAGCTTTGCTTCTGTAACCGGGAGGATCCAGCTAGCTCGGTTAGCAATCCGTTCTCTTCTACTCCTGTACACATCTCTACGGGCCACAGCACAAACAACACATGACCCTCTGCGTCAGCGAGCAAAGGGGCGGGACGAACACTCACATATCAATTCTGATTGGTCAATCAGTTTGACTGATATGTTTTGACAGGACCTGGACCAATCCCCTGATAAATTTTAGCACTTTGTGTCAATGGCTTTGACCAACTGTGCTCCAAAGAGTTTATAACAGTATAGGACTTTTCAGGCTCACCTTAACAAGTGAAATTACTTGTTAATACAACCCCTGGCAAAAAGTATGGAATCACCAGTCTTGGATGAGCACTCATTCAGACATTTCATGCTGTAAAACAAACTCGGTGATCAAAAACATGATACAATATTAAGGTCGTTCCAAAGTGCAACTCGTTATTTTCAGGAACACTCAAAGAAATGAAGAGAAAATATTGTGGAACAAGTGAATGATACTTTATTGACCAAACACAGGAAATAAATATGGAATCACCAATTCTGAGGAAAAAGTGTGGAATCACTCAAATTGAGGTAGAAAAAAAGGACACACCCAGTCTATTTCCTTCCCTAAATGGACACCTGCCCCAGATTAGATGTGCCCGCTAGTGTGCAGTTCAAAACACCTGCAGTCATGACACCTTGGAGGGCTGGACCCGGCGGAGTGGTGGAGAACCATGGCTCCAACAAGAGAAATGTCCCTTTGAAACAAAAAGAGAGAGTACTGAAACTTCTTGAAGAAGGTAACCCTTCACGATGGTTGCCAAAGATGTGGGGTTGCACAGTCAGCTGTATCCAAGATATGGACCAAATACAAACAGCATGGAATGGTTGCAGCTGCTGCACGCCTACTGGTAGACCAAGAAAGACATCAAAAGCCAAGACAAACAACTTAAGGCCATTTGTCTTGAAAACCCAAAAGTACAACTAAAACAGATGAAGTATAAAATGGGAGGAAGTTGGAGTCAATGTATGTGACCGAACCGTAAGAAATCGCTTAAAGGAGATGGGATTTCAATACAGGAAAGCTAAAACTAAAAACCAGCATTGATACCCAAAACACAAAAAGAATCCAGACTCAATGGGCTGAAGGAGAGGCAATCATGGACTGTGGATGACTGATGAAAGTTGTCTTCCAGTGATGAGTCAAGAATCTGCATTGGACAAGGTGATGATGCTGAACTTTGCCTGGTGCCGCTCCAGTGAGATTTATGAAGAGGCCTGCCTGAAGAAAAAAAACAACAAATTTCCACAGTCCTTGATGATATGGGGCTGCATGTCAGGCAAAGGTACCGGGGAGACACTGTGGTTAATTCTTCTATCAATGCACAAGTTTACATTGACATTTTGGACACAGTTTTCATCCCTTCCAATTGGAACAGATGTTTGGTGATGATGAAAATAATTTTCCAAGATGACAAATGCATCGTACATCGGCAAAAACAGTGAAGGCATTCCCTTTGAAGAAAGACACATTCAGTCCATGTCATGGCCTGCAAATAGTCCAGATCTCAACCCAATTGAAAACCTGTGGTGGAGATTGAAAAAAATGGTCCACAAGAAGGGTCCAACCAGCAAAGCTGATCTGGCAACTGCTATCAAAGAGAGTTGGCACCAAATTGATGAAGAATACTGTTTGTCACCTATCAAGTCCATGCCTCAAAGACTTGAAAGCTGTTATAAAAGCCAAAGGTGGTGCAACTAAATACTAGTGATGTATTTTGAATGGTCTTTTGTTTATGCTTTTCATGATTCCATAATTTTTTCCCAGAATTGTTGATCATATTTATTTCCCCGGTTTGGGTCAATAAAAGTATCATTCACTGACTTCCCAAAATATTTTCTCTTCATTTCTTTGAGTGTTCCTGAAGGCCAAACAAGTTGCACTTTGGAAACCACCTTAATAATATTGTATCATGTTTTTGATCTGAGTTTGTTTTTATTACATGAAATGTCTGAATGAGTGCTCATCCAAGACTGGTGATTCCATACTTTTTGCCAGGGGTTGTATTCTGCCAATCCATTAATCAAGCAATTATTAATTGGATAGCTAGCTAGCTAGCTAGCTAGCTTCCTTAGAGAAGAATTTTTACGAAAATAAACCGGGTAAAACTAAACCTTTTCCACATGAGGAGTTCTGGATAGACATATTGACAAAAGAAAAATACTTTTTTATCTTGAATGCAAAATGTGTGTGTATATATATATATATATATATTTTTTTTTTTTACAATGTTGGTATAATTACTATACTATATGGGTCGTTCTATCAGGTAAAGGCATGTTGTATAGTCTAGTTAACTATAAATCAATTACTAAATTAGTTGAAAATTAATTCAATAATCTATTAATAATGATTAATCAAATTAACTGTTTATATAGAGAGGGAGATATATATATAGATATCTATATCTATATCTATATAGATATAGATATCTATATATAGATATAGATATCTATATATAGATATAGATATATATTTTGGCTTTCCGCTGTAATAACAACAAGGATAAACAAATCTGGTTTGAGGTTTTATTGTTTTCATGGTTTTAAAAGCTCCTTCATCCAGACTTTACTGCTGCATGTCAAAAGAAAAAAAAAGTTCTTCTAACTCATTTGCATGTTTTTCTTTGTTTATTTTTTACACCATCTGCAATACTCTCTTCTGTGTAGCAGCGAACGTAATGTAGGTATTATACTTAAAGGGATTGCTGCAAATTGAACCACAGAATGCAGCCGGATGCCTACTGTCGTTACATGCTCATTCAGGAAGATAATCCTTCAAAGTCATCCATGTGATGCAAACAGCTGGGCTTTCTTCGAAAAAAACATTTTAAAATATCTGACTGGGTGATTTGATGGATTGGAGATACAGTTAGGAAGTTGTGTTTTTTTGCAAATGCAGTTTATTCTCCAGCATTGGTCCAATTAGAGGGAAATGCATTCATAGATAATTTGCTCTCCTCTTGTACTTACTGGATCCTTACAGATTCTGAAGTTGTTTGTTTTGTAATGAGCTTTTATACAAAGGTATAGTGGAGGATCTTTTTTTCCCCTTGGATCACATCAAAATAAGTGGTCCTCTAATTGTCAATCATTCTGGTATTGAACTTACGTAAGGTCCTACGTGCTCGTCCCCATCGTCCCCAGCTACTTTTAAACAGGCGAGCACAGGAGAAATGGAAGCATTACCCCTCTCGGGAGCGGGTACAGGGTTGTGCATGTACATTTTTTTTTTTTTTTAAAGTGGAGAGGTTGGATCTTTTCAAAAATTTGCAAAGATCCTCCACTATACTATTAACTCTTGCCAACAGTTTGACGAATTATATATATTTTTTAAGTAAAAGGTGCATTTTTTTTTTAAACTTACATGTTAGCCAATGTTTTGCATCATGGCCCTTATAACTACAATATAAGAAAGCTGCAAAGACCATGTTAACATCTTTGTAAGCGTGAGGTATTTGTTCTGAAAATGAAAATATAAGATACAACATCGGGTTTGCATTTATTTATCATGCCTTTAGCTTTTATTTTAATTGATAAAAGTAGGTAAATATGGCATGTTTTAAGCGGTGTAACCCCTACACCATCATTGTTGGTCAGAAAAAAAACATTGCCAACCTACAAACAAAACAATTGATGCTAAGAGTTAAAAAACAACAAAAAAAACAACCCAAAAACTGCTTTCTTTTATCCACCCACACGTGTGGGTCCCTTCAAATGTTCCAGATGTGCAATGAGTAACTGAGGCCTTTTTCTGCATAAATCAAACTACTGTGTTTCTTTTATTCCTATATTGTGTGTTTAGTTTGTTGGGAATGCTGGAGACGGGCGCTAGCCCTTACCTCCACACATCACTGCAAGGATAAGGGGTGATGAGCAATGCATGGATGCTTTGTTTTTGCCAGGGGGTAGGCAATTGTGTTCCTTGAGAGCCACTGTTCTGCAGCTTTTGCATGCATTCCTGCTCCAACACACCAACAAAAAAAAAAAGCCCAATTACCTGCTTGGCATGTCCGTAAGTTTGGCAGAGGCTTGGCCATTAATTGTTCATTTGTTTCCGATGTGTCAAAGAAGGGATGCATGCAAAAGCTGCAGGATAGTGGAACTCCAGGACCAACGCTGCCTTCCCCGAATGTGTGCAATAACTGGAGATTATTTTAGTATTTTTAAAAAAAAAGAAAAGAATACATTTTGGTACCTGTGAGTTTGAATTGTTGCCAGACCAAATTAACAGTCAGATCCGTGAGAGTTGGGATGAAAGATAAAAACGGAGCATCTTCTCTGTATAACTCTGCCTACCTGTTATTGTCTTAAGACTTGCGTTCTCTTTCTGCAGCTTAATGAACAGCAGACATGTTTCATTGTTTAATAATTTATTTTTCATAGATTTCAGATTTCTTTAACTGTACTGGGCCTCTTAATTCATTTCCCTCTCTAACCCTGATACTCTAACTTTGGTTTTTTAGCCCCTTTAGTTTTCTAATGATGCTGCCACCTGTGGCCAAAACACAGAACTGCAGCACACCTTTGCTCGTTCTCATAGCAAATGCTCATACTTGACTTTTTTTTTTTTTCTTTTTGAACTTTTTTTTAATACTCTTTTAACCTTACGTGGAGGAGCCATTGGTGTCTAATAAACTGGATGCAAATCTCTTCTGAGTATTCACAAAGTACATCTTGAATATATGGCTTAGATTTATAGTTTAGGTTTATAGATGCACTGAGGTGTCAGTCTGCTTCTCAAATGATAATTTAGTCATATGTCATAAGTAGCAGCTCCTGTACCAATGAGGGGCTGACTTTGCAGCTGCACGTTTTCCTGATTCTTTCATTTTTTTCCCAACAATGCAGTCTCTTATAGTTTAGACAAAGTACCTCTACTAATGGATTCAAGCACATTTCCACAGCTCTTTCGAGGCATGCCGCCACTGCAATGATCTCCTGATCTCCAAGTTTGACCAAGCAGCTTAACTTATTTGATCTTTGAGGATCTTTGAACTCATTTTGGTCCAACTTGTCCGAATTAGACTTTAGTTTTCACTGCAATAGTTTGGATATATTTTTTATTTTATTTTATTTTTTTTGCTGTTTGAGACAAATTTTTTCTCTGTAAAGTGCTTTTATTCTCTTAAGAACAAGCAGGGATTGCGTTTTCTTTCCCGTGATGAGATCTAATTTTTAAAAGGTACCTTTGCCTTTGATTATCTATTGGAGTTGATTTGAGATCCCTGTGATAACTGGCTGCTTTTTAAAGAAAAGATTTATCTGGCTTTGCAGGTTTTTTATGTCCAAGTCACAATTGCTTTCAGAGTTGGTTTGTGGTGAAACTGAAAAAAAAAAAACTGACAATTAAAAGTTACCTTATAGACCTGTTATCACTCAGGAGAACTTATTTACCAAATCCCCTTGCAATTCCCCACCATTGATTGGACATCTGCTTTAGTAGAAGGAACCCTCAGACCCTGAAGCCATATCTCTGGTTTCCTCCTCCTCAGATGTGCACTGATTGTCACCGACCGGGTGCAACCATCGGCTGTGAGGTCAAGACGTGCCGGAGGACGTATCACTATTATTGTGCAGTGAAAGACAAAGCCCAGATCAAAGAGAACCCGTCGCAGGGGATTTATCTGTGAGTCGCTTTAGTTCTGAACTCTTTCTGCAGAGATACAAGCAGATTTCTTTTCCTCTGCAAATCCACAACGATTTCCTGCTCATATTTGACAGCGGCAGGTTTGCTTGGTCTTACTTAATTCCTTCTTTGTGTTTTTTACCGCAGTATTTACTGTCGCAAACATCGGGATGCGTCACAGGATGATATTCAAGGTAAATCCTGAGCCTGCTTTCTGTTATATGATTGAGGCATGAGATCTAAAATGACTGCGTACAAACGTTTGATTGCGACTGTTTTATTAGATGAAGAGGAAGGCGTGGCCAACGACTCAGACTCATCGCCTCCACAAAGCCGGGGCCGGGGGAGATTTGAGAAAAGCAGAGCTAAGGTGGCCTCTCGAGGCCAGTCGGAAGAAACCCGCTCCACTTCGTCCTCGCAGGCCGCAGACGAGGAGAGCTCCTCCCATGTAAACACAGTCAGCAGCGTTGGCTCAATTTCTTCGATTTGGTGTTAATAAACTTGGCTAATGTTTTGAGGGCTGTGTTTTAGCGGGACAGGTCCCCACTTCGTGCAAGTCCTGGCGATGGTGGCCAGCGATGTGGCTTCTGCCACGCAGGCGAGGAGGAAAACGAAACAAGAGGCGTCCTGCACACAGATAACTCCAAGAAGGTGGCTGCGCACTACAAGTGCATGGTAGGATGCACACACTGCTGAATGCTTTAGAGGTTTTCTTTGGGGGGATTCTGTTTCATTCAAAATGTATTTCTTTTTTTCTTTCTGTGAACTGAAAGGTAAATGATGCATTGTTTGATGCATCTTTTCCAAATAAACATTAGAAATGTCTCAATGTATTCAGCTTTACTGGGATTTTCCTGCAGATGCAGCTGCACATGTTTTAGCTTTTTCTTCAGCACTTTGCCTGTTCTTTATTACAGAATTATTCCACCTCATTCTGACCGCATGGAGAACATCTGTTGACATAAAATCTTTAACTCTTGCTATTTTAATTCTAGTTTTCCTCCTGCCATAACAAAGCAGATCTTACCTGTCGGTTTGGGTCTCGGTTCCGACTTCAAAGAACCACATTATTATGATGGTTATTTGAAATAAAAGACACAACTTAGTGTTTGTGGACCACATCAGAATCTCAGGAAACACATCAAAGGTTGTAGAGGGGAAATAGTTTAGCGGGATGTTTTATATTTCTGATGATCTCGGATGTTTTGCAGCTTTTCTCCTCGGGGACGGTGCAGCTTACCACCACATCGCGGGCTGAATTTGGAAACTTTGATGTAAAAACAGTCATCCAGGAAATCAAAAGAGGCAAAAGAATGGTGGGAACTTTAAAACAAAAGTAGTTATTGAAATTAAAATGTACTGCCTGATTTCATTTGTATATAAGTTTACTATTTTTGTTTCTTCCAGAAATGCACACTTTGCAGTCAGCTGGGTGCTACTATTGGGTGTGAAATTAAAGCCTGTGTGAAGACCTACCATTATCATTGCGGGCTGCAGGACAAGGCCAAGTACATAGAAAACATGGCCCGCGGCATTTACAAGTGAGCTCCAGATCATCTAAAGCATGAATTTAATGCATGAAGTGTTATTGTTGTATTATTGATGGTTGCATGGTCAGGTTTTGCAGGAAAGCTAAAAGTTTTCTGTAAAATTAGCAGAAAAATGTATTAAGGAAAGTTTGCACAAACTGAAAAGCCTCCAGACTGGTGCTGAAGGTTGAGTCTCTTTTAGTGTGTGTGAATGTTTGTTAAAGACTAAACTATATTCATCTAGGAAAGTCTGCTTAGCGTGGGTAACAAACCACACCCTGGGTACTTTAGCTGCATTTTAGAGGGTTTATTTTTAATCATAGTTGTGTGCAATAACAACCCCTGCAGGCAGCAAGCAGTTAGGGAAGCACATCTGCTTCTTCACCTGTAGAACTATGTGGTCGGGTTTATCTGGAGTTCAGCAATATCTGTCTGAAGGTCAACAGTTCATGAAAAAAAAAAATCTCTTTAGTTTGAAGAAAAAAAGGATGAAAACAACCTGGATGCATTTCTTACCAATTAAAAAAGATAATCCTATACTTCCATGCATGATTATGTATGTGTGTGGTGTGTACACCATCAACTGCATTGTTTTATGCTTTGCATCTGGGCTTTGTTTGCATTTTTTTTCTCTTTTCTTTTTTGTGTATATGTGTGTTTGTTTATCTGTATGTTCTAAACTTTAAAAACTAAAAAATAAAAATTATAAAAAAAAATTAATAAAAAAAAAGATAATCCTAATCTGAGACTTCCTGCTTCCTGGTATAGTTTTATAATTACTGGCTGTCAATTCAGGGTAATGTTTTTGTTATATTTTCTATCTGATTAATCAATATGAAATTCAAGCTGTGAAACACATTAGCAAAAACAGACGATGAAATATAACACTTCATGTCAGCAGCAAGTGGTTTTCCACAGTGAGTTAGTTCATCAGTAAAAAGACAACATCTAAGAGGAGAAAGTTATTAACTGATTTCACTCTGAGTCATGGAAACCCAAGGAGTGGATTGGTGGAAAAACTCAAAATCCAAAATCAAAAGGAAACTAAGATTAGTTGATCAATCGATTAATCAGACCAGCCCCAATCTAAGCAAATGTGTTGAAATGCTTTTTCTATTTTTTCTGAGGGTATTAAATATACCTTCATCGCTGGCCACCATCGCCAGGACTTGCACGAAGTGAGGACCTGTCTCACTAAAACACAGCCCTAAAATATTTAATAGTCCTTAAATATACAAATAATAAATAGAACAGGTTCTGCTTTTTATTGTTCTGTTAAGGGCAGCAGTTTAAACGGCTCACTTAGAGACCTTTCAGTGACATCCTCTGCTCCCCTCTGTGAGAACAATCTGCAGCTTTAAACTCAAACACCCGCACTCAAAACCGTTAGAGAGAAAACATCCTACTATAATAAAATGAACACTTGAATGTTCTACATTAATATATACTTTAATATATTAAGAAAATTAAGTTTTTATTTTCCTGAGCAGCTAGCCTAAATGACATGAAAAATATTTTTGTTTTTATTCTCAGGATGTTATTATTGCCTTTGTCTCTGGTTAGTTTTAAGATAAAGGAAGTCCTTGGAAGTCATGTGAATCTATATCAAAACATCTGCAGTAAAATGATAAAAATACATTACACGCATTTTTTTGGCAGAAACTAAATAAAGTGTTTCAAGTTTATTCAAATATATATTAATATAGAACATCTAAGTATTAATTTCAGTCTTTTTTTATTTTATTTATACTGCTATTTGGTTTAGTAATCCCTCCAATATGCAGTATTTTGAGTATTTTTCAGGTTTACTTTGATCATTGAAAAGCCACGTCTTTAATTGGCTGGTGGTTTTGGTTTATTTACGTATAGTGTGTTACAAGTTGTGAGTGCAGAGAGGGAGCCGAGCACGGGTTGCCAGAATGGATCAAATGCAGGGCAGAGGTTTTGAGCGAGGATGTGTGATTTTAAATGGCTGCACGTCGTTCCCACTCGCCCTCAGTTCGCTGGCACAAAAATGACGCCATGCTGCAGGTCCCTTGTGTTTTACTAACCTTTGTCTTCTTTTTGTTCTCAGACTCTATTGTAAGAACCACAGCGGGAACGAAGAGAGGGATGAGGAGGACGAGGAGAGAGAGAACCGCAGCAGAGAGAGGGCAGCGACTGACCATGGAGGAACAGCATCAACGCAACTTAATGGCAACTAGGTGGGGCTGCTGGCTCAGAGATTACTACCAGAGTACAAACTCTACTCTAGATTGGCTCAGAAATTACTACCAGAGTACAAACTCTACTCTAGATTGGCTCAGAGATTACTACCAGAGTACAAACTCTACTCTAGATTGGCTCAGAGGTTATTGCAACAATCCAATTTAAAAAGTCACACACAACCATAGTGGTATTTTTGTAAGTGTTTATTTGGAGTTTTTGTTAAAATTATGGGTAATAGATCATGACAACCACAAAATACTTTTTTCCCCCTTAAAGATTAAAGACCAATAGAATAGAAAAAGGATGGCTGCTGCTTTAAAGGTGCCTGTAAACAAAATCTGTTATTTAGTGCTGGGGAAAACAACTGATTGCATATCTGCACATATCTCAGTAATATTAGAAGCAGATATTGCATTTTAAGGTTCTGTTTTTATGAACATAAATCCAATACAATATGCAAATACTTTAGAAATAAAGTACTTTTTAATGAGTATTTACACATGGGGATGTTGACACAAACATGCAGATAATCAAAAGCAAACCTAAGGCGATCAGCTGCACACAGGATATTTGTTTAAGAAATAAAGTTACCATGTGAGCATGTTTTGGTTTGCAAAAAGGACGTTTAACCTGCCAACAGCTTCACATGTAGATATAGTTAGATTGCTGACGGAGCTTGGAAACTCAGGCTTATGTTTCACACAGACTTCATGTTTCTCCACCACCATTAAAAAATAGACTCTTGTTTTTGACAAACCGCAACAAGGTGGGAATCCTGTATTAACTAGAACAGTTTCGGCTTTAGTTGGAGAGAAACAGGCTATGGATGCAGAGATCCTCTCTGCTAACCGAGCTCCTACCCACTGGTAGATGGAGAAACAACCGGATTACGGAGATCTAAAATTAATTTTTAGAAATCCA
>JAGKQL010000028.1:841913-868217 GCA_018398635.1 Cyprinodon brontotheroides
TGCATTTGAGATATCAAAAAAGTACTCCAGAGTGTTGTTCAGCATGGGGGTGAGTAGAAAATGAAGGCTAATCATGTTTTGGGTGTACTATTCCTTTAAGCGACGCATAGTTGTTGTCAACAAAAATCAAAGCGTGCAGTTGCACGCCTAGAATAAGAAGATGAGCCTTGATCGCGTTTCTCTGTTCCTCTTAAAATTAATTTGTTGTCCATATCTTCTAGAACAGGACCTAAGAGCAGAATCTACGCACCTCAACTCTCCAGTGGCAGCCATTGTTGTTTTTGTCACCCAAGCGCTTTGGTCACGTGGTTATTACATTACTGTTGATAATCTGTCCATCATCGTATAAAACCCGCCCTGACAATTTGATTGGCCCGCCAGATAGAAGTTAGCATACCGCTACATTACTGAGTAATGCCAGACCCAACTTCCCCCACTCAAACGTTGTGGGTGGGACTAAGTTCGGAATGGCACCCAGGCTACAAATGTGAGAAACTCAGGGAAGATATTATTAGTAGTTTATAATTTTACTATTATTAGTTCTTGCCATGTGGCCAAGTTACTCCGCATGATGAGTCTCAAAGCAGAGTTGCAGTTTCTTTGTGGTAATATATTCAACCTTAAATCCCTATTCCATAGTGAAAGTGTGAAGAGAATCAAGAATCTCCTGTTTTCTTTTTGGTTTCTTTTGAATAAGAAATAATATTATTTTTGTGCCATTTTTTTGCTGAAGTTCTTAACAGGTGGTGTAGAATCTGTAGCAGGTGGTTCTACACATCAATACATGAGGTGGTTTCTGAAAGTTACAAAATTAGACAGAAAAAAAACTGATATAAGAAAATGCTATTTGTATTTTTGAATACTTTTAAAGTACTTTAATAGCGCATTTTATAGTACTTTAATACTTTAGCTTGAATAGATTATTGACCGAGTAACTTTTACTAGTAGTTGAGTAAGATTTGATTATGAGTATCAATACTTTTATTCAAGTACTACTGTTGAGTACCTCATCCACCACTAACAACAACCACGTTCTTTCAATGCCAGCGTCAACATTATCAACCTGTCTTCAACAGTCAGTGGAGGGTACCTATGCAGTGCTTGATGGTTGGTCCACTTTTATCTAACTGCAACTACAAATGCAAACATGAGGTTAGGAGGAAGCTGAAATCTTACCAAAACCTTCCCGCTGCAAAAGGACTGTTCTTCCCACTCAACCACAGTTGGCTTATTTCTAAGTCTTTGTAAACTGGTTGGTTTTCAAGGAAAGAAAACAATTTAAAAACGGTTCTGATATTTTTTATACAGTAGTAGCCATTCAACATTTCCCCACTTTCCTTTTTCTCTTGGATGGTCCCCTACAATTCCTTTTTAAACATCAGTCTTTGTACTAAAATGTTCTTTCTGTCATGATTCATGGACATTAAAGGAATAGTACACCCAAAACATGATTAGCCTTCATTTTCTACTCACCCCCCCATGCTGAACAACACTCTGGAGTATTTTTTGATATCTCAAATGCATCTGAGATCTGGGAGGCTTCTTGCTGTCTGCTGACATTCAAATAATGGAGGTCTATGGTGACCAGACAGAAAGGTCCATAAAAGTCCACAAAAAAGTGTCAATATTCCTCCATACTGCTCGTCCAATGTATTCCAAGTGTCCTGAGTGGGTAGCATCCAGAATTTACTCGAGAAACGAGGAAGTCATTTAGAATGTTTTTAGAGCATAAACAGTAGTGTATAGGATTTCCTGAAAGCGGCGCATTACGCGCTGCTCAATGACGCTACGGAAGCCGGCAGACCAAACCAGATGAAAGTGCGCATTCAGCGCCTGCTCTGCCAATAATGCAAGTGTAGAAGAAGAAATGTGCTGTTTACCTGTGCAAAGAAAGAAACAACGAAAAGAAAGAAAAATGTCTGAGGACTTCAGTGTTGAGGAAGAGCATGAGTTCTTTGCTGAGCTGAATGCGCACTTTCATCTGGTTTGGTCTGCCGGCTTCCAGTAGCGTCGGGTCGCGCATGTGCGCTTTCAGGAAATCCTATACACTACTGTTTATGCTCTAAAACATTCTAAATGACTTTGTTTCAGTAAATTCTGGACGCCTACCCACTCAGGACACTTGGAATACATTGGACGAGCAGAATGGAGGAATATTGACACGCTTTTTTGTGGACTTTTATGGACCTTTTCTGCCTCGGGCATTTATAGACCTCCATTATTTGAATGTCAGCAGACAGCAAGAAGCCTCCCAGATCTCCAGATGCATTTGAGATATCAAAAAAGTACTCCAGAGTGTTGTTCAGCATGGGGTGAGTAGAAAATGAAGGCTAATCATGTTTTGGGTGTACTATTCCTTTAAGATCTCAAAGAGGTGCGCCATCTACTGGTCAGGCCCTGTAATTCAGTGAAAGGATGAAGTCAGAAAAAATTAATATAAATGCACACCCAGGAGAAGGAGGGGGTCACTCCAGTGGCTGGAATTGGAGGGATTTTGCTGAGAGTTGCACGGGGAAGTGGGCTGCCATTGGGCTGGCGTTTGACTGGGAGGGCCATTTTAAATGCTGAAGGCTGCTAATAGAATTAATGTTTTAACTTTGGAGAAATCATTCCATAAGCTTAATGTCAACCTGCTTTAGCTGCTTCAAAACCAGCCTTGGTGTGTATTTCAGAGCGTCTTCCCATCAGAGGACTCAATGGGCCCACTGCAGATGTTGGTGAGTATATGGGGGCAGCTCTTCCTTTGCCGATACCCCCAATGCAAGACTTTTTCTACATCTTTAGTTATTAGAGATGCTTGTGCTCATAGATATGGAGATTATCCCTGGTTTGTTTCAGTGAAAAAAGATTTGAACTCCTGTTGAGATCAAGTGTCGACATTCTATAGCAGAGGACGAGAGAAAATGTGTGTAGAACTCTCTCCCTGGTCGACCAGCACTCGGAGGACTTTGGCCTGTTTTGCCAGTTGGACTTTTGGATTTGAGGTCGGTCTCCTGAGTCGGATAAAACGATGTTTGTCTTTGTCTAAAAAAAAAAAAAAGATGCCCGAGGAATGAGGAAATGCTCACTTGTTTTTGTGCTGTTTTCCTTAACAGGCTGTATGGGTCAAGGGTTCACTCTGCAGTAAAACACATGAATGGTTTAGTTATCTTTGTTTTGGAATGAGGACAGTAAGAAGCCTGCAGTCAGGTGATCATAACGCCGTAGGCATGTGAACGTCGTCATTCATTGATCCGTTATCAGACCATGGTTTTCAGACAGAGTGTCATCAGCTTCAAAAAGAGCAGCAAAATGTTCAAGAGGGACAGAAGCGACTTTAAAAACAATAACATACAGTTTGAAGCTTGAAAAAAAGGAGTCAAAGAAATGTCCCACAAATTTCAAAGTTCTGCTTAAAAATGTTTCAGTATATTTAGCATAAAAAATAAAGACACTGAAAGATCTGGAAAGTATCTTAAACTGTGTGAGAGCAGATAAGGCAACCAGAAAACACACAGTGCAGGGGTCGGCGGCTGAGCTCAGCTATGGGCCAGTGTTTTTCCACATTACATAACCGGGGGCTTCACTGTAGACAGGCAGGTGTCCCTTTGGTACATGTGGAAAATTTAGATTTCCATCTGTGCTTCAGATCCAACACAGACAGCTTCATATATTTACAGTATGTCATACGTTCCGTCTTGTTTTTTGTTATCATATTGTCCATTTATTGACCAATCATTAATAGGGCTGTAATTAAATAGCTGTTAAAAGGATCTTAATGAGGGAATAAATTATTGCTTGATAATGCATCAAGCTTTATTGACCTCTATGCCACTTTACTGTAGTTAGAGTAGGAGTTTGTTTTTAACATTACATATTCACTTCTATTCCCTCTAATTATTACAGCTTCACTTTTTCAAATTTCTCTCCAATATTCTAGCTTTAACTTTACTGACCTTTATTCTATTCTATTCTACTCTAACACAATTTCATATGTGCATTATCATGAAAGGTTTTTGCCCTGTACACTTTTATTTTTCTTCTATTCAGTTTTGTAAATCTGATCAATTTAAACATTAAACAAAGATAATCCATGCAAGAAGGCCTCAATAAGGGAAAAGAAGCCATTGATGGATCAGAAAGCATAAAGGATCCATAAACCTCAGAGCTGGTTGTGCCACCTTTGGAGGCTACAGCTGTTTTAGGTCAACGAGAAGGATTTATTTATTTCACGTTTTGCAAAAAAGTTTTATTTAGCCACAGAAAAGGATTTTTTTTAAGCATTGATGGAGGTCTTATCACAGCATGGTCAGTGAAATTTGAATTTGACTAGGCAGCTCCAAAATGTCTAATTTATTGGCTGTTCAGGGTTGGATTTGCTGCTTTGAAAAAAAAAAAAAAAAACAAGAAAAAATAGAAAAGACTTCATGTCTTGTAATAACTTTTCTGCATACGGAATAATGTGGATCTGTGAGGCTGTTGCCGCCTAACAAATTTCTCTCGTTTGCGATTTCTAGTTAAGCAGCTTTTCAGCAGATTTCAATGTTGGACTAATTTCACCATCTTGCCTGCTTTAGGCAGCACCTTAAGGACCTTGTGGTTGGTTGTTTCTGACCGTCTACTGGACATCAGTTAAGTCATACCTATGTTCTGTTTGACAGGGTGTTTTGCCTTCTTGTAAGCTGAGTCTTGATGCAGCATTTCTAAGGCGGAACTACAAGAAAAACATGATGCTGATCTATTTGGAAGAAAAAATAAATGGAAATTTAAGCTGGAGAGACTCTGAGAAAAGCCGCAATAAGAAACATATTCAATATATATATACTGATGACAATCTTTTTTTTTCTTTTTTCAAAATACTTCTAAGGAAAACCAACTGATTGTGAGGAATCGTTGTCTCACATTGAGCATGCATGTGGTGACAGTGAAGAGGAAAACAGGAAGTAAGCTCCAGCAGAACCAGGCTCGGTGTGAGTGGGCACTAGGGTTCAAGGAGACGGTTGCAGATTATTAGATTATGAAGATCTTCGGCACTCGGGCCCCGGCAGAAGACTTTGATGCTGTGAATCAACATTTGGGAGGAATGAGCCTGTAGCTGAGCGAGAGAAGCTAGACTATGCACTAAATATAGAGGATCTTAAAAAATTATTGGCTTTTGAGAAGCCAATCAGCTGGAAATAAACAAGAACATCTCAGGTGGTTCAGTGAAGCAGATAAATTTTCCAGATTAAATTTTCGCTTAAGCTTCATCATACCATCTGTTATACGGATCTGGTCGATTGAATCTGTGAGTTTGAGAAATAGAATTTAATCGCTGAATTAATATTTCCTTCTATAATCATTGTTGACCCCAAGAGTTGGAAAATGAACCAGATCTGCTAAGGTCCTTAAATCTCTTCCTAATTATTTTTTTTAAGCATTTCTCCATATAGTCAGAGGAGGAGGCAGTTTGCTTTAGGTGTTCCCTATGCAATACATTAACAGATCTGCCTCTATTTTAGTTTTGGAGTGAAATAATGAGGAAATAATGAGGAATTTCTGGCCTTAACTGTGGCAATAATGTCATTACAGTTACATAAAAACTAGGGGGAAAAGAAGGAGACTCACAGGATTACAGGAACACATTTTTATTGCAATAGCTCTATCGAAAGCAAAAAACTTTTGATAAATATAAACACTATGCCGATGCTCAAATCGCGTCCGACTACCCCTCGTACCCCCCCGTTTCCCTCCATGGGGAAACAACAGGGAGAAAGAAAGAGGAAAATGAAAACAAAAAAAGAAAAAAAAATGAGATAGTGCACCTGCTGAGGCGCAGAGCAAAACATTTGGGAAAAAAAAAGCAACAACTTTTTTTTATTTACACAAGGAGGATTTCCATTTCCAACACATATTCCTATTTTTCCCTCCTCTTACATGGGACGTACGTCGCTGAAAAGTAATACATATACAGGGAGGAAAATTATTTAAACAACCTGCTATTTTACAAGTTCTCCTGCTTAGAAAGCATGGAGGGGTCTGAAACTGTCATTATAGGTGCATGTTCACTGTGAAAGACATTATCTAAAAACTAAAAAATCCAGAAATCACAATGTATTATTTTTTTAACTATTAATTTGTATGAAACAGCTGCAAATAAGAATTTGAACACCCGTCTATCAGCTAGAATTCTAACCTAAAAGACCTGTTAGTCTGCCTTCAAGATGGCCACCTCCACTCCATTTATTATCCTAATTAAATGCACCTGTTTGAGTTCGTTAGCTGCATAAAGACACCTGTCCACCCCATACAATCAGTAAGAATCCAACTACCAACATGGTCAAGACCAAAGAGCTGTCCAAAGACACTAGAAAAAAAGGTTCACTGTTGGATCAATCATTAGAAAATGGAAGAAGCTAAACATGACTGTCAATCTCCCTCAGCCCCAGTCTGAGGGAGATTGACGTTGTGGGTCTCAATGATCCTAAGAAAGCTGAGAAATCAGCCCAGAAATACACAGGGGGAGCTGGTCAATGACCCAAGACCATGGTTTCCATGGTTGCTGTTGGTAATACACTAAGACGTCATGGTTTCAAATCACGTATGGCACGGATAGTTCCTCTGCTCAAAGCAGCACAGGCCCGTCTTTAGTTTGCCAATGATCATCTGGATGATCCAGAAGAGTTATGGGAGAAAGTCATGTGGTCTGATGAGACCAAAATAGAACTTTTTGGTCATAATTCCACTGATCGTTTGAAGAAGAATGATGAGTAGCATCCCAAGAACACCATCCCTATTGTGAGGCATGGGGGTGGTAGCATCATTATGTGGGGGTGTTTATCTTCACATGTGACAGGGAGACTGCACTGTATTAAGAGATGATGACCATGTATTGCCTAAGTTAGATAATATTGCTAAGTTAGAGCACTGAAGATGGGTGGAGACTGGGTTTTCCAACATGTCAATGACCAGAAGCACACAGCCAGAATAACCAAGCAGTGGCTCTGAAAGAAGCATAAAGGTTCTGGCATGGCCTAGCCAGTATCTAAACCCAATAGAGAATTTTTGGAGGGAGCTCAAACTCCTTTTTTATTTCTCAGCGAAAGCCCTGTCGCTGTCTGGAGGAGTGGGCCAAAATCCCTCATACAGTGTGTACAAACCTGAAAGAATTACAGGAAACTGAGGGATTGCCTTTGAGTCAATGAGTCGATTCAATCAGTTGGTTTTCTTTAGGTAGAAAACTTGGAACCAATCTGACTGTATGATCTGGTTGAATTTTCTCTATAAAGTGCCTTGAGATGACATGTGTTGTGAATTGGTGCTGTGTAAACTGAATTGAAATTGCAACTTTTGACCTCTTTGATTGCAAACAAAGGCTACTGTATCAAATGTTAACATTATTTTCTCTAGTGTTCAAATTCTTATTTGCAGCTGTATCAAACAAATAAGTTTAAAAAAATCATACATTTTGATTTCTGGATATTTTTTTTAGATTATGTCTCTAACAGTGGACATGCACCTACGGTGACAATATCAGACCCCTACATGATTTCTAATTGACAGAACTTGCAAAATAGCAGGGTTTTCAATATTTATTTTCCTCAATGTACAAAGGAAACACACTTCCTCCTCTCTCTTTCCTGTAAAGCTAATTAACAACAGCATTCAACTCGGAAAAATAGAAACACAAGCAGCAGGGCAGGGCGGGAGTCACTTCTTCTCCCCGGCTTCCACCGAAGCCCACTGCAAGAATCAAAAGCATTCAAAGGGCAGGTGGGAAAAACAAAACAAAAACAGACGGGGCAACGATCATCTTCTGATCCTCGTGTTTGCCTCCGACTCGTATCTGTACTACAAAGCAGCAAATAAACTGGATTATAGTTACAAAAAATAAACATTAGGCAGGTTGTTTTTTTATACAAATAACTGCAAAATGCCTAAGTAATTAAAGAGAAAAAAACAACTTTATTGTTCTGTTTTCCGAAAAAAATAAGTGTTTTTTTTACTGTCTGTAAACTAGAGTAGGAAAGAAATCAAAAAAATTGAGAAGAATCAAACTAAAGTTTGCATAATAACAACAATAATAATAATAATAATGCATCACCTTATTTCACTTCTGTAAGGGAATCAAGTCTCCTCATTTTCGTACCCATTTAAAAACATAGAGGACATTTGAGGTTGCATTGTTGCCCAAAAAATAAACTAACCTTTTCTGTAAATTGAGAGATATGAGTGAAACTGCAATGGGGTTGGGGAGAAGTCCAACAAGAAGGCATTCCAACATGGACATTTCTGAATAAATTAACAGGGATCTGTCCAAAAATCCCAACAAAACTCTAAACACTACCACTTTTTTTTTCTCCTGCCACAAGCATCAAAACCCAAACGCAAAACATCGCTGTAGCATAAGTACAGAAGAAATTTGTCTGCAAACATAAAAAAAAACAAAAAAGAAAAACAATAACCCATTTATATCTGGCCGCTACGGCCTATATGCGCTCTTGGGATTAAATCTTTGTTCAATCAAAAGGAGGTAAATCAAGGGGCGAATGAAAAAAAAACAAAAATAAATGTTTGAAAATATACACGTAAGACACGGCACAGGCTTAAAACTATTCAACAGCACTTTTTGGAGGTTATTCACCCCCTTTACCTCCACATACAATGAAACAGTCAGTTAACCCCCCCTTACATGACAAATTCACCTCTTAAAAGCTGTTTCCCACATGGTTTTGTTAACACTGGAACTTAAAAACAGGAGATATATTGATGGGGGAGATGTTGCCACTCGTTTGATGAAGTTAACACACCAGCCTTCCTAACAGTCATCCCTCCCAGCTCAGCTCTGATGAAGCCATGAGTTCAAAGTCATCCTCTGGCTGTGCAAAAATAATAATAAAAAAAAAATAAAAATGGGAAAATAAAAATAGTTAAATATAAAATAAAGGAACTTAAGCGCCTATAAAAGAAAAAAAAGCTGGATCAGAAATGCTGAACACTGATTTGAGAGGGAGGCGGCGAGCCGCCTGCTGCACCTGGGCGTGCAGCTCGGGTTACTGGAACCCTCTCTTTGACGTCATGCCCGGCCTCTGACGAACATCGACGTGTGAAAAATCCTGACCGACCGAAATCAAGAGCCCGTGAGGACGAGTGGCTCTCGTCACTCTGCCGCGTCTTACGCCTGTGCATCCAGCTGCGAGCGCCAGCCGTTGGCCGGATTTCTAATTGAACTGTTCTGAGGACCATGAGGTAAAACTGAACCAAAGATCTAATAAAATGATAAACCAACAAGCAGCAGAGCGGGGAAATAACACGTAACCACCAGAAAAGCTTTTTAATCTCAGTATATATAGACATCAACTATATTAAAGAAAATCAATTTTTATTTTAGGTCAATATTTAAGAATGAATCATTTCTGATGTTTTCACTCTGATCCTCTATGTTAAAGGTTTTAAGTGAGAGCCCATCTAAATCACTCTTGATTTCCACTTCTAAATCAATTTGAAAGCAAAGCGATGCTAAAAATAACTGAAGCTCCAGTTCTCTATGACATCAGTTCACCTTTTGTTTAGTTTTTGTTTAACTGAAAAAGTCAGACACCTATAAACCACTCAGCTGTGGTGGTTATAGCACAGAAAACCCGAGTGGGCATCTGTAGAGTGAAAATCTTATTTCTAATTAAGTCATAAAATTATCCTGAAAGGCTTTTTGAGAAAAAAAAAAAATCAGGTTTCATCCCCAAAAAGATTCAGGTGTTAACAGGAGTTGGAAATATGGCAGAAAATCTAATCTTTGCAAAATATCAGGCTTAATGGAGACATTATTTATACTGTGGGCAGATCTGGATCTTTAAATCGATCTTTGAAGTAAAAACAACATCTCTTTGACGGGAAGGGATGTTGCTGGAAAGGCTCAACATAGTTCAAAATGGTCAACATAGTAGGAAGCAAAAATAAAAAGCAAATAATAGATTTTTGTTTTAAGGATAATCTTAATTTCACATTCCTTTATGATCTTCTGATAGATGGCCATCTTATTTCCTTTCAAAGGCAAATTGAGAAACCAAAATCTTGTCCTTAAACATATAAAATAGTCAGTGATGTCATCATAATGTGATATCTATCGATGGATAATTAAATACCATTTATCTGGTCGATAAAAGCCTGAAAATGTTGCCATCTTTTAAAGGGATCCTTATGATTTATGAAGCAACTGCTTGTTGAAAAATTATAACCAGTTAGCAGTTTAACTGCTGCAGTAGCCAAAGCGACTTCTCACAACGTAAATCGACTCCAATCTCAAAATTACTAAATAGCAGCTAGGAGGCACTCACTGAAATATCATTTGTAGTATTTCCTTTTCTCCTGCGTCATTGATTCGGGGTTTCACTCAGGAAGGTTTTTGGTGGTGCAGAGCCTCCAACTTCATGTTACTACAAATAATTTGAAGCATCTATTTAAACATTAATGAAACTGAATCGTAATGAATGTTTAAGAGGATTTCCAAAAGAGTGTTCAAAAAAAAAAAAAAAAAAAAAAAAAAACAGAAAGAGAGAGAATGTAATACAGCTGGTTTTTGACGTCGACTCTGCCCAAGCTAGCTGTTAGCTTTAGCATCCAGGAGGCTAATATTGCAGTCTGTAGAGAAAGAACTGATCAAAGTTTTGTTTATGTTACCTAGTTTGACTTTTGCTATTTATTTTCTGTAGAATTACATTTTTTTTATATAGTATTAAACATCTTTTAAGTAATATTTCCAGGTTATCTTAACCTTCCACTACAAAAGACAAAAGTTTCAAAAAACTAGCTAGTGGCTTTGATTTTCCCGCTCTGCTGAGTACCTTTAGTGTGGAAGTGTGAAATGTAGCGGACCATCTGTACCTGTTTAAACAAATAAATAACGTATAGCTTGCAAAATAAATACTGTAATGTTTGTTTTCCCACTATAGGGACACACAGATACTGGCGCAGTATTGCAGCAGGTTTTTAAGGAGCCATGTTGTACCTGGGAAACGAGCGCGCTCTCTGAGGGAGAAGCTAAAATGGACGCAGAAATAAGTTTTGTACCGAACAAGAGTTAAAAAAATATTTTATAAAATAAAAATCTTATTAAAGGTGACCTTACAAACAAAAACTGAATTTAAATAAGCTGCATGATGGATTATGCATAGGGTAAAACAAATTTAAATGGTGAACGACAGAAGGATATTTCAAGCTTCCAAGTTTGTACCATAATGCCTTTGCTTTTAGCTCAAAATTTCCCTTTTTTTTAATAATACCGCGAGAGAAAAAAAAAAAACTACCTGTGCTTGTGTTTACACACCTCGGTTAAAGTTCACTGACCACTGCCTGGTGAATAATAGTGTTGAACTAAATGGGGCGGGGCAGCAAACGCTGGCAGCATCTATTGTTGAAGAGGATGATTAACAGGACAGGATGTGCATATAAAACACAAAAACATTTAACAATGAAAAAAATAATAAAACCCGCAAGCATTTTTTTAGGTTTGTCATGTCGTCTGCGACCAGATGAAAGCAGCTTCTTAGTGTGACTGAAGGTCGAAGGTCACTGTTGGAGGGGGGGTTGGGGGTGGCAAAGGTCAAAGGTCAAAGGCAGAGTCAAGTGTCCCCCAATATAAGAGATGATGAGGAGCAGGAGGAGGAGGAGGAGGAGGCACATGGTGGACCTCTGTCGCTCAGTCTGTGAAAACAGAAACAAAAAAGAGAAAAAGTCATGATAAAACCATTAAACCAGCATCTTGAATTGTTAATTTACATTTTATGAGGCAGAAAAACATACAGCAATTTGTCATTATTTAAATATGGCAGGAAAAGGTAATGCAATCTTTTCTTTTTGTTTTAGAAATACAAATCTGAAAAGTGTGGCATGGAGCTGTGGAACTATGGAAGAAAATGCCTTTTTTTTCACCCCCACTTCTGGGGTGATGAGCTGAAGATGATGCTCTGTATACTTTTATTTATTTATTTCATCACATATTACATTTTATATTTAAACGGTTCACTTTTTACTATGTTTGTCATTACACAAATCTAGTATTCTAGTATTGTATTTAGGCCTGTTGCGATAATCAATAAATCAATGCTCAAGCAATTAATCGCACGACAAATAAAAACTATCCACGTCATTTCATTTATCAGCTATCATCTCTGCCATTTTTCTCCTTCTCTATTGATGACGCTGGATGAAAAGGCTTCACTATGACTGCTATCCACTCCCTCCCCTTCCTCATTTTTGAGGAGGAGGGAGGAGTGGACTATCGCATCAGGTAGTCAGCACGCATCATTTTTAGGTACTTCTGCAGCTTTAGAGCCCCGTGAGGAGTTAAAGAGGAGTTAGCGAGGTAAAAAAACCACATCGATATGTTGGAGGAAAAAGCATGAAATGGAACTGGTTTGAAAGCCGAGCCCAACAGCCGCAGTGTGGGAGTATTTCTGATTCAAACCAAATGACAGAGGCAAACCGCTGAACCTATGCGAGCCAGTATGTCCATTTGTCATAAAACAGTAGCAACTAAGAGCAGCAATACAACCAACCTACGCATGCACCTAAAGCACAACCACCCAGCAAAGTTTCTCCAGCTGGAAACAAAAAGTACAAGCGATGGCGCGCGCGCTTCACAGATAGCGTAGTTCATTTAATTGCTGAAGAGATGCTTCCATTTAATATTGATGAAAAGCCGACATTTCGAAAAATGTTGCAGACATTTGATAGACAGTATGAATTCCCCAGAAAACATACATATCACCAACGTGATATTTTGTATATACGTTTTTATTTTCACTGTTTTTTTTTTCAATATGGTTTTATCTTTTTTTTAATCTTTTTAAATTTTTAATTCTCATTTTATTTTGTTAACCAGTTCCAGTGTTAAGCGTTCTGTTGAAAATAAAGTGTGTTTATCTTTGGCAGGAAAATGCATGCATTATTACATCATTTCTATTAAATCAAATATAATAAAAAGGTCTTCAAACAATATTATCGTTTATCGAAATAACTTTTGAGACAATTAATCTTTCTGCAAAGTTTGTTATTGTGACAGGCCTAATTGTATTGATACTTTTCTTCTTTTTAATGGAGTAAAAGGTTTTGGGGTGGGGGGTTGGGTCATCGACTGATTTATTTTTGGACAATTTATTTTTGGAACAAAAGCAAACGAAATAAAAATCACATAATTTTTTATATAAATAAAACTATAAAAACATCTTTATCATCCTAAAATGTATACTGTATAATGTAGGAGAAATGTCAACATTGACAAGACAGAAGGTTATTAAAAAAAACTAAACTGAGCTTAAATAAATTCAAAAGTACCTGTAAAATGTAAAATAACTTCAAGTGTTAATATTCATCCTGAACCTAAATTACATGTACATTCTTTTAGATAATCAAATTTAACTAAAAGGTAGCAGGGGTATCAACAGTGGAAAAGCTCATCAGAAGACTGATGATTATGAATTAAATTCGTAGGGAAGCAGCTGTTCCAACCGTTACACGAGTGAATAAAGTGAATGTGATTGGTCGTTTATCAAGGGGCGGCATTTATGTTGCGGAAAGTTCGCAAGCAAGTTTGGTTGTGGTCGGTTTGTCAGAAGCATCTTGCTAACCAGTTAGCAACTTAGTGCTAGTAGGTTCCCAATGTGAAAATTTCATTGGGACCAAAAGTAGCACCTAATTTAGTGCTACTTGAACAAGCTTGTCAAAAGGAACGGCTATGGAACCCAGAGGAAACATGCAAGAGGAGGAGAGTTTTTGTGTCGGAGGTCGTGGATGATTCTCCTCCATCATACATTTTTTATTTAGAGGAGGAAAGAGGGGAGAAGATGTTGTGGAAGAGGACAACAGGACAGCAGAAACTTCGTTTGGTGTAGAAGGCTTACAGCCGTACATGTCATCTTTCTCCTAACTCAAAAGTATATACTCATTCACAATGTAATATATATTCCAGTTTAAGCAAAAAATTATAAACACCATAAATCTAGTATAATCCAGTTACTGTGTTTGTTGGGGAACAAGTTCAAGTTAATCTGGGAAGGATAACTAAAAACGTAAGCATTTAAATTGGAAACATTTTTTATTTCTATTAGTGGATTAGTGGATTTTTATGAATAAAACTTTCCTAAACTCAAAGAATAAAAACTTGGTCTCACTATTTTGGCAGATTAACAAGATAAATATATTGATAATTAATTGGGTTAAAATAAGAAGCAGGTGCTAATTTAATCCGACCACACAAAAAACATTGTTTGCTTACATTAAAATATAGTTTCAGAAGATTTTTAACTTAAGAGAAGAAATAAAGAGAGTTCAGTGACTGCGAGGCTAGCAGAGAAACACAGGAATGAAGGCAAGTGTAGGTGGCAGACTTTGGCTTCTGTTTGCTGCCAGTAGACACACACAGGCCAAGAGGTTCAAGTTTGTTTCCTGCCCTGCTACCAAGGCCGGGCCCCGGCTGTCAGGTCGGCCTGGAGGCCCTGGATGACCTGCTCCATGGCTGCCGTCCAGCTGCGTTATTCCCCTGAGAGCAGCGCTTTGTCTGATACAACAATGTGAGCACACCGACACAATGCAGAAGCTTTGACAGGGGGGCACTACTGGAATGCTGCTCCTCTGTTTGTCAGCCATGATGGAGGGGGGCATGGAATGACAGGACAGGAGAGCCATGGCAGAGAGGAGGAGGAGGAGGAGTGGGGGGCACACACTATAAACAACGAGGGTTTAACCGAAGTCCGAAAGGTACTGGGAAGCATCACGAACTGGAAAGTAGTAGGCAAACACCCAGAGGAGGTAATAGCAAAAAGATGAGTCCTGCCAAATACTGACCTCAGACTCTGCCAAAACACAAAGGTTTTAGCTTTTAAACCCTAAATACTTCCTCTTTCAGTTTAGAATAGCTTCTAAATATAAATCTCTGCTAATATTAATTTACTGGCAACTTCATTTGTTCTTTACTTTAGTTCTTTTGGAAACAGATCTCATCTTAGAACCTAGACTTAATCTGAGTAAGGACAGTGATCATTACTCAAAGCGCTTGTTGAAGGGATACCGTAATAACATTTTTTATATCACCTGGCTTTAGCCTTGACAATAGAGATCGACAGATCATAGATACGTCCAGCTGATTTTTGAAGATGATTATCTTTCTCCATTTTCAGGCTAAAAAAACGTCGTAACGATAAATGTTGAACAAGTTTCAGATCTAAACAGGAAAACAATTGTAAATTAAATAAATAATCAAACAGAGATGGATAGCAAATGAAGAGATAGGCAAACGCTTTAACATTGGCCATAAAAAATATTTGATCGATGCATCAGCCGATGTCTTCTTAACTGACCTCGGTGGTCTGGAGTTTGTGTGCTAAACTAACTGGTTCTACTCCTGGACAGCAGGCATTAAGGCATTTGCTGTGTTTTTCTAGATGGCATTTCAAAATTCTCTTTTTTAAACGTGATTTGTTAAAGGACTTAATGACTAATTGCTATTTGTTTATAAATTAAATTTAAATCCAGTCACTTAAGTTGAATGCTTGAATATCTCATGCTAATTTTAAGATATATCAATAGAATTGAATTATCATGTTAAAATAGGGACTATAAGAAGAGCTAACAGTAACGTATTTTCTTCCAACTCCCACTTAGAATAAAGAGTCTGAATTAAAACCCTGTTTTAACACTTTTCCACCAAGTCAGCTAAATTTTAAACTTTTTTAAATTATTCAGTCATTTATGTACTTTTTTCCCTTTGTTTATTATCTAGTTGTTTATGGCATAAACACAAATGGAGACAATAAAGACATTTGATATCTCTACGCTTTGTTTAATCAATCCCATATAACGCCATAATTTAATGCAGCCTGATTTAAATGCTTTCAAATCCATTAATCAGTATTGTGAAAGAGGAAGGGAGAGCCAGACTTTCAGCAGATAACAGGAAGGCCAAACATTCTACCTTTTCACCTTGGAACATTGAATATTTGGAAACATTCTCCTGAGAATCTTACATTTAGGATAATAAGGCCAAAGTTCATATCACTATATATTTCTTGATTTTGGTCAAAATGATCAAATTCAGATATCGACATAAACGATATAAAAGCCTCAGTAAAATGACCAACAATCCAGTACAAACTTCTGAACCTTACAGAGTTTGTTAAACTCCTAAAATCGAACATTTTAGAAATGATTGTTTAAAAAAAGTAACAAGACTGCAGTCTGTATCAGATTTCAGCAAATCAGACACCACTGTTATTAAGTAAAATTATAATTCCATAATTATTATTGATATTTATTTATTGTGCAGCCCTAAGTTAAGGGTATGAATTCTTTAAAAATGTGTATAAATGCTAGCAAAGCTTGGGATGGTGAGACCATCCTGATCTAGCAAACTTTCAAGATTTCACTCGCTAATTAGTCTGGAACTCTCCGTTAAAGAAAATTTGGAGCGTTCACCAAACGATCGACCAATCGTACGTTAGCTTTGAGAGGGTTGAGGGTGTGAGAAGCGCCTTTGAGAAGCGCGACAGTTCAGTCTAGGAACATGGCTGACTTCAGCTGCTGAAACTGGCGTTAAGCGTGGCTATTGAGCAAGGTTTATCGATCAGAATTACAGAGCATTTCTTCACTGAAGAAAGAGCAAAACACTGTTCTGGAGGCTTTTCTCAGAGGAAAAGATGTTTTTGCTCTTCTCCCCGACCGGTTTCGGCAAGCGTTTGATCTGTCAATTGTACCTCTTCGGCCGCCGCTCTGTTAGTGCGTCATATGCTTCGTCTGATAGGTTTATTTGGCCCGCCTATCACCAACATAGGCCAATCAGCTAACCAGTATTTTCAGCCCCTTCCCAAAATTACTTCATGAAGCGTTTCCAGATGGATATGGCGGAGCAAATTCATCCCATAGAGATCAAGTTAGTCAGAATAGCATTGAGTGACTACATGCAAATTGCAAAATGCAAAACAAAAAACAAGCCTTTGTTCGGCTACTGTATAAAACCCTCAAACTCAACGCTATTCCTGATATTCTGAATTGAAAAAGCTTCTTGGATGGGAAGAAAAAGCGTCTTCAAACTCGGAGACCAAGTCCAGTGGATTGTTTTTTTTTTGTTTTTTGGAACAATCAGAATCGTGAAGAAAAAGGAAAGAAGCAGGAAAAGGTTTAAAGCAGGGGGGATAAGGCAACTCTGAGAATTAGATTTTGATGTGCATACATGAAAAGAAAGATATTGCTTAAAAAAAAGGACAGAATGTTTCCCATAAGCAATAGAAGACAGGAAACTTAAGGGGAAAAAAAAAATAAATTTCATAAATAAAGAAAAACTGCCCTTGACCTTGAGTAAACCATCTCCATGATGAATCATGGTAGTGGCAGCATCATACTTTTATAAAGTTGGAATTTTGCATGGACAGTTGGTTGGAGCTAAAAAACAAACAACAAAAAAACCTGACAAACCTGGAAAAAGAAACCTTATTTCTGACTTAAAAGACTTTATCCTGGATTAGATGTACAAATTCAAACAACATAATGAGCCCAAACGTACAACCGGGAGAAAGAAAACTCTGGCAAGGCAATGCAAGCATGATAAGCAAAATAAGAAAATGATTAAGGAGTATTAATACACAGCTGTACTAAATATTCATTAACCTTTGAGAAGGTAGATTATATCATCTAAAAGCACCCAGTTCATTTACACTCACACCCCTGAGTGGGTGTCTGAGGAGAGCAAAGGTTCAGGAGCTGATGGAGAAGATCCCCGACAGAGTCAAGCCCCACATTGACCTTTAGGTGGCGCTTTCTAGTGTAACCTTAATCCTATAGAAGGTTTCCAGCCAGCTCATCACTCTGCAGGCTGGGTCAGAGCGACCGCCGCTCCTTTGTTGATGGACAAACTTCAGCAGCCAGACCTTGACCTACAGAGGCATATGATCTGAGTGTGTTTGGATAATGACAGCCAGCAGCCCACGCAGCACGACACATGGTATAGTCTCCTTGGTGATGGACCAACTGGTGGGCTGGATGGCTCTGGAGCTAGAATTTCAAAACAGCATCCAATGTGTGCACATTTCACCCCCAGGTTCTCCAACATATAGAAACCCCCCTCTCAACCCCCCAGATGGTTATCCCGATGATAGAGGCCCCATCTCCTTGCAGCATCTCCATTTACATGCACCCCAGGGAGCATGACGGCACTGACGGTCAACAACTACATCCATCTACAGGGTAGCTCCATCCCCACCTCCTCCTTTCCATCCAAGAAAGTTTTCTATTTTTAAAGCACAGACCAGGATTTCCAGGAACCCTCCTGATCGCCACATCAGAGGCCAATATTCCGAGAGGATCTCTGATTACTATGAGCAGATGTTTAAAATGGCACCAGTAGTTGGCTCTTCCCCAATGCTTCAAAATTATTATTCTTAATTGTTTGACTTTGAGGCTGAAACTAAAAATGACAGCATACTTTACAGCTGCATTGTGTCAGTAGATTTGTTTCTTATGGTGTCTTAAAGAGGTGTAAATATGTTTTAAACTTTTTCCAGTTTATTGACTGGCGGACTGTATATGTATACAGATGTATGTTGCCTTTTCCAGCTAAGCAAGATGTTTCTTCTTGCAACGAGGCTAGTGAAATTATTATGTGCATTTATCTATAAAAGGCTACTACAGGAGATGGTATAATTCCAATTATAGCAGTCATGACATTGGGACAGATTTTCTTTTCCCACAAAACAATTTTCTATACATTAAAAGCCCAGTAACAACAACAACAAAAAATTTAAAGAGCCAAAACCTGTAGTTTTTTTTTCTCTATAAAGCAGTATTTTTTTATTCTTTGACCCACCTTTCTAAGTAAAGGTTTCCATAAACTAGAGTGAATCAAGGAATAACTATCAACCCTTCCTGCAAAAGGCAAGGGGAGTTTTTTCCATTTAAAATCTTTTATAAAAAGTTTTTTCCAAATGACAGGTAACGTCCACTTCAAAATATTTACAAGAGGCTCAGATTATCTTTAATGTAAATAATTTAAAACAGCATTTAGCAAAGTAGCATTTTTTTTTTCAATAGGTATTACAAACTCTGGTCAAATTGATTTTATATTCCAAGAGCTTCTCAGATTGATTGAGCAAGTTGATAAAAACAGCAAAAGAGGATTTTTGGTTTAGTTACATAGAGAATTAAGTCATCTCCATATAGGACCAGCTTATCTGTGATCTGTGACAATAAGCCTGCTTAAGGGAGATGGTTAATGGCTCGATAAAAAAAGCAAAAAGCAGAGAGGAGAGCGGACATCCCTGAGGTATGCCTCTACTGAGAGCAACTGAGGTTGCTGTATTATGTATAACCTTTGCAATCAGGTTAGAGTAGAATAACTTTATACATGTAGAAGGCGTAACAAATAAAAAATCTGATTCCACCCAGTCAAAGACTTTCGCTGCATCAAGACCATTTTAATGTCTATGACGGGTGAAGTATGTCCTATTTTAAAGCATTTATTACTTATAGAACCTCTTCCCTATAAATCTGTCTGGACTGATGAGATAATCTGTGTTAGATCTTTCTCCAATCTACCGGCAAGAAATGTTGCAAAAAATGATCTAATCCCCAATGAGTGTCATGATCCTGCCCTTTGTCGACTTTTTGCTTCTGTTTAAGTTTCTTTTTGTGCTACATTTTTATCTAATTCGATCTGTTTTCTTGGTAATTGTTTTTTTTTCCTGTTTTGTGTCATTGTAGTAGTTTTCTAGTTATATTTAAGCAGTGTTGTGTTTCTTGTGTTGCTCTCTGTCGCCCCCTTGTGCCAGTCTCCTTCACCCTAGCTCCTAGTTGCTTCTATCCACACCTGCTCCCTATCAGCTCATTAACCCAGTCTTTGTTCTGTCTCCCACATACACACTTCCTATGCAGTTCTTCAGTGCTGGTTTCTCTTCATTGCTTTGATCCTGATGTGCGTTTCCCCTGGCGTCTCCTGGTTTTGATTAGAGGTTTATTGTTCCTGAATTTGTGTTTCTGTTGCCATCTACATCCATTAAATCTGCAAGATTTCATCTCTGCATTTGGGTCCTCAACCAACTTCCATCTAACCTAATAATAAGTAGTGTTGCACCTCGATACCAGTATCCACTAAACCTTATACCACTAAAATTGTGGTATAAGAGTTTATTCAACTGTCACCCATTCCAGGTAGGCAACAAAAAGTTCTACTACTGGATTCAATTTCCTTTTTATTAGTCTTTTTCCTGCTTCAACAAAGGTAGTGTGGGCAGTAAGGCAACTTTGGCTACAAAGCAATGATAAAGTGCACTATATTACATCCGGGGAGTATGCAGTTCTTCTTCATATATATACACACACAATAATCAATTTCAAACAGATGGTATCGGTATCAGCCAATACTGTACAGTCGTAGGTATCGGGTATCGGTGGCAAAAAGTGGGCATTGATGCAACACTTAGAACGAGATGAAGTTGGTAAATGTTGATAGCTATTGAGTCTCCCAAGCATTTTCAAGTTATTCAGGATTTTGTATTCTTTTTTTCTGTTTTTTGAGATGTGCAAGTGTTATCCAGCTCCATATGTTGGCAGTGCATTTCATTCAGTCACCTTCTGTATTGCTCTGCTCCGGTTAACAATCTGTGCTTAGTTTGCAGAAAACTGTGGCAGTAAAGATCAAATGAGAAAACAGACTCAGATAACCTCCTAGATGCAGATCTCAGATCCTGTCCATGATGAATCTGGTAGCAGATTGATAAAGAAAACAAACCATCATAATAAACTAACTGTTGCGTCTGAAAGGAAACAGGGCTGGAGAAACTCCTAGAGAAAAATAATGATGAGCCACACACTGCACTAAGAGTTGCACTGCTAATTTAATTAATATCTATGAGATGTTTGATAGTACACAGAGAAAACTCATGTGATTCCAGATTCAAAGTGGAAAAATATTCCTTTTTTGAAGGTGTTGTCATCCTAAAATCATTTTAAATCTACATTTTAGTCATGTAAAAAAGCAGATTTGATTTTGTTTTTCTAAATAACATAGGAAAAGAAAAATAATACTATACAAACATTTTTATTTATATTCAGAATTTAAATGCCATTTTGCATTTCACTGATCATGTATTTTTTTTTTTTTATTTAAATCACTCATTAAACTAAACATTTAATTTATTTAACTTAATTCTTAATTAGTAAATTTTGTGCTTTTGCAAGTAATATAATGAAAAATTATATCTGGTTAGAAAGGCCAGACATTTGTATATTCTATTATTGCATCATTATTGGTTTTATAATGATCTGATGTAGATCATTGAAAAAAGTTAATAGTTATGTTCATCAAGGAGTTTTTTTTATTTTAACATTTGGAATCATGTGAGTTTGCAGTAAATTCATGTTGCCATGCATCACATATGCTCAGTAGAGGCATAGCACCATTTTATGCTTGTAGTAGTGCTGCCATCTGCTGGGCCTTTTGCAGTACTTATTGAGTAGTTTCTAACCCTGTAAAGATGTAAGAAACAAATTAGAATTTGTACCAGCTTCCCAATCCTTGGAAAATTATTGTTCCAATTGACTTCATGTAGAACTAAAGCTTAAGAGCCTAGATGTAGACATCATATGATTCAAAATGTGGACGAATCAAGTAGGACTGAATTGCTCAACTTTTATGTGATGGTATTCTGAACCGTACATTTAATTCTACTTTTGCTCACAGTTATGATGCTATGAAAATGAATTATATTAATTTGCTTTTGTGTCATATGAACCAGTTGCTGTAGCTGATTATTGACCTAATCTGTAAAACTATTGTGATAGTCTGTGATAGTCTCTTACACCAAAAACCTAGGAAACTTAAAATGATCTTTAGGTAAACAAAGTTCTTCAGTGTGCTTTTAGAAAACTTAATCACAGAATGTGCTGAAGGGAGCATTATGTAAGTCTCCAGAGTTTGTGTCTGCATGGGCAGAATTTACATTCACAGAGGAAGTGGCAGTGCAAAGTAAAATAAAATACCACGCTCTCACTCCGGTGAAATCTAGGTAATAATTCATGTAAAGATGGACACAACAAAACCTTGCTTATTACACGCAGGACCTACGTAAGAGAAAGAAACTTGTGAATTTTTGCCTTTTACAGGCTAACACTTGATTGCCCTGAAGTGAAGGAACACAGAAAGGCCAAAGATAAGTAAATGGATCAAACTATTAAGCATTAACCTGGCAATGAAAAAACTGAGCTATATAACAAAAGGAAAGCTTGAAGACTTTAAAGATATTTGGTTTCCCTTCCTACACCTTGTGGAACACTGTGACATGTAAATAGAATTTTATTTATGTATTTTCTTCCTGTACACCTAAATACATCACAGACTTGCTATCAGTGTATCAATCATCAGAGCTCTCAGGTCTTCCAGCCTGCTCTGCATACCTAGAACCAGAGACTAAACATGGAAGCAGCATTTAGTTCCTATGCTCCGCCATCTGGAACAAACCTCCAGAAAACTGTAAAAGTCTGTTGGAAAGCACTGAGTTCCTTTAAATCAAGACTAAAAAACACATTTGTTTAAGGATTGCCTTCCGACTGTTCTAGTTAAACAGTTCAACTAAAACACATATTCTTTAATCCAACCATTTTTAATATTCAGCTGCTTCTGCATTTTTTTTATTTTATTTTTTATTTTATTTTTTCCTACTTGCTTTGATTCTGTTTTATACTTCCTGTATTTTACTAATCATACAAAGCGCTTGGGGTTATGCTTTGGCATGCCCTGAATTGTGCTATATAAATAAATTTGCCTTACCTTGCCTTGTCAAACAGGGTGAGCCCTGGGGTTTTCTTCTCCTTTTTTTTTTTTTAGGGTGGAGCAGAGGGATTGCATGAATGTACACATTTTGTTTTATTTTTCATAATATTTTTGGTATGTTTGTGCAGAAAGAAACCACTAATAGAAAATAGTTGCAAAAAGGACACAACAAGCAGCAGATTCCATGATGCCGTGGAGCTTGTCGCCTGCAAAACGATGTAGGTCAGATGGGCCACAGCATCCGAAAGGGGCAAACTTGTTGCAGTAATTGCGTTCAGTGTGAATTAACCATAGGATGACGACTCATCCATAGAGGATGACTGGCTACAGGAGGGTTGATAAAAAAAAAAAATAAAATAAATCAGCTTTGTATTGATTGATACATGGAGGTAAGTCTCTATGAGCACTTTCTAATTTAGCTAATTCTCATAGTCTTCTCCAGAGAGTAAAGCACAAAATTATTATTCCAGACTTCTCCTTTTTTGGATTCTATGACATCATGCATCCCAGCAGTCCCCAGAAGCACTTTATAGAGCAGCCATATGCTCTTTTTAAGTGAGTGGGTTAAGGGCCAAAATATTCCTCATACCTTTCCAGGTAATAAAGAATATCAGAGGAATCACCAGCTTTAGGAAAAGGGTGAAAGGGCTCCTCCCCACATTTCTACTCCTTCTGATGGATAGTTGATCTTCCGTGTGACTCTAGCAGATCGCTGGGTTAACCATCTCTTCATTTTTACTGCGATCTAGGATGACCTAAAGAGGTTTTTCTCCCAGTAAGTCATCTGAATAGGTTTGCACATCCTACGCCCAGCTGCTGACATTGCCCTGGTCATTTGAATACTGTTTTTACATCTTCGTAATCAGTGGCAGCCAGCATTTATGTAAATTTTTATATGATTCCTGTGATACAGGAATACAGTGGAACAAGCTTGATGGAGAACCAAGAACAAGGAAAGATGGTAGCTTTACACCCAGTCTCCTCAATTAGGTTCATGTATGAGTTTTCTCTTAAAGGGAGGGAAAGATTAAACTTTGTATGTTTATTTTTTTTTTTTTTTTTGGCCAATTGTGTTTATGGTCAGTTTCCTAAAAATGCACTTTCCATTTACTCAGGTTTTAAAAGTAAAAGGTATTAAAAGGATTTAAATTATTTAAAAAAGTTCACAGTGATAACATTGCTGTTGCTTATGGTTAAATCCATAGCAAATGTATAATTTTCTCCTCCAAGAGTAAATCTCTTAGCTTCAGATAGATAATATGGAGGAGTACCTTTTGAGTTTGTTTTTGGCTTGTTTTCAGGGAGTGGTTTGCTTTTTTTCTTGGCAAATCTGCCAACAGTAAAAGTCAGACAAAGCTGTTAGTCCCAAACACAACACCCAGCTGGATGAAAACTCAAGCCTTCCGAACAGATATGGACAGAGGTTTACAGGTCTGGCACAATTAGGGACAAAACAAACAATATGTCTTTTGACAATTTTGATCATTTCATGTGTTTACGGATGAGTAAAGACAAAGCTAACAGGAAGGATCGCAGGCATGGGCGTAGGTTTGCATAGGGACCATAGGCACATGTCCCTACCAAAATTTTGGAGCAACCTACTTGTCTCTACCAATAATTCGATGTGAACAACATCTTTATAGTTTCCAATCCAGCGTTGTTGCAGCAGTGGTTCCTTTTCCTCTCTCAGCTCCTCTGCCTGGTAGCTGCAGCTGCCTGGTCTTTCCTGTCCATTTCACGTAGCAGCGCATGGAACTGCACTGTTTAACTCCATTTTTTTGCCTTAAGTTTTATAGTCTGTATGTGTGCACGTGCATGCTTGGAGCGCGGAATAAAAAAAAAAATTACCAGTAATATTAATTGTGGTTACCAAAATTAATATTAGGCTATGAAACTAGTCCCAATTAAAGAGACAAAATATTATCTACACTAAAACAGGCGAAAGCTTCTGATTGCAGTTCTGTAAAGAAGCAGGAGAGAGTTTGCATTTGTGGAACTTGAGAAATGTAAGTAACCAAAGTTTTTTTATTTATTTATTTATTTTATAAAACTAAATATTCTCAGTCAGACAGGAGTTCTGAAAACTGCTGTTAAAATGGACAAGCAAAGACTGTAAGCTATCAACATTTCTGATTCCCTTTTACCAATATTTCTTTGCTATTATTGTTTTTGACGGCAGGTATAAATAACAGCTGCAATTTCTTTTGTAGAACATAACAACACGAGAAGGATTTGCTATTTTTTGTTTTCCACATAAAAATAATTTTATTTTATTGACTTCTACTTCTTTAAATAGGATAAAGACAAACAGAGGAACTCTATTTACACTGATTCTATTTTTCTAGATTTCCACACATCCATGAGTAAATTAGTACAAAACATTAATGTCTGGTAAATAATGCTTGAACCTGGCTGTTTATTTTGGATACTATTACATTACAGAAAAGATAGTGTTTTATTGTCTTTTATCATTATTAAAAGTGATTTTATATTTTATTACACTTAGGCTCATTCTTAGCATTGTGTTTGTAGATGATGCCATTAAAAAAGAAAATAGACTTAAGGAGGTATTTAAACAGTCAGACAGTAAGAAATATAGGATGATGATGAAAGGTGGTGTTACATTTAGTCCGTTACTACTAAAAACACACTTGTATAATAGAAACATTATATGATTGTAGGAAACCCAGATATAATGAGCCTCAAGGTGAAGCAGCTGCCCTTCAGTATAATGGAAGAAATGTGTTTGGAATGTTAGCATAAAATTAGGGTACTATTTTTTTATTACGGTAATTGATTAATAAAGATTAGTTTTTTAATGAATTGATTAATAATAGTCAAAATTTTGCTTAAAGAAGATTTTTTACAAAACCGGAACAGAAACAGAAACATTTCTCACCAAGGGGTTACGGATGGAATAATGACAGACTAAAACTTTTATCTTAAATACAAAATGTTTTAAACTTTTACAATGTAGTATAATTCCTACTCTAATTGAGTCACTCTGTCAGCTAAAGAGACACATATTATTGGCCCTATGCTCAGTTAATGATTAGTCAATTACTAGAAATTAGTTGATGATTATTTAAATAATCGATTAATATGGTCTCAGCCCTACATAAAATACACATGAAATGGAAGGCTGAAGTAACACAGCCCACATGTGCAACTAGTGAAGTTAATATTTTAAAGCTCAGTGTCAGTTCCTCTTATAGTTCCAGTGCACATGTAAATACAATACATTTATTTTGCGTCCTTTAATGTATTATTTTGCGCAGTCCAATCAATCCAATCCACTTTATTTATATAGCACGGTTTAAATAAACACAAAGGTTTTCAAAGTGCTGCACAAAAAAGATAAAATAACTAAAAATAAATAAAAGTAATAAAATAAAAATAAAATAAAATAAAAAGCACTGCCTCAAGACAGGATAAAATTTTTTTTTTATGTATACACATGATCCAGAGAGAGCATATTAGATAAAAAAATAAATAAAGAGGGGTTTACCTCTGTTTGCCTCTGCACAATTCTATAT